>SJYQ01000240.1:565068-616109 GCA_006410935.1 Redunca redunca | reverse complement strand
CAAAGAGTTGGACACGACTGAGCGACTGCACTTTCACTTTCAGTGGGACCAGATGCCATGATCTTAGTTTTCTGAATGTTGAGCTTTAAGCCAACTTTTTCACTCTCCTCTTTCATTTTCACCAAGAGGCTCTTTAGTTCTTCTTCACTTTCTGCCATAACGGTGGTCTCATCTGCATATCTGAGGTTATTGATATTTCTCCCAGCAATCTTGATTCCAGCTTGTGCTTCCTCCAGTCCAGCATTTCTCATGATGTACTCTGCATAGAAGTTAAATAAATAGGGTGACAATATGCAGCCTTGACATACTCCTTTTCCTATTTGGAACCAGCCTGTTGTTCCATGTCCAGTTCTAACTGTTGCTTCCCGACCTGCATACAGGCTTCTCAAAAGGCAGATCATGTGGTCTGGTATTCCCATCTCTTTCAGAATTTTCTACAGTTTATTGTGATCCACCCAGTCAAAGGCTTTGGCATAGTCAATAAAGCAGAAATAGATGTTTTTCTGGAACTCTCTTGCTTTTCCATGATCCAGCGGATGTTGGCAAATTTGATCTCTGGTTCCTCTGCCTTTTCTAAAACCAGCTTGAACATCTGGAAGTTCATGATTCACATACTGCTGAAGCCTGGCTTGGAGAATTTTGAGCATTACTTTACTAGCTTGTGAGATGAGTACAATTGTGTGGTAGTTTGAGCATTCTTTGGCATTGCCTTTCTTTGGGATTGGAATGAAAACTGACCTTTTCCAGTCCTGTGGCCACTGCTGAGTTCTCCAAATTTGCTGACATATTGAGTGCAGCACTTTCACAGCATCATCTTTTAGGATTTGAGATAGCTCGACTGGAATTCCATCACCTCCACTAGCTTTGTTCACTGTGATGCTTCCTAAGGCCCACTTGACTTCACATTCCAGGATGTCTGGCTCTAGGTGAGTGATCACACCATCATGATTATCTGGGTCATGAAGATCTTTTTTGCACGGTTCTTCTGTGTATTCTTGTCACCTCTTCTTAATATCTTCTGCTTCTGTTAAGTCCATACCATTTCTGTCCTTTATTGAGCCCATCTTTGCATGAAATATTCCCTTGGTATTTCTAATTTTCTTGAAGAGATTTCTAGTCTTTCCCATTCTATTATTTTCCTCTATTTCTTTGCACTGATGACTGAGGAAGGCTTTCTTTTCTCTCCTTGCTGTTCTTTGGAACTCTGCATTCAAATGGGTATATCTTTCCTTTTCTCCTTTGCTTTTCACTTCTCTTCTTTTCACAGCTATTTGTAAGGCCTCCTCAGACAGCCATTTTGCTTTTTTGCATTTCTTTTTCTTCGGTATGGTCTTGATCCCTGTCTCCTGGACAACGTCATGAACCTGGCTATGACGATGCAAGAGCAGCCAAGAGGAGCTACCCACATCCAAGGTAAGGAGCAGCCGTGAAGAGATACCCCACATCCAAGGTAAGAGAAACCTAAGTAAGATGGTAGGCACTGAGAGAGGGCATCAGAGGGCAGACAGACTGAAACCACAATCACAGACAACTAGCCAATCTGATCACACAGACCACAGCCTTGTCTAACTCAGTGAAACTAAGCCATGCTGCGTGGGGCCAGCCAAGACGGATGGGTCATGGTGGAGCAGTCTGATAGAATGTGGTCCACTGGAGGAGGGAATGGCAAACCACTTCAGTATTCTTACCTTGAGAACCCCATGAACAGTATGATATTTATATGTATAACTAAATCACTAACCTGTACACCAGAAATTAACACAGCATTATAAATCAACTATGTTTGATAAAATAAATGTTAAAAATTACAGAAACTATCAAACAAGAACAACGTTTATGACCATGGGTATTTAAGCAAATAGCAAATTTGTGATAATTATTCAACTCATATTTATTAAGGTGCACTTGTGAGCAAGGCACTGTACTAGGCTCAAAGGGTCATAGAGCTTCTTGGAGAGAAAGATTCTACAGAAGAAGATAATTAGTAATGCAAAGCAATACATTGTAAGATGTTCACACTGAAAGAAGCTTGAAGGTCGTTTACTCTAATATGCCCATTTTACAGATGAGGAATCAGATTCAAAGTGACTTGCTTAGACTGTGGGATAATCAGAGCCACAGCTGTTCCATTGACCATGACCTAGGATGCTGTGTGCCATGTGTTGTAATTCAATTTCCAGAGTCTGAAACGACCCGATGGCAACCAATTTACAGGTGAGAAAACCAAAGTTCAGAGGGCTAAGTCATTTGTCTGAGGTCACACGACTAGTGACAGAGGCCCCCGCAGATTCCAACCCACCTCCATCTGCTTCCAGAGTGATGACTCTCATCCACTAGCTCTGCAAAGGTAAACCAGGAGGTGTGTCCCGTGTCCCCATCTGCATGGGGAACACCAGTTTATCCTTAAAGACTCGCTGACTTAGTCCTGTCTTTCACAGCGCCTCCCCCGAGTCCCTCCGGCCCTCGCTACCTCACTGTGCTAGATTCGTGTCCGTGCCCCACCCGCGGCTCTCGTGTTGTGTACCCCTAGCCTGCTGCAGGGCAGATGCCCCAAAATCTCAGTGGAAAGAATCCAGTGGATCTGCCAAACCCTAACTCCAGGGGCTAATTCTGGGGGTGTGGGGTAGCCCTTGCCTTGAGATTCCAGCCAGAACTTCCACCCACACAGCACTCCGGGCAGGTGGGGACTGGAGACAGGCTTCCTGGCTCTCTTGCACTCACAGCCCCTTGGGAGGTGTAGGCTATTCTGTCTCAGGTCCCCTGCCCAACACACCTACACAGTCACTAGAAACCAAACGCCCTCCTCCAGGAGACTCTCTTCTCCTTGTCCCCTTCCCCTCCTCTCCCTGGACCCCACCCCTTTCTTTTTCCCAGCCCCTGATGCACACCAGTATCAGCCTTGACTCCTCTCCAACTCTTCCCATGCTGAGGGGAGGGAAGGAGACCCAGCAGAGAGGGGATGGGGCTCTTTGAAGGTCAGGATTGGCACACCTGCAGGACCATCAGATTTTAACACCCCAAGGATGGCTCCCCTGAACACCTCTGTTGAGTTCTAGGATGGATCTTGCTCTCCCTTGAGTGGCATTACTAAATGCCCTTTGTTATCCTGACTTCAGTGAGTTCCCAAGAGGTAAGTGGATGTGTGTTGGGGGGTGGGGGTGTGGCCAGCAGGAAGTACCGTTCTTCCACTTAATGAAACCTGACTAGTAATGAAAGCAATTTAAGGGCACAACATGGGTCTGTTGAATGATTAAAAAGACAACATTTTAGAAAAAGTAACTTGCCTGGGGTTTCAAGAAAATTAAATGCAATTACTCTAAGTAGTGATAAGTCATCTTCTGAAAATTCCAGCAGATTTGGAATAAATATTGATATGTCTACTTTTATCCATGATGGGGAAATTGAAAGCTCCTGAGAATATAAAATTCTAACATCAGGGTCTCACCAATTTGCTCAAGTACAATGAAGATATTTAGACTTAAATTACAAAGGTGCAATGGGCTCCTTTTATTTCTTATTTTGATAATTCGGTGTGTGTGTGCGTGTGCACCCACAGTCACTCAGTCGTGTCCAACTCTTTGCAACTCCATGGACTGTAACCCACCAGGCTCCTCTGTCTATGGGATTTTCCAGGCAAGAATACTGCAGTGGGTTGTCATTTTCTTCTCCGGGACATCTTCCCAATCCAGGGATCAAATAGAGTCTCCTACGTCTCCTGCAGTGGCTGGTCGATCCTTTACCATTTGAGCCACCTGGGAAACCCCTTAGACAAATCAGAACACAGTTCAAAACTTATCATTCCTCCAGGCAACCACTGTTAACACCACAAAACCCTGGACCTGAAATTGTTTTAAAGAGCCCGTCGATTAAATGCCTTCATGCTCTAGGCTTGGTTTTAACCATTTAATGAAGGTGGTTTGACCTAATTATCCAAAGCCCTGAGAGGAAGGGTCAGTAGCCTGTTTGCAGAGTCTGGGTTCGGGTCAAATAACCAGTACCGGTGTACGCAGCTCAGTGGTGGGAGCATCAGGATTCCAGCCCAGGTCCGTCTATACATCCTGCTGCTGCTGCTGCTAAGTCGCTTCAGTCGTGTTCGACTCTGTGTGACCCCATAGACAGCAGCCCACCAGGCTCCCCCGTCCCTGGGATTCTCCTCCAATCCACTCTTATCTCCTTAGAATATGCCGATGTTTAGGATGAAATCATACCAACCCTTACACAGCCTGGAATAGTGACTTTTTTCTATCATAGGAGGATTTTTTAAATTTTGTTTTCATAAATCTTCATCAACCTGCGTATCTGTCACTTCTGCTCATTCACCCATTGCTCTCTCACCTCTTCATCACAGGATACCAAAAGAGTGTGGTTTGAAATGTCTACTTTTGAGACTCTAGGTGAAGAGGCAAAGGTCATGACCACTTACTGGTGATATGAAACATGGTGAAGCCTGCATTCCTGGTATCTTCCCATGGGTCCACGTTTCTACCCAGTTACTAAGACAAACCCCAAACTCCTGACCTGAAAAGCCCAGCAAGGACCCATAATACTAGCATATATTAAGAAAAAAGAAAATGTGCAAACCTGAGGGGAAAGGGTCAGCCACAGTAGTAATTAAAACATGCAAATTAAAAAACTGAAAATAGGATTTTTGCCTATCTATCAAATCAGTAAAAATTTCATAAATAATAGGACTGCATACTGAAAGGAAATGATAAACTTTGCTTGTGGGAAAATAAATTAGTACATCTCCTTTAGAGAATAGTTTGGTAATACATGAGTGTGTCAGTTGCTCAGTCGTGTCCGACTCTTTGCAACCCCATGGACTGTAGTCCGCCAGGCTCCTCTGTCCATGGGATTCTCTAGGCAAGAATACTGGAGTGGGTTGCCATTTCCTTCTCCAGGGGATCTTCCAGACCCAAGGATCAAACCCAGGTGTCCTGCGTTGCAGGTGGATTCTTTACCATCTGAACCACCAGGGAAGTAATACATAAAAGAAACTTAAAACTGCTCACCTTTTGAATTAACAATTCATTTGGGGCCCTAACCAAATAATCTGAGATTTTAAAAATGCCTTGTTTACAGCTTTGTTTAATGAAATCATATTTATAGCAATATATAGACACAAAACATGAAATAACCCCAAGTCACAATAGTAGATAATGGTTAAGTAATATATGATATAACACATAAAAAATAGAATATAATAAAATATTAGGCAACCATGAAAACAGTAACTGTAAAATGGTGTGTGAGATTCAGTTTTTTTAGTTACATGTGTTTGCTACAAATACACAAATATAAGAAAAAGAACACAAAGAAAAAGAAATACATTAAAATTCTAGCAGTGGCATTCTCTAAGAACTTATATCAGTTTTATTTCTTATATTCTTATCTGACCTTTTTACATTTTATCCTTACCATCAAAAAAGAAATAAGCCTTTAATACTATATTTACAGAGCACTTATGATAATGTATAAATAGGTGTGCAGTTATATATTAGTGGAAAAAACAAAAAGATGAATATGATTTCAACTTTTGTATTTAAAAGGAATCACTTATTACAGTGGGTGGTCTTATGAATGATTATATTTCTTCTATTTTTTTCTATACTTTTCATTTTTTCTAAAATATCAACACTATTTTCATACATATAAAAAAATCTATAATTTTGAAAAGTGGTTTTATTAATCACAGGTAGCCATAAAGTGAAAATAAAAATGTTAGTTGCTCAGTCGTGTCCAACTCTTTGTGACCCCGTGAACTGTAGCCTCCCAGGCTCCTTTGTCCATGGAATTCTTCAGGCAAGAAGACTGGAGTGGGTAGCCATTCCCTTCTTCAGGGAATCTTCCCAGTTCAGGGATTGAACCCAGGTCTCCTGAGTTGGAGGCAGATTCTTTACAGTCTGAGCCGCCAGGGAAGCCCAGAAAGCCATAAAACTGACTGAGAATTCTAGCTAGAGGGGAATTCCGGAGGAAGGTTCTGACCCGAGGTTGCTTTCTTTGTTTAAAAGCAAGAACAACAAACAAAACGGTGCCAGGAAAAACTAGAGACAAGCTGAAGACACATCGGCCCAAACTGAGCCTTTTTCCTTCAGTTGATCAGAAAATCTGAGAGAAAAGTAAGAAGGGAATAACTCCCCGCCCCGCCCCTGCCGCAGCCATATGCATGTATTTGGGACTCTTGTAAAGCCCACTGTCTGCCCACACCCGCTCTCTGGAGACCCTGGCAGGACCAGCAGCTGGGTCTCTTGCCATCTGTCCATGTGTACAGCCTGACACTCACGCTCTGACCATTCTTGCGGGAGCTAAGTAAGCAGGGCATAGCATCACCTCTCTCTCTTCAGGGTGAAAGTGGGATTCCCATCCCAAAGAGGAGTTATTCTCCCATGAGAAGGAGGGGGAATAATAATATTTTGCTTTGAAAATAATCTTACGACTGCAGCAAGTCGGAGTGCATTTCTGTCTGTGAGATGCAATGATGGCAGGAGACTGTAAGAGACTCGGGTTCGATCCCTGGGTTGGGAAGATCCCCTGCAGAAGGGCATGGCAAGCACTTCAGTATTCTTGCCTGGAGAATCCCATGGACAGAGGAGCCTGAAGGGCTATAGTCCACAGAGTCACAAAGAGTCAGACACAACTGAAGTGACTTAGCATGCACAAAGCACTTGGCAGGAAAGACAAACAGCCCAGGGGATAAAAACAAACAAGATGAAAGAAAAACTATATTTTCAATAAAAGAGAAAGAGAAGGAATTCTCTATTTCTCACTGTAGTAGGAGAAAGAATTATGTCTCCACTCGACCCCAGATGCATCCTCCTCCCTGCTTGGGCCCCCTTCAGCCTGTTGCACGGAATCACCAAACTCCTGAGCCCCAGACCCAAAGGGAAACCTTGATTAGGGTTTACACTGAGCAGTAGGAGATTCCCTGGTGCCTTAGAAGGTAAAGAATCTGCCTGCAATGTGGGAGACCAGGGTTCGATTCCAGGGTCAGGAAGATTCCATGGCAAAGGGAATTGCAACCCACTCCAGTATTCTCGCCCAGGAAATCCCATGGACAGTGGAACCTGCGGGGGCACATGGGGTTGCAAAGAGTCAGACAGTACTGAATGACCAGCACTTTCAACACTACGCTGAGGAGTTTGACCCAGAGGTCACTATGACGTCAGTTATCCAATGATATCACTGTTATCTGCACAAGATTAATTTGCTTAAAAAATAGTCTTATGACTGCAGCAAATCAGACTGCATTTCTGTCTGAATAAAGAGCGTGTTATGGGATTTTCCTGGCAATCCAGTGGTTAAAACTTCTTGCTTCCAGGACAGGGGGTGAGGGTTCAATCCCTGGTCAGGGAACCAAGATCTTGCATGCCATACGGAGGCCAAAACAACAAACAGTGCTACATATTGAATGATCAAGCATGCGGGCTCTGGGGCTCAAAGCCAGGGTCCACCACCACCACCACCACACACCTAGCTGTGTGATGACTGGGAGTAGCTATTTAGCATCCCTGAACTTCAATATCCTGGTCTGCAAAGTGGGGTTTGAGGACCGAAAGCCATCAGGCCACACGAAGCACTCAGCGATGGTGTGCCCAGCTACACGTGGTCATGAGCTGGTAGAAGGGAGTCCAGTTCTTATGTCTGAATAAGGGCGTCCAAAGAGAAGTTTGTCAGCAGCCCACGGGCTCGTCATCACCTGGCTGAGGACCTGATTTCTCAACACCTTAAGGATGGGTCTGGGACAAATGGACAGCCAAATGACTCATCACCCAAACCAGAAACAGTTGAGAGCGTGAAACAGCACTATTGCTTTTAAGGCAGAGACATCAGAGGAAAGTGAGACCATCCCGGATCAACCAAGACTGTGTTCACCCTGGCCAGCCAGAGAAAACTCCCAAAACTCTGCTCTTTCTCATCTTTTAACTCTTACACTGGGCTTCCCTGGTGGCTCAGATGGTAAAGAATCTGCCTGCAAATGCAGGAGACCCAGCTTCAATCCCTGGGTTGGAAAGATTCCCTGGAAAAGGAAATGACTACCCTCCTCAAGTATTCTTGCCTGAAAAATTCCATGGACAGAGGAGCCTGGCAGGGGTACTGTTGGTGGGGTCACAAAGAGTCAGACACGACTTAGTGACGAATAAAAATGAAACAACTCACATTAAGGGACTGATTGACTGAGTTAACCATTTACCATTCTCTCCTACAATAAGAGTTCAGGTGAACTGAGATATGCGGGGCTTAAGAGTTTTTTTGCATCTTTATCAAGGCATAATTTACATATAATAAAATACACCCGTATTAACTGTACCCTGGAATGAATTTTGATAAGTATATACACCCAAATAACCATCATCAAAATCTAAAGCTAGAACATTTTCATCAGCCCAAAAAGTTTCCTTATGTGACTTTGCAGTTGGTCCGAACACAAAGCCCCAGCCTTAGGCAACCACTGACCAGATAAGCTTTGCCTAATCTAGAAGTTCAAGTGCATGAAATCACACATTAGGTACTATTTGTGCCTGGCTTCTGTTCGGTATCATCCATGTTGCCTGGACCAACGGTATTTTTATTGCTAAACAGTATTCCTTTGTGTGGATCCAGCACAATTTGTTTATCCATCTACCTTTGATGGATATTTGAATCTATTATGAATAAAGCTTCTGTGCATATTCTTGGACAAGTCATCTTGTGGGCATACGATTTCATTTCTCCTTCATAAATACTAAGAAGTGGAATGTGAGGTCATAAGGTAAATGTTTGTTGAAGATATTTTGTAAAGTGGTTGTCCCAGGTGAGGTGGCACTAGTGGTAAAAAATCCACCTGCCAATGCAAGAGACACAAGAGATGCCAGTTTGATCCCTGGGTTGGAAAAACCCCCTGAAGTATGAAATGGCAACCCACTCCAGTGTTCTTGCCTGGGAAATTACGTGGATGGAGAAAGCTAGCGGGCCAGAGTCCACGGGGTGGCAGAGTCCATTATGCACTCCCACCAAAAATGTGTGAGAGTTCCAGTTGCTTTTGTATTCTCACCCATACGTATTAGTAATATTATTGGTAATATTGCCAGTCATTTTCATTTCAGCCACTCTAGTGAATGGGTAGGGTAGCTCATGATTTTAATTCGCACTTCCCTGGGGACTACTGAAGCCGCACTGCTTCTGATGCCCTTACTGACTCTTCACTTATCTGCTTCTGTCAAACAGCTTTTCAGAGTTTTAAACGTAAGTTGTGGGACTTCCCTGATGGTCCAGGGGCTAAGACTCTGCGCTCCCATTGCAGGGGGTACAGGCTTGACCCCTAGTCAGGGAACTAAGATCCCCCGTACCACGTGGTAAGGCCAAAGAAATGAAAAATTAATAATAAATTTGTTTTTCTTATTATTGAGTTGTAAGAGTTCTTTGCATATCCTGAATATTAGACCTTTGTCAAACACATATGCTGCAAATATTTTCTGTCTAGGACTTGTCTATTCATTTTCTTAATGGTATCTTTCAAAGAGCAGAGTTTTCACATTTTAATGAGGTTCAATTTATCAAATATTTTTTAAGGTCTGCACTTTGGGTGGTCCAAGAAACTTTGCCTACTTGCAGATAACAAAGTTTTTCTGTATTTTTTTTCTAGAAGTTTTATAGTTTTACCTTTTCCATTTAGATAGATCCATTTGAGTTAATAATTTGTCATGGTATGAGTTAGGGTTGAAGTTCATTTTTTCCGTATGAATATCAGGCTCTTCCAACACCATTGTTGAAAAAGACTACCGGTACCCTGCTGAATTTTTTAGGCATCTTTGTCCAATCAGTTGTCCTTAAATATGTGGGTGTATTTCTGGACTCTTTATTCTTTTATACCGACGTATTTCTATGTTTATGCTGATACTGCAGTCTCCTGTTTACTGTAGGCTTATGATAAGTCCTAAAATTAAATAATGCAATTTCTCCAACTTTTTTCTGTAAAAAAAAAATATGTTGGGCTGTCGATTTCTTTAAAAAAGAAAAAAAGAATTGTGAGCCTTTGTGATTCCACCGTATCAGTAGATTTATTTGGGGAGAATTGGCAATGTTGAGTTTCTATCCACAAGCATGGTATATCTCCCCACTTATTTAGAGTTTTTAAAAATGTATCAGTAATGTTATACTGAATTTTTCATCATTAATGGGTGTTGAATTTTTTTCAAGTATTTTTCCTGCATCTTCTGAGAGAATTCTATGACTTTTCTACTTTATGCAATGTAAAAGGTGATTTCCAGTTTAACATATTTTTAATGTTAAGTTAATCCTATATTTTTGGTACAAATCTCAATTGATTATAATGTATTATCCTCTCTCTATATTGCTAAATTCAATTTGTTAATATTTTGTTAAGGCTTTTTGCCTCTATATTCATAAAAATTACTGAATTGCAGTTTTGGTTTGTTCTTGTAATGTCTTCTTCTGATTTTTAATCAGGATAACCACAGTTTAATGAGAGATAAATCTGGATAATGAGAGTGAAAGTGAAAGTTGTTCAGTTGTGTCCGACTCTTTGCGACCCCATGGACGATATAGTCCATGGAATTCTCCAGGCCAGAATACTAAAGTGGGTAGATTTTTCCTTCCCCAAGGGATCTTCCCAACCCAGGTCTCCTGCATTGCAGGCAGATTCTTTACCAGCTGAGCCAGAAGGGAAGCCCAAGAATACTGGAATGGGTAGCCAATTCCTTCTCCAGGGGATCTTCCCAACCCAGGAATCAAACCGGGATCTCCATTGCAGGCAGATTCTTTACCAACTCAGCTATCAGGGAGTGATAAGGGCAGAAACAGGGAAGGGAAAGCAAGGTGAAATGAACACATTTATAATATGAGACCTAACTGAATGGCCACATATAAATGGAAACTTTACTGGGTCTTAGTTACAATTTCAATTTGAGTTTTACAATATTGGACTGATTTTATTTTAAAACTCAATATTGGACTGGTTTTACTTTAAAACAAGACAAAAAACAACATCCATAACTAAGAAGGTAATAATTAACTCCCCTCTCCTCTAAAACAGATGAATCTCTCCATGGTCCAGAGTTCAGTTCTGCACACCACACTTAGAGACAAATTGGACTGAATTCCAGGGTACCACCACCAGGATGACAAATGGCCTTGAAATTATGAAAGGATTAGAAATGTTCCCCCAGTGAAGGGCAAGAGAGCACGGAGGAAGGACAGGCTGGCTGTCTTCCGCTTTCTTCCGCTTTGTGAAAGGTGGTCATGAAGGAAAGGAATTAAACTTATTTCCCCTGGCCCTAGAGGGTAGATCAAGGGCTTTGTACGCACTATGGCCACCCCAAAACTCAGTCTCGGGTGTAGTAAGTCTGCCTTCATTGCCTGAGTTCGGAAGAGGTAGCCCAGCCAATGGTAGATGCCGAACAGAGAATTTGAATCTGCTTTGGCTAAATACTTCACATGGTGCCCCAGCCCTGTTCTGTCATGCCTGTCAATTGCTCCTTGAACAAAAGCATTTCTGTGTAGCTTCCACACTGTTTGCCCAAGAAAGAAAAATGGCCCAAATCCTTACAGCTGTGGTTGCCAAACACCAAGACAAATGTTTGATAAAGTTTTGGTGAATTTTAAAAAATAGAACTATCCCGTTTGTCTTTCATAAAATCAAATTTGTTCACTTAAAGGATTCTCCTTTATACTGAGATTATGCCCTTACTGCTTTTCACCTGGTATTGAAATGTCTTTTATGGAATTTTGGTGATAGTAGATGAGCTTGTTTTTATGTGTTTACCCAACAAAATTAAAATTGGCGACTCTATCTCAAACTTTCATTTTTTACATTTATTAATTAATTTATTTTTATTTTATTATTATTTTGGGTTGCACTGGGTCTTCGTTGCTGCTTGCAGGTCTTCTCCAGTTGCGGTAAGTGGAAAACTCTCTCTAGTTGTAATGCAGGGGCTTCTCCCTGCAGTGGCTTTTCTTGTTGCGGGGCACAAGCTCTGGGTGCACAGGTTTCGGTAGTTGCAGCCTGTGGGTGCAGTAGCTGTGGCTTGCTGGCTCTAGAGAACAGGCTCAGTAGTTGTGGCACACGGGCTTTGTGGCTCTGAGTCATGTGGAATCTTCCCAGATCAGGGATCAAACCGACGTCCCCTGCACTGACAGGCAGATTCTTATCCGCTACCCCACCAGGGAGGTCCCAGTTATTGCTCTGTAAAATACAAAGTGTACAGCAGGCCACTTAGCTAGGTCACCATGAGAACCTTGTATTTGTATCAGCCAACTTGTATACACCTCATGGAGGAGGAAATGGCAACCCACTCCAGTATTCTTGCCTGAAGAATCTCATGGACAGGTGAGGCTGGCAGGCTACAGTCCATGGGGTCACCAAGAGTGGGACATGACTTAGCAACCACACAGATATAAATTATATTTACCCGAACTAGATCTTCTTAAAGTGTATTCCATAGGGTAGTGAGGGGGGGGGAGGAATTGCAACAGTTTATGCCTAGATTTCTGCCTATCTATGAAATACCTAAACCAGGGAATAGTCTTCATAGTTTTTATCAGATCTTCAAAGATGACCAACCCCTAATTTAGTCTGAGAATATGGAAGTTAGTTTGAATGACTGAACTGAAATGACCTCTAAGATCTCTTCCCAGGTCTACAATTCCAACTGTTTTCAAAACCTGAAGTACGGATGGCTTTCTGTGCATGGATAGTTATCTGAACACACTTAGGGAGCCCTGGACAGTCAGAGAACATTCATGAAGTCACTGAGAACCCAAGGGTATAAAGGAGATCCACCTCTCTCTAACTTCCTGTCACCTAAGACTCTCCCTGAATACTCCAAACTGCAGAGTAAATCTCTTAAATTCCTAGAGTGAATGAGGTCATCTCAGAACAGAAACTCTCCCATCCTTCGTTTATTAAGTCACAATTATTCTTACCCTAATGAGATGTTAAAATGTGATGGCATCAGTGTATAAGTATTTGAGTTGCCAACTCATGGTCTCTGCTTAAATTCTTCTTTTCTGGAACATACTTAGACCCAGTTAGAAAATATGCTTTCAGCTTCTGCAGTGTAGATAAGTACCGCCAGTTCTGGGGAAGAAGTTTTCGCGATAGGACAGCTTTAAACATGCCGGCCAGTTCTACTCTGAGAGGATAGAGCAGGCGCAAAGCTGTACAATGTGGCTTTTGTTCAAGTGGCAATTAGCAGAAATTATAGACCAGGGGCAGTGTCTTTGTGCAAAGGATTCAGTCACAGTAGACCCAGACCAGTGTTCATTAGACCAGCCAAAAGCTGGAGAACCCTTCTTTTAAAAAATTAAACAAGCTCTCAGCCTGTTTGCTCCAGTTGTAGCCATGCTGAGGAGTGTGCTTCCTCTCGCTTACAGATAGTGCGTGGAGGACACTCTTGGGAGGGGCTCTCTAAGTGCTGGGTCTTTGACTGACAAATGCATTCAAGGGGAAATGGCTGGTGTGATTTTACTCATTATTAGGAAAATGAACGAGCTGGATTGTGCTGTCTTGAAGCTCCTGTGCCAGTTATAATAGCATCTCTGGTTATTTGATTTGATTTTAAATCAGACATTAGAGTATGAGGATCCATGCTGGTTTCTATGGGGTGGGAGGGAGAGAGTCTGAAGAAGAACAGAGTAATTAAAGGGAAGATACGGAAATTGTGCAGAGCACAAGTCACAAAGTCTCAGACATGAGAGGTAGTTCAAGGCTCGCCTGGTCTACAAGGGGTCCCAGTTCAGTCCTTTAAATGGCCATTAAGTAATAAACCAAGTCCCCTGTGTCGGCAGTATCCACTCATGTACTTGAAGAGAACCACTGTGTCCAGCCACCCCGAGTTGTCGCCACACAGGGCAATCTCTGTTTCTATGTGTTTCTGGGATCCTGGATTCTTCACCATCCCCTTTCTTCCCTCTGGCATGTTCCATGTCTCTCATCATTCCACCCTCATCTAAAACAGGGAAACAACCCTGGAGAAGGAAAGCCTAGAAGCCTCTGATAACCACTCTCAAGGCTTTCAAGAGTCAACAAAAGGGGGATGCTCTTGACTCTTCCAAATTCACAAGCAAACAAGTAACACTACGTTGTCTTAGAAGGAGCTCCCAATTCTGCAGGAATTCAGGCATGCCAGCTCCTTCCTAGTTGTCCGCTGTGCTTATTAGGTGTCCGTGTGATATTGCAGAAAGCCCACAAACCCAGGCATGGAGAGCCAGCTCCGCCTACACTTTTTGAGTGGCTCTAGGGATGGCATCCCCTGGCCCTGAGCCAGTCCCACCTCTGGACTCTCAGAAGGACTGGACTCCTGAGGCTCCCAATGTGTTGGGGCATCTGCAGAGGTACTGCTGGTAGGGCTCAGGAACCACTAACTCATGGAGCCTTGTCTAGAGACTAAATAAAAGGACGGCTGTCGTCCCAGGAAAAAGCTGATGCTCAAAGGGCATCTCTGAGCTGGAAACCTTGGGACCCACAGGACAAGATGAACTTCCAAGGTTCTGAAGCCCCTTGCAGCTTAGCTGCCTCTTAGAAGGAGGAGTCCTGATGGGATGAGTTATCTTCTCCAGGTCTTCTCTGCCTCTAGATGAGAATTTAGAGAATCTGCTACTGTGGGTGAAACCTTTCCACCTTTGGCATAATTGTTGTGTTGTTTTGTTTTTAATTTAAATTAGGGACTTCCCTGGTGGCCCAGTGGCTAAGGCTCTGAACGCAGTGGGCCCAGGTTCGATCCTGGTCAGGGAACGAGATCCCACAGGCTGCAACTGGGAGTTCATCTGATGCAACTAAAGATCCTGTGTGCCACAACTAAGACCCAGGGAAGCCAAATAATATAATAAATTAACATCTAAAAATTGAAAGTCAAATGTAAACTCTTAACTCTTAAATGCACTTTATAATGCTGATTTTTAGAGATTCCACCTCAAGCAGAGCCCTACATATTTTGTCAAATCAACCTCCGCACTTTTTTAAAGTGGTTTATTACAGTGATAAAGAGCTTGAGTTTAGGAACCAAACAGACTTGAGTTCCTAACCTGGCTTCATTAGTTACTTAGCCATGTGATCTTGAGAAAGTTACTTGATCCTCTGAGCCTTAGTTTCCTCATCCATAAAATGGACATAAGCATCTAGGTCTTCAGAGGTGTGGTGAGAAGTAAGATGCCTCCTGTGAAGCACTGAGCAGGCCTAGCCTGCTATCAGCGTGATCTCTTTGGAATTCCACTGGATCATTTCTATTAAACCAAATGTATACCTTGGGTTTTTGGATTACATGGAACCACGTCTTCTATAGGAGGTTTATACCTGACAGAGGAATCTAGCCCACTTCCCACATTTCCAGGTGAGGAGTCACACTCTCACAATTAATTGCACAGACAGAAACAGCCCCTGGGTAAAATCTGTGAACCCAGCACCCTCTCTCCAAATCTCCAAGGACTCTTCTCTCTCCTCCCCTCTGCCCTCCCCTAGCCGGACACCTGCACCTCATCTCCTCTCAGCTGGAAGCTCTTTCTGGAGGAAGGGTCACCTCCTTCACCATCCATGTCTTGAGCCTGACTTCTGGTAGCTTCAGAAGTAAGTCCTCTTTGCCTTCTCAGAGCACCCAGGTCAGCTCCCCTTGAGGGGACAGAGGGAAAGCCTGCTAATGTGATATGCGGAGGAGATTCCTTCAGCTCAGCCCAGGATCACCCCTTCCTCATCCCATGAATGTCTGAGAGCAGATGTTATGAGAGCATCCCAGGGCAGGGGCTGACCTGTGCAAAGGCCCTGCCTGGAGGCAGAAGTCCATGCTGTCCAGCTTCAGAGAGGTGAAGGGCCCAAGGCAAGACCAGACCTTCAGGTCCTGGCCCCATGAGCGCTATTCTTGGCTTTATTATTACCTCCTCAGAATGGAAGACATGGCTTCATTCACACCACTAGAGTCCTTGGGAATGAGGCAATCCATCCCTGAGGCGATGCGATGTTTCACAACCTCAAGTTGGTATGCAAATAAATGCAAACGTGGCACCAGTTATCCTTAAAGATGCAAAGTATGCACCCCAGGAGAGACCTACTCTGTGTGTCTGTCAGGGTTCACAAAGATCGTTATGTTTCATTACAGCTTTCTTCCTTAAATCAGAGTCCAACTCCATGAAAGTATTTGCCAGTCTGATTCAAGAAATTCAACCTGTGTGTGAAATACAAATAGGCTTTCATCTCCTGGAGCTGGTCATCAAGCCAACGCTCTTGACTTCACAGCTCTTCGTTCCTAACGGTCCTAGGAGACACGTATCAACATCGGAAAGACCATCTGAATTTTCTCCTACTTGTGAGCAGGCTGGAGATGCAGCTGCGACAAGGGGGCTTTGGAGCCAGAGTCTTGGGTTCTAGCACCTGCTCTGCTGCTGCTGCTGGTCATGGGACCGACAGGTCCTAGCAGCAACTCTCTGAGCCTCAGTTTCCTCATCTGTAAAACACAAAGATAACGATCACTTTGTCTCTCTTTCAGAGCCTTAGAAGATGAATCATTCTTCCCTTGCCTTGTCTCCCAACCCAGCTCCACTTCCCGAAGAGGAAAGACAAAGAAACCAGGGTGGTATTGTGTGATTGCTGTGTGATGGCTGTTGTTGTGGGAACAGGAGATAACACGTGCAAAGTGCCTCCTTCTGCTGTTCAGCCGCTAAGTCATGTCCGAGGCTTTGCGACCCCAGGGACTGCAGTGACGTACTGAAACAGTACAAGTCAGCCGGCCACAGGGAAGCCTTTGCTGTTCCCATCTCCATGCTAACGATTCGCGGTGTGTGGCCCTCAGCCTTGGTGCCTTTTTAGGCTGCTCCACCAGAATCTATTTGCATGGCTGCCCCCGGCATCAGCATCTGTTTCCAGGCTTCTCCAGCAGGAGAAAATTCTTGCCTTTGGTGCAGAGGGGTGGTAATGATTCAGACACTCCTCTACCCTAAACAGATTGCAAATTTTCCTCAATGGGAAAGAGGATACACTATAAAATATAACATTTCCTTAAGGGTTTGTGGGTTTTCTTTCTTACAGTTAATCATATTTTGAAGCATTTAGGAAACAAATACAATGCATCTATTTTTTTTCTTTTTCTTAATCATGACCAAGTAAGTTCCCCTCCAGATGGAAAAATTCTAGATTTTTAAATTAAGACCATCGAATCGGCCTACTTTTCAATGTTTCATTCGGTTTTAGAGCTGGAAAGGGCCTTGGAAACCACCTCGCTCAATGCCTTGACTTTCAGATCCAAAGAACCAGAGCCCAAAAGGATGAAGCGACCTACCTAAGGTCACATAGCTTGTTAGAGATGTGCCTGAGTTGAACCACAGGCTTCCAGATCCACAATATTCTGTGTCTCCTTTCTTACTGGGTTGCCAGAAAGAAAAAAGAAAGCAAAAAGCACCTTGGGAAGGAGAATGAAATAAGGCTTCTTTTTGAATGTTTGTGTATCACCCACAATTGGCAGGCTGTACTTTTAGTATGTTTGCAATGGTCTGACTTAATAGGTGGCCTATGTGAGACTGAAATTTACTCAGGGGGAAGTGTTGAGGAAACCCCAGTTCCTGCTATCCACTGAGCAGGAGTCCCACAGCATGTCAGGGGAACACCAACCCAGGCAGTGAGGTCAAACCTATGAAGTCAAACATATTAAGTCATATGCAGCAAGTTTCCAGGTGTAGCAAGCTGTACATGAAATATACATATACTAAAAAACAGTATTCATGGTTTTGCCAAAATTCAAATGTAACTGGGAGTTCTACATTTCATCTGACAACCCTAACCAAATAGGTTTTAAAAATACAACATTCAAATGTAAATCCCAAATTGAAAGCTACAAAAATAGCTGCTCCAAACTGTCATTTTGAAACCAAACTGCTTCTCACATGGGCAACCCTACATAATATGCTTCCGGTAATTCTTGATAGGAATTTAGTTATATATTCAAGGTGGAACAGTCTCCAAAGTGACATAAAAATCTACTAAGAAAGCTAAATTTCAGGTTTGTCTCTCAGTTCAATCAAAGAGGCACCGCCCACATGTGCACAATCTCTCTAGTCTCCGTGTCTCCCTCCTGCTTCTTGGATCCTGTGTCTACACTTGCCATCCAATCCTCAAAACACCATCATCTGGTCCCTACTCTTATTGTGTGACCAGGACCATTCTTGCCAAGGTACATGACAACTGAATACAGTCTACACTCATTATTTGTGATAGCCATGTTCCATGAAATCATTATGAATACTGAATTAGCAAATACTGAATCACAGCTCCTATGGGAAATACAGAGTTAGGTTCCTGCAAGCCTCTGGGCACATTTTCAAATATCAGTATATACACAGCCTTGTTGTATCTGTGTTTCTGATTAAAGGCATATTATTTAATACATATGGTTTATTCATTAACACTGAACTCATGGCCAGCAGCATCATAACTCATGCCTGAACGCAATGTACCGTACATATGTACTTTCACTGTAAGGCCCATCATAGCCTTCCTGCCCTTAGGAACACACACACACTTCAGCACAAACTCACAGGCTGTTTTACGATCGCCAACCAAAGCACAAACAATGTAAAAATCATGGCACTAAACAGATGGAAAAGAACACTTATTACAAGTGACCATGGACTCCACCAAGCCGGAAAGCCGTCTTGGGAGCAGCCTCACTGTTCCACGTTTCCAGCTGCAGCTTCTCCAGCCCCAGAGTACCGGAGCCCAGACCACTGGCCCTGAGACTTCTCCTACTTCACTTCCTATTAACTAGAGCAAGTGAAAGAAAGGGAGGGAGCACAAGAAAAGAGACACAGGTGAGAATATGAGTGACGACTACAGAGGTGTGCCTGATTCTGTGCTAAGGGCTCCCCCATCGCTTGATCTAATCATCTCTAGCCTCGCACTGGATACACAAAAGTGAGAAGTTATGTACTTTGTCCAAGGTCACCTTTGAGAGTTGAGTGTCAGGCAGATTCCAAATTATCTTTGTTTGGTAATTCCAATTACCAAATTCCAATTCCAAACTATCTTTGTTGATCTGAAACCTCCCTCTAGATCAAGGCTTACCAGACTACGACCTGTGAACCAAACCTAGGCCTGTTCATCTACGTACGCATCATCTGCGCTGCTTTTGTGCTACCAGGGCAGAGTTGAGTGGCTACAACAGAGGACTCATGGCCCACAGAGTCTCAAATGACTACTTTCCAGCTCTTCTCAGTAAAGCTTGGGCATCCCTGCTCTCGATCACTCTGAGATGTTGCCTCTTGGTGATGAAACCAGAGAGAAACTGTGCTGTGGGGGAGTCCAGCAGGCTGTAACCAACCCCCCCACACAGGTATCAGTCTCCCCATTTACAAATGAGGAAACTGCCCAAGGTCCCAACTCCCAAGTGGCCAGGCTGGGATTTGAGACGACGTAGTATTACCTCTAAAGCGCATCCTCAGGCCACCGAGACCTAGAGATGAAGCCAGGGCACGTTTGGGTCCCCAAGACTTTCACTTCTGCCCTATCTTCATGCATTCACGACAGATCTACAACATGGGGCAGAGAGACCAATCTCTGTCTTGTACATTAATTGTTCCTAAAAGAAAGCCCCAATTCACAAATGCTGATTTTGATTAAAATCATCAAGATGATTTCCTACTTCCAAAATACTGACAAAATAGCTTTTTTATCTATGTAGACAAAAAACTAAGCAAGAATTATTTAAATCAAGATTATGTACAACACGCATCCTAATTACTACACGATTACCTAGCTAAAGAGTGGATATTAGTGGATGTTGTTTTCGGCTGGCAGTCAAATCCAAATTAATAGCATTCTAGGCTGATCTGGATCACAGATAAAATTAAATTAATGTGACTCCAAGCCAGCTCTATTTATAAGCAAAGCCCAACTACAAAGAGAAAAGAACATTTTAAGATGCAAAAATATGCCTCTGAACATAAGCCAAACATGGATTTTTAATTAAAGCACCAAGATTTTTTTTTCCCCTACCAATTGTTCCTTTTGGGTATCAGCTAGACATGTCAGGGCTATCCTGGAAATCGGGTCTGAGATTCTGAGGACAGCTGAAGGTCAGAGAGCAGTGGAGACAAGTTTTCCCAAAGTTCAAACAAAGGAGACTTATACGATGGGAATCTGAGCTCCCAGCTTCCAAAACCTCCCTGCGCGCCAAGATGAAAGAACTCCAGGAGGAAAAGAGAAAGAACTGAGACTTTTATTTTGAAACAAGTTATCTCACTCCCAGCCCCATCTCATTGCTCCAATCACACCCAGGAATGAACAAGAGAAATAAATGATGGTCTTACCCAAGAAGACTCATCCCTCACGGGTCCCCAGAGTTGCTTTCCACTTTGCCCCTGGAGGAGGCCTTGGCAACCCACTCCAGTATTCTTGCCTGGAGATTCCCCATGGACAGAGGAGCCTGGTGGGTTACAGTCCATGGAGTCGCAAAGAGTCAGACACACTGATCGACTAAACAACAAAAAAAGCAGTCGCTATAGACTGAATATGTTATTGCTGATCAACCACTAAGTCGTGTCTGACTCTTTGCAGCCCCATGGACTGCAGGATGCCAGGCTCCTCTGTCCTCCACTATCTTCCGGAGTTTCCTCAGATTCATGTCCATTGAGGCAGTGATGTTATCTAATCATCTCATCCTCTGTCATCCCCTTCTCCTTCTGCCTTCACTCTTTCCCAGCATCAGGGTTTTTTCCAAAGAGGCAGCTCTTCACATCAGGTGGCCAGAGTACTGGAGCTTCAGCTTCAGCGTCAGTCCTTCCAATGAATATTCAGGACTGACTTCCATTAGGATTGACTGCTGTGATTTCCTTGTAGTCCAAGGGACTCTCAAGAGTCTTCTCCAGCACCACAATTTGAAAGCATCAGTTCTTCAATGCTCAGCCTTCTTTATGGTCCAACTGTCACATCCATGCATGACTACTCGAAAAAACATAGCTTTGATTATAAGGACCTTTTTTGGCAAAGTGATGTCTCTGCTTTTTAATATGCTGTCTAGGTTTGTCATAGCTTTTCTTCCAAGGAGCAAGCATCTTTTGATTCCATGGCTGCAGCCATCATCCATGGTGACTTTGGAGCCCAAGAAAACAAAACAGACTGAGTATAGGAGGAAATTTATCATAGCATCTTCCCAACAAGCAATTCAGACCCTGGGATCCCTAGGGCACTCCATGCTGCTCACAGAACGTTGGAAGAACTCAAGAATGACTCTTGACTTGACTGAGTGGTCCTGCCTGAAAATACACAGGCCCTCTTTCTACTTGGGAAACTTATAGCCAAAGATAAGCAGCATGAAGATGGGAGGCCTGTTTCTCTGAAAAGTAATACAGCAATCCAGCAGACTTTCTGAGGTTTCCCTCTGTACCTTGGTTGATGGACGATCACAGGAGAGTTGAGATATTCTTCAGGCTGATGCTGAAACTCAGCGTAAAAATTCTGACCCATATTCTTTCTTCCATAAACCACATGGCCTATGGAGGTTCTACCTTCTGAGGCTACGTGTGTTTTCAGATACTGAGGTTGTACATGGCCACCCAAGGGAGTGGATACATTAGGGTTCCTCTCAGTGGGCCCTTTCATCTAAAACCAAGAGGCCAGTGGCTAAGAAGGACCCCTTCCATTCTGGTCACCATGAGACAGTCCCCTAGCATGGCCTCACACCTCTGGTTCTCCTAGGTTGTAGGAAGACTAAAGATCTGGCCTTCCAGCCTCTAGTGCATGAGATTTTAATTTGCTGAGTGAAGCCTTGAAAAACAGAGTAATTTCCCTTCCTTCAGTGCTCAGAACCATCAAACGAGAAAACCTTTTCAGTTTTAACAGCTTCATCCCTTTGGCTGGTGATGGTACATGCAGACTTCCTTGCCAGTTCATCTGGAATCAGGCTCTTTCGAGCATCAAACCAGACCGGAAAGCTATAAAATGAATACAGATCTCTGAATGACAAATTGGCATGCAATCTTTTTCCAGCCCAGCATCCAAGGATGGGGTTGGCTTTTGTTGAGTGCGTGGAGGGGAGAGTTTTGTGGTTGCTTTTAATTTGAAGGTTTTGCTTTTGCTTGTTTGCTTGCTTGCTTATTTGCAGGGCTAGTTCATTTATTTTTTGCTTTTCACTGTTTCCAATCTCCTTTGTGAAGAAAAGACTGGCTCTGTCATCTCCTGTCAGCAAGATCAGGGACAGCTTCTATATTTGATGTTGAAAGATGTAACGGAAATCTAGCACTTGAAAATCCTAAGTGATTTAGACAAAGAACGACCATTCCTGCTTGTGAAGAATCTGTGGTTAGCCCAAACTTTTCAACAAGACGTTATTGATTGAGAACTGAAGTCAATATACCCAAACATATAAGCCACTGGACAAGGACTTAAAAATGAGAGACATTTCAGAGGTTTTCCTCAGCCCTGCCTCTCCCAGCTGCCATCCAACAACAACTTTAAGAACAAACTTAACTTTTCTAAACAAAAATAATTTCATCATTTTGTGTGGCATTAACACCCCGCTACTTCGATATGTTATCTATATTTTTCTTGTTGACACCCAACCAATTCAGAGCTAAAAATCCATCCTCTGGTTTTTCTGTGGGTCGTAAATCATAGAAAGGTTATATTTTATGAAAGCTGAAGCTGGGAAGTAAACAGCATATTTATATCCAAAGAGTTTCATCCATTAGGCAGCAGTGACAGGGCCCTGTGGGCCAGAATCTAGTTTTCTTACTTAAAAAGCTTAGTTCTTCTGTAGACTCCTGCAGGGACCTGTAACAGTTGGAATTGGGTTTTTTATGCCTTTGAGGCCTCCGAATGAATGTTACACTTTTCCATTATTTTCTTTTTTCTTTTGAGAAAACTAGGCTACCTGCTTATTGCCTGAAACCCACACCCCATGACCATGCTGTTGTAAAACCTGTCTTCTGCTCCTCCCTCCCACATCTGATCAACATCCCCAAACTTTGTTTAGAGAAAGTCTGAGGGTCCTGCAAGGTTGTACTACATTTGTTGAGATGGGGGAGGGCTCCCTGAGATGATTTAAGCCAATGGGGGGGCACACCGAATAAAACTTCAGCCCAAGGGGAACCTGACAACTTTGACCTCCTCTACCTCTACAGAAAAATAAAAATAAAAAAGCTTAAATCTTAATATCTCCCTTGTTCTGGCTTGTAAATGCCTTAAAGTCTTCCAACTATTTCACAAGATGGTACATGGCTGAAATAAAAAGGCATAAGTCCAGATCTTGCATTTTGTAATACTGTCTGCTATTAAAATGTTAGCGTGTCTGCCCCTTGGGCTATTAAAAGATGATGCGCCTGACCTGTCTACAAACTTGTAATATGTGGTCAGGATTCCAGATCGAGATCTATGCAGATAAGCATGTAGATTTCACACCATTATTACATCAGGCAAGGAAGTATGGTTCAGAATCAGCAGAGTGATCGCCCTGAAACTAGCCAAATAATCACTGACAATTAAGAAAATGAAGTATCTGAGTCTCAGTGCTCTTTTTAGCCACTTCGAACATATATTTGTTCTTTTGATGTCCTGTGTGAATAGGGGTGCTTTATCTGACTGCTGATGGGCTAAACAATGCATCTGAGTTGTAATATAGAACTCAATTTGCTGGGACTGTCATCTGAAAGGCCTGGACAATTTATCGAACACTGCAGATGAAAGAAAGAGAGGGGGGAAAAAATTTAAAACTGACCACTTCTAAAATGAAGAAAATAGGGCAGTAAAGGGTATTGTAATATACTTTAATCTTCCTTAATGTAGAAAAATATGAAATGCCATTAAATCTTCCTTTGAAATGGATGTGGTCGCATGGCTTGAGCACCCAAATCCAGTTAATGAATCTATTTTTAAGGCAAATAAACAGGAAAGAAGCGGTGAAGGAGTGATCTGTGCATTATACGACTAATTCAGAAGATGAAAGGCAGAAAAATTAAAGTTAAATTCACACAAATATTAGAGGTAAGGAAAATGTTGCAGGTGTAAAAAAGGGAAGCCTGCATTTCCCATGGGTGGGTGTTGGAAACAAGCAGACACTTTCTTCTCAAGAGCAGAGTCAGGAGAGATAAAAGTGTTTCAGGAGGCCCAATAATTAACATTTTAAAAGGTTTTCTTAATAAAAAATGATCTCACAATAATAGCAATTTAATCATTTTATTTGAAAAATTAAATTGATTGCAAGCATTCATTTGCGAGGAAGTGGCGTTTACAGAATTTGGATGACCTTATCCAATCAGATTTCTACTTTAATCACTTTAACTGGAGCCAATATACAAAAAGAAAGCTGGCAACAGTCTGAGATTCAAAGGACAATAATCTGGGGAGATTAACAGTCCTCCACAAAGGGCCCACACCACCTACTTATCCTTCGTTCTTTGTCATAGCCAGAACATTACTAATGGAACTCAGACCACATGCCAAAGAGTCTGTTAGGGAGACAGGCTTTATTAGGGAGTCTCATTGGTGTCCGCACACACCCCATGTGGCAAAATGGCCTTGGGGGCATACTATCTCCTCGATAAAATAAAGAAACTTTTGGCACGTAATGCAGTGCTGAGGGTTGATCTTGGCCAAACTTAAATTATAAAGGATGCCAAGGTTTAATACCTATTAACTTGTAAAGCATTATGATATTTTGTCACAAGACCAGAGTATATAAAACATTTTTCACAGACATTGTTTAATGTGGTCTTCACATCAGAGACCCTTTTCTCGAAAGAAAAAGATACCCACTCTCTCCTTTCTCTGCTTTGGACACCACCTAGGGCACACCCCCACCACCTGACTCTACATGTTGAAGGAGACAGTGGAGATCAACTCATCTCTCAGAATCCCAGCTCCTATAGGGAACCTGAAGACCCAGCTTGGTCTAATGTCCACTTGGGTCCAACCCATGGTCAGGGAACAGATCACACTACATAAACGTGGCTGCAAGAACATGGGGGAGATGGGGGTAATCCTCAGAGAAGGGGAGAAGGGCCTAGAAACATCTCAAAAGTCTCTTTTGTCCAGAGCAGGGGAACACAAAAATTAAGAGCATGAATTCAGATGCCATATTTCCCAGCTGTGTGATCATGAGCAAGGGTCTTAACCCCTGTGCACCTCTGTTTCCTCACCTGTAAATCGGGGTGATAAAGTCACCTGTCTCATGCACTGTACTAAGTCGCTTCAGTCTTATCTGACTCTTTGTGGCCCAGTGGACCAAAGCCCACCAGACTCCTCTGTCCATGGGATTCTCCAGGCAAGAACACTGGAGTAGCGGGTTGCCCTCCTCCAGGGGATCCTCCCAACCCAGGGACTGAACCCACATCTCTTAGGTCTCTTGCACTGGCAGGTGGGTTTTTAGCCCCCTTATTTTATAGGGAAGGTTAACGTGGGGATTAAATGAGCTAATAGAGAAAACACTTTTAGAACTGCATCGAAATAGATAGCATAGGGAATGTATTCCTTACAACTGCTGACTATCACCACCATTATTTTTGTTTGCCCCATTTTTTCTAACTTGAAGAAAGTGAACTTCAGAAAGGTTACATGCCAGGCTCACAGCCATGAGGGGTGGCCTCTAACATCAATCTTCTTCAAGCTACTGCCCTGCTTATGCCCCATTAGGGGTGGGCTGTGTGTGTACACACCCTGGCAGGCTAATGGTTTACACCATTCATCCATTCCTCAACAACTGTGCCCAGAGGTCCGACCTGGCCAGGGAGAGAAGGGAGGCCATGGGACAGCATCACGCCCTGCACTGGACCAGCTGCTGTTTAGTTGCTCAGTCGACTTTTTATGATGACTTTTTATGATGCCCTGGACTGGAGCCCATCAGGCTCCTCTGTCCATGGAAGTCTCCAGGCAAGAATACTCGAGTGGGTTGCCATTTCCTTCTCCAGGGGATCTTCCCGACTCAGGGATCAAACTCACATCTCCTAAATTGGCAGGTGGATTCTTTACCACTGAGTCACCTGGGAAGCCTACGCACTGGCCTAGCCCATTGTCAAAGCCAAGGCCGTATGCTCTGCCAGACCTACCCTCCCAGAAAGTTCATTAGCTCTGGTCACTCAGATTCGCTGCCGCCCCCCACCCCACCCCCCGCCCCCGACACACACACACACCCCAACAGGCTTTCCAGAGTGTTCCTTCCAGCCGCATTCCTCTGCCTGGGAGCAGTGTAAGAACCCTGAATTTCTCTTTCACGGTATGTTTCCGTCGGTGTGAAGTCACCTCACAGGGCCTAGCATTGGTAGTTTCTCGATCAGTGGCAGCCATTACAGTTCTGAAAGGTCTGAAAGTGCTAGTCACTCAGTCGTGTCTGACTCTTTGCAACCCCATGGACTGTAGCCCGCCGTGTCCTCTGTTCATAGAATTCTCCAGGCAAGAATACTGGCGTCAGTAGCCATCCCCTTCTCTAGGGGACCTTTCCAACCCAGGAATGGAACCCAGGTCTCCCACACTGCAGGCAGTCTATACCAGCTGAGTCAGCAGAGAAGACCCATTACTGTTACGAAGCGAGAAACAAACACTTAGGGAGAAACCTACAGGCCCCTAGAAGTCGGGGCCACATCGGGCCAGTGCTGATGCTTTCACACCAAGCCTTGGGCTCAGGCCCCAACGAGAGCCTCTTGGTGCCAACACGACCAACCGCTGTGGACTGGGCACTGGCCAGCCTGACTCACAACACACTCTTGTTGTCTACGAGGGAGGGACAGGGGCAGGATACCCCAAGCTTTGTCTAGCTCAGGGCTCCTCTGTGTTCTCAGAGGGCCTTCCAATATTTGACTCACACTAAGCCTTTTATCGCATAGAGTCTTTTAGCATAACTGCACGCCTTCCAAAACTGAGTGCAGTGTGTGTGTGCTCAGTCGTGTCCAACTCTTCGTGACCCCATGGACTGCAGCCCGCTAGGCCTCTCTGTCCGTGGAACTTTCCAGGCAAGAACACTGGAATGGGTTGCCATTTCCTCCTCCAGGGGATCTTCCCAAGCCAGGGATCACATGCACGTCTCCTGAATCTCCTGCATTGCAGGCAGATTCTTTCACCACTATGCCACCTGGGAAATGCGGTGGAGACACTCTAATACATCAACTAGGGTTGCAACTTGTTTTTGAGCACACCTCAGAAAAAAAGGTTCTCTTTTATTACTGTTTAATTGATTCAGTTCAGTTCAGTTCAGTCACTCAGTCGTGTCCAACTCTTTGCGACCCCATGGACTGCAGCACGTCAGGACTCCCTGTCCATCACCAACTCCCGGAATTCACTCAAACCCATGTCCATTAAGTTGGTGATGCCATCCAACCACCTCATCCTCTGTTGGCCTCTTCTCCTCTCACCTTCAGTCTTTCCCAGCATCAGGGTCTTTTCCAGTGAGTCAACTCTTCGCATTAGGTGGCCAGAGTCCTGGAGTTTCAGCTTCAATATCAGTCCTTCCAATGAACATTCAGGACTGATCTCCTTTAGGATGGACTGGTTGGATCTCCTTGCAGTCCAAGGGACTCTCAAGAGTCTTCTCCAACACCACAGTTCAAAAGCATCAATTCTTTGGTGCTCAGCTTTCTTTACAGTCCAAATCTCACATCCATATATGAATACTGGAAAAACCATAGTCTTGACTAGACGGACCTTTGTTGGCAAAGTAATGTCTCTGCTTTTTAATATGCTGTCTAGGTTGGTCAAACTTTCCTTCCAAGGAGTAAGCGTCTTTTAATTTCATGGCTGCAATCACCATCTGCAGTGATTTGGAGCCCAGAAAAATAAAGTCTGACACTGTTTTCAGTTTCCCCACCTATTTGCCATGAAGTGATGGGACCAGATGCCATGATCTTCGTTTTCTGAATGTTGAGCTTTAAGCCAACTTTTTCACTTTCCTCTTTCACTTTCATCAAGAGACTCCTTAGTTCTTCTTCACTTTCTGCCATAAGAGTGGTGTTGTCTGCATATCTGAGGTCATTGATAATTCTCCCAGCAATCTTGATTCCAGATTGTGCTTCATCCAGCCCAGCGTTTCTCATCATGTACTCTATATAGAAGTTAAATAAGCAGGGTGACAATATACAGCCTTGACGTACTCCTTTTCCTATTTGGAACCAGTCTGTTGTTCCATGTCCAGTTCTAACCGTTGCTTCCTGACCTGCATACAGGTTTCTCAAGAGGCAGGTCAGGTGGTCTGGTATTCCCATCTCTTGAAGAATTTTCCACAGTTTGTTGTGACCCACACAATCAAAGGCTTTGGCATAGTCAATAAAGCAGAAATAGATGTTTTTCTGGAACTCTCTTGCTTTTTCCATGATCCAGCGGATACTGGCAATTTGATCTCTGGTTCCTTTGCCTTTCCTAAAACCAGCTTGAACATCTGCAGGTTCACAGTTCACGTACTGCTGAAGCCTGGCTTGGAGAAGTTTGAGCCTTACTTTACTAGCATGTGAGGTGAGTGCAATTGTGCAGTAGTTTGAGCATTCTTTGGCATTGCCTTTCTTTGGGATTGGAATGAAACCTGACCTTTTCCAGTCCTGTGGCCACTGCTGAGTTCTCCAAATTTGCTGACATATTGAGTGCAGCACTTTCACAGCATCATCTTTTAGGATTTGAAATAGCTCCACTGGAATTCCATCACCTCCACTAGCTTTGTTCGCAGTGATGCTTCCTAAGGCCCACTTGACTTCACATTCCAGGATGTCTGGCTCTAGGTGAGTGATCACACGGTCCTGATTATCTGGGTCATGAAGATCTTTTTTGTACAGTCTTTCTGTGTATTCTTGCCACCTTTTCTTAATATCTTCTGCTTCTGTTAGGTCCATACCATTTCTGTCCTTTATTGAGCCCATCTTTGCATGAAATGTTCCCTTGGTATCTCTAATTTTCTTGAAGAGATCTCTAGTCATTCCCATTCTATTATTTTCCTCTATTTCTTTGCATTGATCACTGAGGGAGGCTTTCTTATCTCTCCTTGCTACTCTTTGGAACTCTGCATTCAAATGGGAATATCTTTCCTTTTCTCCTTTGCTTTTTGCTTCTCTTCTTTTCGCAGCTATTTGTAAGGCCTCCTCAGACAGCCATTTCGCTTTTTTGCATTTCTTTTTCTTGGGGATGGTCTTGATCCCTGTCTCTTGTACAGTATCACAAACCTCCATCCATAGTTCATCAGGCACTCTATCAGATCTAGTCCCTTAAATCTATTTGTCACTTCCACTGTATAATCAGAAGGGATTTGATTTAGGTCATACCTGACTGATCTAGTGGTTTTCCCCACTTTCTTCAATTTAAGCTGAATCTGGCAATAAGGAGTTCATGCTCTGAGCCACAGTCAGCTCCCGGTCTTGTTTTTTCCTGACTGTATGGAGCTCTTCCATCTTTGACTCCAAATAATAGAATCAGTCTGATTTCGGTGCTGGCCATCTGGTGGTGTCCGTGTGTAGAGTCTTCTCTTGTGTTGTTGGAGGAGGGTGTTTGCTATGATCAGTGCATTCTCTTGGCGAACCTCTATTAGCCTTTTCCCTCCTTCATTCTGTACTCCAAGGCCAAATGTGCCTGTTACTCCAGGTGTTTCTTGACTTCCTACTTTTGCATTCCAGTCCCCTATAATGAGAAGGACATCTTTTGGGGGTGTTAGTTCTAGAAGGTCTTGGAGGTCTTCACAGAACTGTTCGACTTCGGCTTCTTCAGCATTCCTGGTCGGGGCATAGACTTGGATTACCATGATATTGAATGGTTTGCCTTGGAAAAATGAGCAGAGATCATTCTGTCGTTTTTGAGATTGCATCCAAGTACTGCCTTTTGGAGTCTTTTGTTGACTACAATGGCTACTGCATTTCTTCTAAGAGATTTCTGCCCACAGTAGTAGATATAATGGTCATCTGAGTTAAATTCACCCATTCCAGTCCATTTTAGTTCGCTGATTCCTAGAATGTCGACGTTCACTCTTGCCATCTCCTGTTTGACCACTTCCAACTTGCCTTGATTCATGGACCTGACATTCCAGGTTCCTATGCAATATTGCTCTTTACAGCATCGGACCTTGCTTCTATCACCAGTCACATCCACAGCTGGGTGTTGTTTTTGCTTTGGCTCCATCCTTTCATTCTTTCTGGAGTTATTTCTCCACTAATCTCCAGTAGCATATTGGGCACCTACTGACCTGGGGAGTTCATCTTTCAATGTCCTATTTTTTTTTTTTTTTTGCCTTTTCATACTGTTCATGAGGTTCGCAAGCCAAGAACACTGAAGTGGTTTGCCATTCCCTTCTCCAGTGGACCACATTCTGTCAGACCTCTCCACCATGACCCGTCCATCTTGGCTGGCCCTATGTGACATGGCTTAGTTTCATTCAGTTAGACGGGGCTGTGGTCCGTGTGATCACATTGGCTAGTTTTCTGTGATTGTGGTTTCAGTCTGTCTGCCCTCTGATGCCCTCTCTCAGCGCCTACTGCCTTAGTGAGATTTCTCTTACCTTGGATGTGGGGTATCTCTTCACAGCTGCTCCAGCAAAGTGGAACCGCTGCTCCTTACCTTGAACATGGGGTATCTCCTCTCGGCCGTTTCACTGCTATGCTTAAATCTTAAGGTATGCCTTTTTTTTTTTTTTTTTTGCGAACAGGGTTTATTCACTGCTACAAAATAAATAAATAAATAACCTAACCTGAACTGGAGCTGAGGCTGCTATAGGTTGCAAAGGTAACTCATAAACTCAAACTCAAAACAGTTTTATGGTTCATGTTGATTGATTTTTAAATATTGTTCACTTGAACTTCTAAAATAAATTTATACTGCTCAACTGTCCTTTCTATCTATATAGCAGATGTTAGTTATCCCAATAAAATTAGGTTTGAAAAAGGACTAAAAGCCTCCTAAGAAATTTCTAACAAAAAATAATTTGGGGGAATAAGTATGTTCCAAACAGTGCATAGGATATTTTTAGTATTTTTAAAAAATATTTTTAGTAATTTTAGTGTTGTTTATCTGAAATTCATTTATCTGGGCATTTTATATTTTACCTGGCAACACTACCCCAAATCCAAACTGACTGACTCACCAGGTTGGGATATTTGTTCAGCTTGGTTTGATTTGGTCTGGTTTTATTTATGCTGGTTTAGGTTTTGTTTCTTATCAGCTTCCCTGCTGTATCTCTTACCCGGGGCAGTCCTCAGCTTTCTCAAATGAATGAGACGGCTAACAGCCATCATTTACCCACCTTTCAAAGGGTGGAGACATCAGAAGATGACAAGAGGGAAGAAACCTGGAAGCAAAGCCACCAAGAGGTGACTCTGAATGAAGACAAAATGGGGAGAGCAGTGGGTTTCTTAGGGGAGCCCTTTCCCCTTCTTTGATGGGAACCCTGGGACATGAGCCCTCTGCTTAAAAGACCATGCCGGTGCCCTCTTCCCCAGCACATATACTAAAACGGGAATGATGCCGTGGAGACTGGCATGGTTCCTGCACAAGGATGACATGCAAATTTGTGAACTGTTCATATTTTTTATGGTTACCAAAGGGGAAAGAAGAGGGAGGAAATAAATTAGGAGCGCAGGACTAACAGATACACACTACTATATATAAAATAGATAATCAACAAGGAGTTAGTATATAACATAGGGAACACTGCTCAATATTTGTAGTAATTTACAGGGGAAAGAATCTGAAATAGAATATATATATATATGTACGTGCATGCTCAGTCATGTCTGACTCTGCGACCCTGTGGACTATAGCCCACCAGGCTCCTCTGTCCATGGGATTCTCCAGACAAGAATACTGGAGTGGGTTGCCTTTCCTCCTCCAAGGGGCCTTCCCAACCCAGGGATCGAACCTGCATCTCCTGCATTGGCAGGTGAATTCTTTACCCTTGCGCCACCTGGGAAACCTCTATATACATATATATATAACTGAACCACTCTGCTGTATACCCAAAATAACACAGCATTGTAAATCAGCTCTACTGCATTAAAAGAAAAAAAGCCTATAGGTACACAGACAATGAATTAAACACTCAATATGCAAACAGCTCCAGTAAGTTAAAGAGAAAGCTGTCAGCCTCCAGTAGAAAAATGAAAGGACGTGCCCGCAGCGCAGCAGGATCCAGCGCCTACTAACCATGCATCTCAGGGAGGCTCCTCAACGTCACCAGAGCTCACACAGGCCACAGGGTCGATGACTGGGGTTAATATGACAGTGAAATGAAACAATGCACCCCAGAAGACATTCAGTGATGACACTGTTCCCTTGTCAGCGAAAGCTGTGCTTAATCATTCCGGAGAAAAAATACACATAAATAAGCAAAAAAAAGAGAGAGAGAAATTCTACTTTACTAGAAATAAACTGAAATTAAAATAATAATGAAGCATCACACTACACTTACGAAATTGGCAAAGATTTTAAGGATTTTAACAACATTATTTAAAGGAGCAAAAAATATTCATAAATATTCAATGAATGAAGAATGATTCAATAAACAATAAGAGAATAAACATATAGAGAATGGTTAAATAAACAGGAATTTTTAAACAAATAAGGGAATGGTTAAATAAATTATGACATTCTGTATGCTGCACATTATAAAAATGACCATATAGTATTTTTGTAACAAGAAAAAAAAAATGTTGGTTAAAGAAAAATGACACTGAAATACTGGGAACTGAATGTGGGTTGGGATGAGATTTACAGAATGTTCTTTGCACGTGTGTATAACAGGCTTTTTCCTCCCCCTCCTCTTCCTCTTTTCTGTCTGTGTCTTTCCTTGCCTCTGTCTCTGTTTTTGTCTCTCTCCCCCTCCTCCCTCTTTCCCAGAAAGAGCAGTGAGTCCCAGTTCCCTACAATAAACTGCCTTCAGTGTGGGTCTTACAAAATCCTAAGTGATGGGAGGACGGTTACGAACCCAACATTCTATTTTGAAACATCCCACATTGAACTTCCTGGAGCCACTCTTCCTGTTAGACCTGCTCCTTCTCCAGCCCCTTACAGACAATCGTCATTCATCCCAAGAGCTGGGGGCCGTCCAGAGAAAAGGGGGGCCTAGCCTAATTGTAGAAACACCAAGAGAGCTCACATTGGACCCTCCCAGGCCACTGTCCTTAATCCTACACCAACATCCAGTGGCTGCATTCTGCACTCATCTCCCAAAACAAGGTGTAGCAAAGCATCAAACCTGAGGGCCGGCTCAGGGAGCCCTGAGTCTGAGAGGCGCATGGACACTGATTACAGTACCCCAGAGATGCGATGAGACTGCTCTTGTCACGGTGAGGTGCGCATAGCATGATGAGCACCAGGGGAATAAGGAAAGGGGTCCAGGAGTCTGGGAGAGCTTCACAAGGGACATGCAGGAGCAACTGGGATCTTTGAAGCAGGGAAGAATATTCCAGGTCAAGAGAGGAAGAATATTCCTGGTCAAGAGAATCGCATACTCAGAGCCACCATACTCAAGATCATGGCAGATCTGGGGCCCCATGGGTGTTTAACGTGGGGGTGGGGGAGATGCGGTTGGGCCAGGCCGGGCAGAGCCCTGAATGCTCAGTAAGGGGCACTGGCTTCATCCTGGCCATGCCCCATGATACAAGGACAGGAGGAGAGCCAGGATCAGCTGGACAGGACAGGATACAAGGACAGCCAGGATCAGCTGCTTGTGGACACTCAATCGCTGGCCCCTCCCCATCCTCGCTGTGCTCAGGAAGGCTCTGCCTCATAAATGCTCCCTTCAGAGGGGTTGGTTCAAACACCAGGCAAGGAGGTTTCCAAGTAACAGTCATCACTTCAGCCATCAGGATGGCCATCCTTCCCAAGCACAAGGCCACAGACCTTTACTAGACCTGCCTGGAGCTTGCAGTGTGGCCCCCAAGGAGATGCTCATCTGAACCATGGCTGAAAGCCGTGTGCCTGCTCTCACCAGGTCCAGCGTGCAGGCCAGGGGCTCTGGTGGACTGGGAGTGGCCTCTCTCCCCCATCTTGATCTCAAGGGTCAGTTGCAGAGGCTGGGAGCCCCTCTGTCCTCCGCCCAGGACAAGGCGTGCCTCCAGCCGCGTACAGCAGGTCAGAGGAAACAAAGCGGAGCACCGCCATTAACTCCTTGCCAGCGCCGGCCCTGCTTTCTTTAAATCCAATTGCAATCTTAGAAGCCCGACATCGCCTGAAACAAAAGCCTCACTGATGCCTGGAAGATGGCTTTGGCGAAAGTAGAGCTCATTTCAGAAAATCAAAGCAAAGAAAAATATTGAATACAATTCAGGGGCATAATGCATTATTATGGGCTTTTATGGATTTTATGTATAATTTCGTGTAAAGTTAAGAGGCTGAAGCGATCTCTTACATTCACTGTATTATCAGCCCAGCTCCAAACAATGTTCCACATCTTATTATGTTCACAGTTGACACACTCTCAGACAAATGTGCAGCTGTCTTACTCTGCTATTCATTTCCTCATTACTATTTTATAAATATATGATTAACAGTTATTGCAGCTGCCTAATTCACATTTATTGCAAATGCAACCCCACAAATGAATGCTCAAAGCAAAGAGATGTGGTTTTAGAGTAATTTAAATTTTACAGTTCCATTTACCCTGCTTTTTAATTTACTGCATAATGACCCCATTAGAATAAAGCACATCTGGAAGTTCTTTGGGGAACATTTAATTTTCTGTGGCTTCAGTACTAACAGAACTTGTACCATAAAGCCCACAGATGCCTGGAAGACTGTACAAATTTCCACGTTTTATGCCAAGATGCTGGTTAATTGTACAGACGAGACAACTATAGCAAAGAGTGAAGATTTTCTTCCCCGGGTTGAAAACCGAAGATGACGACCCAGGATCCTGCTCTTGGCAAAGTTTGTACCCCAGAAACCTGAAAACAGCTTCCTGCTTTTTGATGTCCACTTAGCCTGGTTCCTTTGCAGGAAAGGAGGCCACCTGGGGCTGTGAGTTCTCCGGAGTTTCTGTTGCTTCCCCCCACTGGCCGCATGACTTTCTCCCCAATCCTCTTTGACCCTCATTGTGTGAAAGGGAAAGCAAGGTAGTTTGCAGAGCTCCAGATGCCTGAGCGGCTGGGGTATGAGCTGGGCTCAGCCTGGTCTTCATCTGTTCCCAAGGAGGCTGCAGATGCAGCCAGATTCCAGCAGGTCACATTAACGGAGTCATTCAGAGTATCCGAAATTGATTTGAATATTCAGTACAGATCACTGCAGCAGAACTCATGTATGAGAAATAATGCGAATCCATTGCCATTGATTAGCTAATTTATGTTCTACAACTAATCGAAGCACAAATCTCATTAGCCACAGGTCAGTAAGGCTCGGAGAGAAAAAGATAATCATTTTGGTAGCCTAGTTGGCTGTAAAGACACAATTAGAAGCCGGCCGGTTTTCCAGGCTTCTCTGCCCATCCTCCCAGTTCCTGGGCCATCTGTGAAGGGAATGAGAGGTGGCTCTTCCCTTTGGTTCTGCTGGCCACTGGGAAAGAAATCTTCATCTGTAATCATCCAAGGTGCTTCTTTCATTTCATGCAATAACAACGAACACAGCTTCACTGCTTCTAGACATCCTTAGAGCCCGTAGGCTATTTAGAGCCACCACTTACATCGAGAGCACAGTGTTAATTACTCCCTTTTCCATATTTAAGCGCTGGGTAAATAGAAGGTTTCAAGGCTGGGACAGGGAAGTAGGCAGTGGGTGATGGCCAAGGCTTTCCAGATTCTGATGTGACAGGCATTTTAAAAACCTGTCTTTGTAAAGCACAGGGAAGCCAGGCACGATCCAATTAGGACCTGCAATTTGAACCTTGAGCTCTGCTTAGTCAATTTTGGGCAGAGATTTTTAACCAGTCTTAAATATGGAAGAGACTTCCCAGGTGGCCCAGTGGTTATGATGCCACGCTTCCAAGGCAGGGGGGCACAGGTTCAATCCCTGGTTGGGAAACTAAGATCCCACATACCATGCATGTGGCACTGCCAAAGGAAAATTTTTAAATTTTAAAATAAATAATATGAAAGATAGGAAAATGACAGAGGGAGGGAGCAGAATCCTCCTTTAACTTCACAATATTAAGCAAAATTCCCAATATTGATAAAAATAGGATGGTCAGCAGCAAATTCCTCCTGCTGCTCCCTGCTGGCAATGTCCACAGGATGGTAAATTTTTTTTAAAGGACGTGATTTCAACAGTGTTGGAATAAGCAGAAAACCAAGACTCCCAACAGACTAGCCTTTTGCTGGTCACATAGACTCTCTATGAGTCTATACAAGACAATGGCTCATACTGGGGACCTTTGCTAAATGACCAGGGACAGAATCCGAAGTGAGGGCTTTTGAATAAACAAATAGGAAAACAACACACCGAAATCCAGATGTTTTCACCGACCCATGATTTCCGGGTCATTGCAATGTCTTTCCGGCATTATAAAAGGCATTACTGTCGGCTGGCAGTAGCATCTTTCAGCAGTGTTAATCCACGTTCTCTTGAAACAGAGGACCATCCACATCCCTTCAGGTCTACTATACTGAGCAGCAGGCATTTTTAAAGAAGAGAGTTGGGAGCAGAAGAAACAGGCATCTCATCTTCCCCCACGGGGGCAGGTGTGGTCAGTCATGTTTGACTCTTTGTGACCCCATCACCAGGCCCCTCTGTCCATGGGATTCTCCAGGCAAGAATACTGGAGTGGGTTACCATGTCCTGTCCCCACTAGGACCTGGACCTAATTGCACAGGGCAAAGAGCCTTTACACATGCCTTGAAACTGAAAGAATACTCTGCACTTCCACTCTTTAATTTTACTTCCTTGAAAATTCTCCAGAACTATTGCCATTTTGATAGACTAGATCCCTCCCACTCAAAGCCACTGTATCTCCAAACATGTAGAAATTAGAATGCCCCAGTAGTTGATTCTGACAGCACCACATTCTCACAGGAAAATTAACTGTCTTGAGACTGGAGCTTGCAGACGTTACCCATTGCAGCACTTTTATTTTTATGTTAAAGAGTCTAATAACAGCCTACACTGTGCGACACTACTATCAGACATTAAGTGGGAAGAGAAATCCCAAGAGATCACAGTTGGCCAAACCAGCTCCCATTCCCCAGAATTCCAGGCTGTTATCTTTCATATGACCTTGCAGGGCACCAACTTCCATGTGGGGTGGTTTACTCGATAAGTTATGTCCAACTGTTGTGACCCCATAGACTGTAGCCCGCCAGGCTCCTCTGTCCATGGGATTTCCCAGGCAGGAATACTGGAGTGGGTTGCCATTTCCTCCTCCAGAGGATCTTCCCGACCCAGGGATCAAACCTGGGTCTCCTGCACTGCAGGCAGATTCTTTACCACCTGAGCCACCATGTGTAGCCCCCCACCTTCCCAAGATGTCACCAAATGTTACACAACCTTGGCAGGAGCCTGGAACCCCTGTCAGGCTTTACTCTCATGAGATTCACCTCTTCTCTCCCTCCAGCATGAGCTCAGCATGTCTGGGTACATTGCACAGCGGTCTCCTCACTCTTCACCTTCCAGGGAGTCTACCAGCAACAGTAACTGCAGCCAGTCAAGTCCCAGTCCTTCCATGCATTCTTGTTATTTCTGTTTTTAATTTCACAATACTCATCACACAAAAGAATAGATGGAACATGTGTGTGAGTTTTGAAGCATAATAATGACATACACATTGTGAAACCAGCACCCACCAGGAGAAGCAGAATGTTACCAACACAGGCAGTGTTATCGATTTGCTCCACGCCTGTTCATCCCCTTGCCTCTTCCAAAGGGGTAGCCAGGATCTTGAATTGTCTGCTCATCATTTCGTCATTCAAACAATATTCTTCAGTGTTAATTGGTTTTTGCATTTTACAAAAATGGCATTTTACTCTAAATGCTCTTCTGCAAGATGTTTGGTTCACTCAGCAAATCATTTCTAAGATTCATGCAGGTGTTTGTGGGTAGCTGGAGCACGTTCATTTTCACTCTAATGCTCACAGTCTATTTAACCATTTTCTTATCAAAGGATGTTAAAAGGGTTTACAATGTTTTGTTTTTATCCCCAGGGCAGCTATGAGAGCCCTCAGAGCACAGCTCCTGCTGCACTCAGCAGGAGCTTCTCAGGTCTGGCGTACACCTATGAGTCAGGTGCTGGGTTGTACGTACTGAGCTTTACAAGATGATGCCAATTTATTTTCCAAACAGTTTTCCAATTTACGCTCTCCAGCAACATGTAAGTGCTCCCATTTGCCACGTCCTCATGTATGCATGCTGTCAGACTTCTTGGGTTTTTGTCGACCCAGTGAGAACAAATGGTAGGTTTCTGGGAGGTTTGTGTGTATGTACCGGTGTGTGTGTCTAAATAGAGATATATCTTTGTTATCTTGATGTGATGAGGAATAGTCAGGAAAAAAATCAAAGAAGAAGAAAACTTCAGTAAGTGATCATATGGAAAAAGCAAGACTACTCATAGTAGGCTACTGGTGGCTTGATAAGTTTTTTTAAGCTGTATTGAGATATAATTGACATATAACAAATATTTCAAATGTTTGTGATGATTGGATTTATGTATATATTGTGAAATGATCACAATAAGGTTAGTTAATCCATCCTTCATGTCACCTAGTTTCTTTGTGATTTTAATTTGCATTTTCCTAATTACAAATGAAGTTGAACATCCTTTGGCATGTAACTGGCCAACCTTTTCTACTATTTCATAAAATGTCTTTATAAACAAGTCTTTTTCCCATGTTTCTATCACATTGTGTCTTATTATTTCCCGTTTGTCTATACTCTGAACACTTATCTTTTGTTATTTATGTGGCAAATATCTTATCCAGCTTTTTGTTGAAAGAAGTTCTGAATTTTAAGGTAGTCTAACTTATCAACCTTTTTGCATTTTGCTAAAAAACCCTAGCCTACCTTGAGGTCACAAAGAGATCTCCTCTATTTTATTCTTAAAAGTCAAATGTTGCCTTTCACATTTCATCTATCTGAGAGCAATTCTGTATACGGAGGTAGGAATCCCACTTCATTTCTCCCACGTGGCTAACCAGTGCGCCCACACTTTTGACTGAGTAGTTCACGCTTCCCCACAATGGCCTGCAGTGTCATTTATGTGTGGTTTGCATCCAGGCTTCCTATTCGATTCCATTAGACATCTGTCCCACGCTATTATAGCTGTATAATATATCCTGATGCTTGACTGAGCAGGCATTCCCCACTCCCTTCACACACACACAACATGTATTTAACTATTTTCAGTTTGGTCGACCCATTTTCCAGTAAGGAAAAGAAGGAGGAGGAATAAAAGGAAAAGAATAATGGAGGCTGATTTCTACGTGCCAAGCTCTGTGCTAAAAATCTGATGTATATGATCCCATTTAAACCACAATAATTCTGCAAGATACTTATTTTTTTTACCTTTATTTCATAAATAAGAAAAACGAGGTTAAGAATGGCTTCATGACTCACCAGATTCAAACACCAAATAAGCAGCAGAGATGCAAATCCTAACTCAAATCTATCAGACTCTTAAGCCAGTGCTCTTTCGGTTTCACTGGGAAGCTGAGATTCCCAGAATCGTGTTGAGAATCTCTGCTTTAGATGCCACCAGACTTTCACCTTTTCTCTGCCCTGCTTGGAAACTGCACCTGGGTGTCTGAGGGCTTAGTGAAGTTGACTTGGCTCCTCTGAATTCCTGCCCAGACACACATCACCGCAACCGCCGCCCCCCACCCCTCCCCGAAGATTGTGCTGTGAGCCTAATTGTCCTTTGTTGAGCATTTCTCTCTAATAGTGAAGCCTTTTCTGCTCAGCCTGGATTGTGGAAGGTACAGAAGGAGGCAAAGTGGAAACTATTCCAGATGAGATTCAACTTTCTGCCTACAGCTTTTGCCAAGAAACTCAAGAAAAATGCTCGGCACTGCCCTTTTCAGATGAGAACAGCTGAGCTCCCTGAGCACATAATAAACCCAACCAGCCTGGTGGATTCACTGGCGTTAATTACATGGTTGAGGTTAAATATATTTTATGGACAAAAGAGATGATAGACGGGTTCTTCGCACAAAAGATTTCAGCTCATTTGAGGTTTAACCATTTTTAAATTTAATAATTTTTTTAAAAGCCACAATTGAAAAGGTCAGATCTAATTCTGCCGCCAAACCCGAGGCTGCAGCTCGGAGCCAGCGGAGGATGACTCAGGCCGGCGGGACGAGACAGCTGGACGAGGCCGGGGCCAGCCTCCGTGTGCAACTGCGGGGTCGTGCAGAGATCCGCTGCATCAATTAGGGCCGCTCTCGTTTCCGGGCGGGTCTCATGGCAAATGTCTCATTTAGTTTTCCACTTTTATCACGGTATTTTCCCCTTCAGTGTTCATTCACGGTCCTGATCTCCTTTGCCAACTGCCCTGCCTGTACCTGTGAGTTTATTTTTAAACAGTGTTAAGAGGCCTGCCATTACATGTCAAAACCAGTCCAGAATACAACAGGGTACTGTCTGGACCAGTGAGGCAGGGTGGTGAGTGATACACATGTTGACTCGCTGGCCACTCAGCCACTGGAGAAAATCAGTCCATGAGGCAGAAAGAGATACTGGGAGACTCTGCTCTGAAACCCACCACTCTGGGAGCTCTTTCCACAGCTGTTCCCGTTCTATGCCCGGACCCATAGCACAGGTGCATAGCCTCAGCCCCTCCCACACCTCACTGGGTTCACCTAGAGCCCCTGGTCATTGGGCCAGGTGAGGGCTCTGCGGAGGAGGTGGGAGGGGCCCGCACACCCTGGACTCATTACAATCTGGGCCACAGCCCCCAGGGCCCCAGCTCTAGAGGACCATATTCCATTCCTTGCCCAAAATGGGCACATGCATGGAAAGTGCAGCCTGAAGCTTAATTCTCCAAAAGCGCCCTTTAAAAAAAACTGTAAAACATCATCCATGAGACAACAAAATCCATCAAACTGTAGCCACCACCAAGGTCCCCTTTGGAATTGCTGTCAACCTCCTGGGCTCTCGTCTTGCCCTGAGTTTGAAGGGTCCAGTCTCCACTCTGTGGCCAGATGATGTTTCTAAAGCACCCCTCTGATCGTCCCCCTCTCCCCTGCCTCCCTCTCCATGAGGCTCCCCATGGTGTTGGAGCAAAGTCCACCAGCTTAGGCTGGCTCACAGGCGCTCTAGGACCGGGCCTCTGCTGCCGCCCCTGCCTCTCCTCTGTGGTCCAACCACGCTCAATGCTCTATCGCTTCGCTGGATCTTAGGACAGGCTGAGCCCTTGCCCTGGAACACACTTCCTGTCCCCACCCCTAGCAAAGCCCTGCCAGCTACCTATGAGCCTCTAGTAGACAACTAGATGCCAAGCTCTCTACTAAGCACATGGATGACATTAACTATTTTTGTTGTCCGTGGCCCCAGGAAGCTGATTTAAAGGTGGAAAAACTGAGGCCCAGAGATGCTTGGTGATTCATCCACTGCCCCACAGACAAGGCCGGGCTAGGAGGCTGAGGGCCAGAAGGGTCTTCCTAATCCACTCTCCACCCCAGGAGGTAGGCAGAGATCAGGGCACTCTTCTGTACCCCCAAAGCCTTCTGTGCTGACCTCTAGAAAGCAGACTCCTTGAAAGTATTTGTCTTTGCGTCACCAGCTCCTAACCAATGCCGAGCACATCACAGGAGCTCAGTTAACATGTACCAAAAGAAAAAGAAAAAAAAAGGATGAACCATTAAGAAAGGTATTTATTGGTAAATGGAGTTGTTATGTAACAGCCACAGAAGAACATTGCAGAGCTGTGTGCCAGGAAGTTATTGCGGAGAATGCCATCGGTGCACAGTGTCTGTGGGGACATGGCCACTCAGGAGTCCAACGATGGCTTGAGAGTTGGAGGGCTGACCTTGGCAAGTTTTGGTCCCCAGTCTCTCCTCTTGTGACACCCAGCACACTTGCTGGCCAGCTTTCAGTGCCATTAGCTGTATAATCAGGGCCCCAGTTTGAGTATTCTCAATTAAACATATTATTAGAAAGATAAATCAGTTGCCTGATTCAATGTATTTTTGAGGCACATGCATGTAAATTACATTTGTCCAGATGTTTAGCAGGTCCGTGCCAAACCATTTAAAACATAAAACAGATAAGTTCCTTAAGCCTAATTTTCAGCTTCCCAAGGATCAGTCCTCGGCAGATGGCCGGGCAGATGAATGCTGGAGAAAAATTAAGGGCTGTCTGTATCTTTCAAATTGACATGGAGAGCAGTTGGGTTCTGCTAGAAACTAAGAATGACCACAAAATGTAATTATGATTGTAATGAGAATGGGTTAAGCTTAAACTATTTCTCATTTTCATTGCAGTCACTGCCACAAGATGGAGTGGAGATTAATGCCAGGCCATTTCCTGTGCTTGTTATACTCTTTGTCATTAGAATAAAACATCATCATTTGAGCATCTCATGTATACTGAGAAGGATGGCCAGGGAGGGGTGGCCACACTGAGCACCGGTCAAATCTCTGTGTTCCGGTGGCTCCCGAGCAGTTGGCACAGGGAATGGGGTAGATTCACAGTAGCCCAGGGCACCCACCCCACATCAGCATTCTGAAACCCGGACTAAGACCCAAAGCCTCATTCTCTTCAACTGCAGAAGGGGGATAACTGTGCAGTTCTCCTTCCGGGGGCCGCTACAGCTCTCCACAGAGAAATGGCTTGTGAAGGGCTTTGCAAACTGTAAAGCACCATTTGAGCACAAGGGAGGAAGATAACATGGGCACCAGCTTCTGAACTAAAAAGATCTGAGTTCATTTCCCAGATCATCAGGCCTAATTGTGTGAACTCAATTAAGACACCTGCCACTGAGGGTCTCCTCACCTGTATAATGAGACTAAGACTATACACTGCATTTGGGTTTTGTGAAAAGTAAATAAGATGATGAATATCACATGCCTAGAATGGAGCCTGATGTATGCCTAGTGTCCCATGAATGGTGGCTGTGATTGTGAGTGATGCTCGCAATGTCATCGTCTTCATTATTAGATGCAGACTCACTAATATTCTAGTGGAATAAGTGACAGTGCTGAGAATTGTTCACTCAAGTCAGGGGTTTTGCATGGCAGAATTCTTCGCTGGAACAGTCTTACCTAGAAGTCTCACCTGTGAAACAGGTGGGAGCAGAGCTGCTTTGGCTGGAGAGGAAGTGAGGGGCCCAGGGCCCATCACCCAACTGCTCTCCCCAGCAGCTCCAATGAGGGCAGCTCTGGAGAGCCCAAGTACTAAGTAAACATGGTTTGGTCTGGATCTTGCAACCTGTACCTGCTGCCTGGCTCCCTTGAGCTCTTCCCCATCCTTTATGGGCCTCCTCCAGGGTCACCTCTATTTGATACCCCCAAGCAGAGTTAGTCCCTGTCCCTTGTGGGTTGAACTGGTATTTAGCAGTTGGGAAGGACCTTGTCAGCCACTTATTTTTGCAAAGTTGTATAGCAACCATTATCAATTCCCCAAAGTTTTCATCACCCCCAAAAGAAACCTGTGCCCATGAGCTATTGCTCCCCATTCCCTTCCCCCTCCATCAGCACCTGTCAAGCACTAATCTATTTCCCACCTCTATGGATTTGCCTCTTCTGGGCAGTTCACACAAATGGTAACAGGGCCTGACTAGTAGTAATGAGTATCTAAGTGGATGTAAGGATATAAGAGTCAGAATTTCAATTTAAAAATATGAAGTTTTTAGAAAGATTTCCTCCCCAAATATCAAGTGCTTTTTGATGGGATAAAATACAAAGTGCCAAACATTCCCTGTGAAGTATCCTTAGCCCCCAGATATTCACTAAAGCTACTTCTAGCCCACAGGAAATATAGCACATAAAGATGCAAGTGGAATGACGCACAAGGAAGCAAACAGACCAATTCAGGATGTAGAAAATTCCAGATGACAACGGATCACTTTCTCCAGTGGGTCAATAACCTGTGAAAAATAAGGTGTGTGAGTGAGAGTATTCTAGAATAAAAGATACTTAAGAGATAACTGGGAGGTTTCATTATTTGCTTTGAAATAGACCCCCAGCCAAACCTTTCCTAATGGCCTTCCTCTCTGTAGAAGGACTGTACTGCTAGCCCCTGGGGAGTAGGACGAGCAAAGGAAAGGTAAGAATATGGGACGTGGACACATCGAAGATGAAGCTTGACATGCCTTTGCATGTCACTCCATCTCTTTTCCCCAGAAATGGGTTGTTCCTTCAAGCTGGGCCTGAGGATAAAGTGGTGAAGCCAATTTGTGATGGATGTGGAATGTGAGCCAAGAAAGAAACCTTTGTGGTTGGAAGTCACAGAGATTGCGGGGGCGGGGCAGGGGGCGGGGGTAACTTGTTATGACAGCATAACATGTCCTAAACTGAGTAACAGCAATCCCTATCAGATATTAACATGAAATTGTAGTTATTAAAGAATGCCCATAATTTGTCGAAGTGCATATTTAAGACGGTAGGGATGAAATGCCCACACAATAGACAAAATTCCAAGATAGCCCCCAAGATTCATACCCCCTGCTGGTTCCACTCTGAATAACACCCTCCCCCTGAGGTTTGATAGCATCATGGACTCAATGAACAAGAGCTCAAGCAAACTCTGGGAGAACGTGAAGAACAGGGAAGCCTGGCAGGCTGCAATCCATGGGGTTCCAAAGAGTCAGACATGACTTACTGACTGAACAAAAACAATCTGAGTGTGAAGAAAACCTGTGAATATGATAGCATAGCACTCCCACGAGAGGGTGTAAGTCAGCTGACTTTGAGTTAATCAAAAGCAAAATTACCCTGAGTGGGCCTGGTCTCATCAAGTGAGCCCTTAGCCAAGGGTAAAGTGTCAAAGAAATACTCCTGCTGGCCTCAAAGGAGATGCAATCAGCAATGCAGTGAGCTGCCTATGGGACTGCCGCTAGGTGCTGAGGGTCTCAGCCCTACAACCACAAGGAACTGAATTCTGCCACCAACCACACTAGGCTCGGGCCTCTAGGTCTCAGGTCAGACCTCAGTCCAGGCTGACATCTGGATTGCAGCTTTGTGAAACAGAGCAGAAGATCCAGCTAAGTTGTGTCCAGATTCCTAAACCTTGGAAAATGTGAGATAACCAATGTGTGTTGTTTAAACAGCTGACTCTGTGGCTGTTTGTCATATAGCAACGGATAAGGAACACAGTGTCTGTGATTTGCTTTAAAATAATTCACCAAAAAACATGGGAGACAGGCAAAGAAAACACAGCAAAATCTTTCTCGTGCTTGAATCTGAGTGATGAGTGGATGAAGCTCATTATCCTATTCTGCCCACTCGCATGAAGGTCTGAATTTTTTCATAATAAACAATTTTAAAGGATGCCAGAACATAATTTCCCTTATAACAAGGATCCTGACAATTCTATCCATCGCTGTAACCCCAGCAACTAGCACAGTGCCCAGCACATAGTAGGTGCTCCATAAATCGTTGTTAGATGGGTATATTACAGTTTATGAACTCACAACATCTTTTTTGCATTAAGTCCATTTTACAGATACAAGAACTGAGGCCTAGGAAGTTTGCGACTCAAAGTAACGAGTAATAGATGAGACTAGGATTCCAGTCTTCCAGTTCCTGACCCAACACCCATCAGGTTTCTCTTCGGACTATAATATCTGCCGTCCAGATTTTCTTTGGGATTTAAATAGCTGCTGTTTCATTCTGGTTTATCGGGAGAATTTACGCACACTGCCTCAGTCATATTGAGACATCCGTTAGAAAACCCAGCCAGGCAGGTTAAATGTTAATTTCCTTTCTACTGTACCATTGTCTAACCTCCTCCCATGAATCAAAGTGAGTAAAAAGGTTCTTCACTTACTGACATAAAACAAATTGAACAAATTATGTTACTTAACTGAGGAAGAACTAGTCCCGCCAGTGATTCCAGTCCAACCTGAGCTGAGCCTTTTCTCCTTATTAACATTCACTTGCAAATGAGGTTCGGGTTTTTTAACATAATGTTGCACTGATTTCATTAGCATATCTGACGCATCACATCAGTGATCCTATTCCCAGGCACTGCTTCTAGGTAACATAGCCGCCTCTGCCTGCTTCTTAGCAGCCTATGAATCACACGCATAACCAGGCCATGAATCAGAGCCGTAGGTGGAAGCCATTTCTAACGATGATTATCAGTAACTTGGGAGCGCACAGAGGGCTCAGAGTGAGCAAGAACCTTCCCAGATGTTAAATAACCTGCACGGACTGCTGCATATTTCTTTTCCTTGAAAAATGCTGATCATAGAAAGCGGGAATTTTGAGCTCTCATCTAGGGCTATTTTGGCTTCCACTGGAAGGACCGTCGGGGGGACCCTGGGGGAGCCGTGTCTCTGAACTCAGGTCATGCACAGACACACACTCGTTGGTTATTGTTGGAAGGGCTGCTATCCACATGGGAGTGTATGTGAACAGCCTGGTGACCTCCTGGTGAGGCTGGAAGGCAGGACACCATCTCTCTGGGGATGAGAGGGTTATAGTTTGTCCACTCACTCTGTATTTGGGCCCCTTATTCTCTAAATATTATTTTCTTATTTCTGCAAAATGAGGATGGCAGTAATCATTCTTGTGAACCCTGTTTCATGTTTTTGGGAGATTTCTTTTTGTTTGTGACTGCACCACACAGCATGCAGGATCTCAGTTCCCCGACCAGGAACTGAACCTGTGCCCCTTGCAGTGGGAGCATGGAGTCCTCACCACCGAACCGCCAGGGAAGTCCCTCTTACGAACCCTGTTTCATAAATGGAGAAAGTGAGGCTCACAAAGGAAGAAGTGATAGGGCTGACCCTGGAGCTCAGATCTGCCCACCTCCCAAGCCCACGATTCTCTCGAGGTCTCAGGAGCATCCTGTCACGGGAGGAATGGGCTTCAGGGAGGAGTCAAGGAGCTAACAAATGACATGCCCAGCTCCCATCAGTAACTTGCTCCCTTGGCCTCTCACAACGCTGCATGACCTGAAGAGCAATCAAAGGAGAAGGACTTAAAAGCCACTTTAAATTTCAGACCCATTCAATTTTGGACTATCACTCGTGAGGTGTAGCTTCTAGATGAAGTTTCTAAATGACTAATACTCTTCTTTGTCCATTTCAGGGGAAAATGAATGTTGCAGCTAACATTTGACATCAATCGCCCAATCACATGTTGTCACATCATTACTCAGCTCTGTGACAAAGGCAGAGGAGAGAGTTCCGAGGCTGAAATTGTGCAGCAGGGTGAGGAACCAATTCAGGGACCCTGGCGATGATGGAAGAGGGAGCAGATGAAATTTGGGTAAAGAAGTGCCGTGTAATGGGTCATGTTGAGGAGGAAATGGGAAGAGGTTTTTCCTTTATCCAGATGGCTCTTCATTTCACATCTGATTTTTTGAATTCTGTCTGTATATCAACTTGGTTCCAGGACGCCATTGATGAGCCTGTCAGTGAAGGCAACTGGTCACCAGGGCAGAAATGGTAAGGTGTCCATTACCGAAGTTCAAGGGCAGGCCAGGTTCACCACCTGCAACTTCAAAATCAGGCCTACCCAACCCTCTTGTTCAATGCCTATGAGGAAGAGTTAAGGAATTTGGGATCGACATTTACACACTGCTATATTTTAAATGGATAGTCAACAAGGACTTGCTGTATAGCACAGGGAACTCTGCTCAATGTTATACAGCAGCCTAGATGGGAGGGGCATTTAGGAGAGTGTGGATACATGTTTACATATGGCTGAGTCCCTTCGTTATTCACCTGAAACTATCACAACATTGTTAATCAGCTACACGTCAATACAAAGTGAAAAGGAATTCTTTTTCTTCTGCCAAGAGAAAGGAAAGGAACCCTCTGAATCTAAATCAAGACCAGTGGAGCTGAAGTGGAACTGCCATGGCTCAGAAACACCTTTGACATCTTCTCGTGATGGGAGAACAGATGAGAGGCTCTGAAGATCATTGTGAGAGGTGTGGGACCAGTGCCTTCGGTTGGCCTTGTGTACACATTTTGCTATAATGGTTTCTCTATATAGGCCCCATTCCCTTGTGGCTCAGCTGGCAAAGAATCCACCTGCAATGCAGGAGACCTGGGTTCTATCCCTGGATTGGGAAGATCCCCTGGAGAAGGGAGAGGCTACCCACTCCAGTATTCTGGCCTGGAGAATTCCATGGACTGTACTGTCCATGGGGTCGCAAAGAGTCAGAAACAACTGAGTGACTTTCACTTTCTCCATCATGACCCAACTTTGTGATGATATTGTTAGTTAGGGCACGGGCAGCTTTGGCCAGGAGAGAGCAGGATATTAGTATTCACAAAACAGTCAATATTTCATTCCTTCTTTACTCTCTAAGGAAGAACACAGAGAAACCAAGGCTTTTAGACCCTTGACAAGCTCTTCATTCGTACAGGGCTTCCAGAGGCAGGTGTGAAGGTGGCCAGGGTGGACAGCTGGATAAGCCCACCCTCTCCCTAGACTCCACCCCAGGGTTATGCCTTTCTGGCCATGACTTTGGTGAAACAGCTTGGCTAGTCCCCACGGTCCTTATTTCATCGCCCATGGAAGGCATGTTCTATATGATGGACTGTCAGAGGTAGTATTAAAAGGGAACAGGGACCTAGTCATAGATTAAGGTTTTTTACACTAATTCTCATAGACATACTTTCTCTTTAGAAGTCCTTTTTCCCTACGTTGCACTTTCCTGGGATGCAGCCTTAACAGATCCTATTGAGCCCCTGGTATGAGTGGCAGCAGTGAGAAGGGGGTGGGGTGGGGAGCGGGTGGGCTGCAAAGGCAGCAGAGACCTGAAGGTAGATGGGACAGAGTCTGATCACAGATGAGGAGGTTTGGGACAAAGTGGGAAGACCAGAAAAATACTGACATCTGGGAAATACTGAGTCTGGGAAAATGATGGTCCCATCTCCTAAGGAGCAGAGGAAAACCACAGAAATGGACATGATGCTGATGGACATCCCAGGGGAGAACTGGCCCAGGGAGAAAGGTCTAGGTGGGAGCCGCAGTTGTGATGATGACCCTGTGGAGGAGCCCTGGGGTCCCATGGGCTGACCAAACGAGGCACACACTCGTAAATATTTACTCGAAACCATTTCTAAGTCTGCATAAAGGGGGGAAACTTTAATTACACACAGAAATGAATGGAAATGAGACCAAGACCCTTAGGAAAAGGAGACCTCTTGCCATATAGGTTCTTATCAAAACATTGGCCGCTCCCTCATCATTTAATCGGGGGAAGCAAATTTCCTCTCAGATATAAAATATTGACATGAGTTGCTTATTTCCCTAAAAGCTCTAACTTCAAATGTGTAGGTTTGTGATTTCCCGTAATTAGCATGCTGTATCTATTCAGATTAACTACAACATCCCTTCCTGGTAATGAAAAGTGATTAATTACCAATTACAGCAAGTATCCAATTTCGTGCCGTTTACCACTGGTCTGTACCACTGAATTGCTAGCGTTCTAATTGCAGACATTAAAAGTTCTAGGTAATTATTGCTGAAAGATCAGTAATATTAAAAAATATTGGTTGTGGCTATTATTACATTTGCTCTCAACGCAACCAGGACTTAAATTTATGCCTGAGCTACCAGCCGTTTCATCAGGCTATTTCTCTGACTAGTTTGGAACAACTGAGTTTTTTTCACCCTTTTCTCAGAGTCTATTACAACAAGTCTATTAACAGCTCTGGGCTCCCCACTTTGTAAAGCTTTCGTTAAGTGAAACAAGCTAAAAAATCACTAGTAGGTGCCTTTAGTGAAGTAGGCAGGTAATTATCTCATTTACAGATAACCGCATGCATTTCATTTTTCAAAGCACAAAGAGAAAACTAGCTTTAAATGACACTTTTCCATCCTCATTACAGTCACTAGAGAAATATCAAATTAGGAATTCTGTGCAAATGCCAACGTGAACTCTGACAGCAGCCATCAACAACAGGGACATTTGGAGGAAACATCTTCGTGCCCAAAGTAGAAACCAAGGATGAGCCCTGGGAGCTTGAAAAGGGGATTTTTTTTTTTTTTTTTAGTATTGCTTCGTTTCAGTCCTTCAAACACCTGAGTTGTACCTCTGCATGCCTTGTGTATCTGTAAGCATGCCAGACACAGCTCAGGAAACTGGAGGATCCATGCAAGCCAGGCAGTCCTGGGCAGCCAAGGGTGCCAGAATCAAAAAGCCAATTACTTAGCTTGCTCTGTGCCTCTATGGACCCACAGAGGGAGACCAGAGAGAAGGCTAAATACCATTCAGGGAGTCCTGCATGAGCTCATACGGAGGACAAAGAGGGGGCCAATTCCATGGGGAGGGAGAATCAGGCATTTACAGATAGAGGCTGCTTCAGCCAGGCATTGAAGGATGAATAGGAGTTCATCAGCTCCATACAGAAGACTAGGAAAGGGTTCCCCTAGTGAGAGTTCATATCCAGAGGGCACTGGGACTTGCTCTCCTCAGAATAAGAGACGATATATGGAGACCAGGAAGTAGACAGTTTATAGGTCATTAAATTTGGAATTGGTTCAGAATGGCTCTCAGTCTGGCCCATTTTGTTGCTAACAACAAAATATGATCAACTATTAAAGCACTCAACACAAAAGAACTGACTGAATAAACTACTAATGGGGTCAAACACAAAACATTAACATGCTCAGAGAATTGTTTTAAAAGCAAGAGACAGAAGTATACAGACAGAATGTCTCAAGTATGTAAAATCACATGCTCAGAAAGCAGAAAATACAATACCTGCTACCAGAATGGGCCCCGCATGGACAAGAAGGGTCTTCTCTTTTCCATACTTCTCTGTATTTTTCAAGATTTTCTATAATGATCTTGCATTTGTGATTTTTTTTTTTTAATTTTTATTTTAACTTTAGTTTACTTTACATTACTGTATTGGTTTTGCCAAACATTGACATGAATTCACCACGAGTGTACAAGTGTTCCCAAACATGAATCCCCTCCCACCTCCCACCCCATGCCCTCCCTCTGGATCCTCTCCTTGCACCAGTCCTAAGCATCCTGCATTCTGCATCTGATATCAACTGGCGATTCGTTTCTTACTTGATAGTATACATGTTGCAATGCCATTCTCCCATCTCATCCCACCCTCTCCCTCTCT
>SJYQ01000240.1:475502-555183 GCA_006410935.1 Redunca redunca | reverse complement strand
GGAATGATCTTCAATTATGGTGGATATTATAAAAAATATCACATATTATTATACATAATATTATAAATTATATATTATAAAATCCTCATCAACTATTGGTAAGAATGTGGAGAAAGCAGAACCCTCTTGCTTTGTCTTTTTCTTATATATATTTTTGTTATGAGTAAAAATGTATGTTGGAAGTGAGATGTGCTCCATTTTGTAGCAAACATTATGCAAGGATTGAGAAATTAGAAAGCCATAGCTTTGTGAGGTTTTAGCAATATATGTTGGAAATCATAGCATTGCACTATGGGTGTCTGAAGGCTCAGTGTCAGGGAGTACCAATAGATATATCTTTATCTATCTACCTACCTATCTATCTATATATGTATGTACATATAATGATATACACATAACATAAAATGTGTTTTATGTTTGACTCTTTGTGTCATCATGGATTATAGCCTGCCAGGCTCCTCTGTCCATGGAATTTTCCAGGCAAGAATAGGGGAGTGGGTTGAGAATGTGGAGAAAGTGGAACCCTCTTGCTTTGGTGATGGGAAGGCAAAAAGGTGCCACTACTATGGAAAACAATTTTTCTAAAAAACTAAACATGGAATCACCATATGATCTGGCAGTCCCACTGCTAGTTTTAAACCCAAAAGAATTTAAAGCAGGTACTCGAACATTTGTACATCCAGGCTCATGGCAACATTATTCACAAAGCCAAAAGGTGGGAGCAACTCAAGTGTCCATCAATACGTGAACTGAATACAAAAAAAGTGGTCTCTACATCCAATGGAATATTTTTCAACCTTAAAAAGGAAAGGAATTCTGATGCATATGAAAATATAGATAGACCTGAAGCTCAGAAGGATATATACTGTATGATCCTACTTATATGAAGTAACTTAACTATTCTAAGTCATAGAGACAGAAAGTATAATAGAATAGTGGTTGTCAGGAGCTGAGGTAAAGGGAGGGTTAGGAATTTCTAGTTTCAGCTGGGAAGTTGAACATGTTATGGAGATGCATGGTAACGACAGCTGTACCACAGTGTGAATGTACTTAATGCCACTGAATTGTATGGCTGAAAATCACTAAAATGGCAAATTTCATGTTAAGTTTATATTACTATATATATACACACACTTCTATAATCGGCTTCCCAGGTAGCACAGTGGTAAAGGTATCCATCTGCCTGTGCAGGAGATGCAAGAGACGCAAGCTCAATCCCTGGGTCAGGAAGATCCCCTGGAGAAGGAAATGGCAACCCACTCCAGTATTCTTGCATGGAAAATCCCATGGACCGAGGAGCCTGGCAGGCTATAATCCATGATGTCACAAAGAGTCAAACATAAAACACATTTTAGGTTATATATATATTATTATATATACATACATATTTATAGATAGATAGATAGATAAAGATATATCTATTGGTACTCCCTGACACTGAGCCTTCAGACACCCATAGTGCAATGCCATAATTTCCAACATATATTGCTAAAACCTCACAAAGCTTTGGCTTTTTAATTTCTCAATCCCTGCATAATGTTTGCTACAAAATGGCAGCACACCCGCCCTTCCAACATATATTTTTAAGCATAGCAAAAAAAATATATAAGAAAAAGACAAGAAAGAACTCCATTTTATTTGTATCTATCAGACTCAATTGTTTCACTTATTAATTATACTAATATTCTTCAAACATGTATAATGTCTGGAAAAAAACATTAATCAAAACTACCAACCAGCTTATTATACTCTAGAGGTGAGATGGGCAATATTAAAAGTAAATAAACTCAGAACTGGCTACGTTAGCTGCAGGGTCCAATACCAACTGAAAACACAGGGCCCTTGTTCAAAAGTTATTAAGAATTTCAAGATGGTGCAAGCAGAGCATAAAACCAAGCCTGGGGCTGTGAAACTTGTGCGAGCTGATATTCAGTGTTAGAGTGTATATAAGAGGCGTGAAAAACGGAAAGACAAAGTATGAAAGACAGACATAAAGTAAGAAGTTTCACACTTTTAGAGAAGTGAAGAGGAAAGGCCTCTCTGCAAGAAAACCCAAAAAGAAGAGTAGGATAGAGCCATGAGGTCATCTGGGGAGAAGCCTTCTTGGCAGAGAGCAGGAAGCCCCAGGATAGGAACACACCTATGGCCAGCCTTCCTAAGAAATAGGCTGGAATGGAGAGAGACACTAGAAAAATATGAGCCCAAGGACTTCTGGGGTGGCGGAGAAGATGATACGGCAAAGATCATCTAGGCCCTCTGAAGTACTTTTGCATTAACTGTGAGTGACGGCAGACCAAGTCCCACATAGCCAGCGTGAGTGTACATCTTTGCTTCTCACAGGGAAAGCTAAAATACTTGCATTTTACCCTAGTTGATCTTCTCCCTTGATCTTGAAAGAAGAGGAAATGGAGAAGAGATATATATTGAGTTCATTTTAAAAGTTTGAAATCAATAAAGTGAATTCATCAAAATCTCTCAAATATTATCATTTACACTATACCACAGCTTTCATGTGGGGAGACACAGGTCCCACACACACCTCCTGGTTGTCAGGACAATGGTCTGACTCATTCTCCTCTCCCTAACCCCACCTAGAACATTCATAAACAGCACTGTAAGCTTAATGACCAATACAGTGGTTGCTCTGTTTCTAAACTCATACTATCTAAATAATAGTCTTTTCTGAAACAAAATTTCCTTGGAAATGTATCTTTAAAATAAAACTCTTTTTAGCAGGATAGAGCACCTATTTGTAGAACTTTCTAAGCAGATAAAAACTTGTAACTGCTAATCACATATTAAGTTGCCATACTAACCATGTTATATGTATATTCAGGAATATTTATTGAATAAAATTTCTACCAACTGCAAGCCATTCCCCTGGTGGCTCAGTCAGTAAAGAACCCACCTGCATTGCAGGAAACCTGGGTTCGATCCCTGGATCAGAAAGAGAAGAGAAGGTAATAGCAACCCACTCTAGTATTCTTGCCTGGGAAATCCCAGGGACAGAGGAGATGGGCAGGCTACAGTCCATGGCATCTCAAGGTCAGACATGACTTAGCAACTAAACCACCAACCACTCATGCTAAGCTTTATGCAGAAGACAGTGATGGAGAAGATATTATTCTTTTGCACAAGGAGCTCCCATTGGGATGCAGGGGAGTAGATAGTTGCCCAGATTGCTAGAAGGAAGGAGCCAAGGATAAATTACAGATAGAGTATTTGGAGAATCCCGAAAAGCAGAGATCACATTCAATTGGAGAGTATGAAGTTTCATGGAGATATGGTGCAATCATGGTAAGGTATATTTTCTACTCCTCATCCAACGGGTGCCAAAAAGAAGAGAAAGTAGGAAATACAGAGAAAGAGGAATAGGAGGACATAATGAAAGGATAGAAAAATGGGGAGAAATACTTGAGGAGGAGGATAAAAGGAGGATGCAGAAAACTTACAGAAAAAAAATAGTACTTGAGAAGACATATGGAGGAAAAACCAAATGGGAAAGATAGAAGAAACAGAACAGAGAAAAGTGAAAGAATGTGAAAAGGCTGAGGGAAGAAGCAATAGAGAACAAGCCAGTGAGATTAAGAGAGAATCCTGAAAGTGAGGCTGTGCTTGGTAAGATGATGAAATGCTAAATCGTGCATCAAAATGTGTCCGGCTATGAACCTTTGTCCAGGAGTTTCCCTGAATACGGACCGTTGGGTCTCATATCTTCATTTCCGTCTACTTCTAGATCCGCTCAGATCAGCATCTCTTTCTATTTTGCTCTTGTTCAACATAGCAGAAACAAAGACTTTCGCTCACTTTGCTTAGAAAACTCTCCAGGTCAGATCTCAAAAATCTGAACCCAAGAACAGCGTGGGTTTCGTCGGATGGTTGTTGCTTCTTTAACAGCCACAGAGCCTCTGCACAAAGGCCCTTGCAAACAGGGCTAGGAATCAAGAACACTTTCACTTGCCCTGAAGCTACCCAGAGGGTCTAGAATTGAAACTTTCCCAGCGATTTCTTCGTATACAAATAGTGTTAAATTTGAAACCAGCAGCTGTGCACTCTAACCACTTTCTCTTGCGTGATTTATTCCAATTGCACTTCTTAAATAAAACTTTCATTTTAGATATGGAAATAGATTTCCTTCCTGAACAACTTGTTCTTCTAGAAATAAGTGTTGAGTCAGATATGTGACAATGATTCTTCCAAAAGAAATATGCTCCATAAACAGCACCTTCCTATTTGCAGTTGACTCATGTTCCTCTGTGCTGGGAAAGCTTCTTCCACATTTTGTGGATGAAGAGGAAGTGTCTCATCGAAACAGAATCAAAGAGCTTTCTGAGGACTGAGAATTGCCTATGGGGCAATTTAAAATGTTTTTTAGAAGCAGGAAAATGCGATTCAAGATATCAGTAGTCACTTAAAACTGGTAGTTCTATCCACCACTTCTCACAGATGTAAGAATTAAAGTATCTTTCAAAGTCATTAGTCTGGAAAGAGTAATTTTCACCTCAGAATTTGCCCTGTTTTATGTCTCCTAGAACAGTCTTTGCTTTTGCAATTTTATAATAAATGAAAGTCACTCTTTGTGAACATTTTCCCTACAGCTCACATTATGGTAAGCACTCTACCTAAGCTGTATCATTTTATCCTTGCAACAGTCTTAAAAGGAAGGCATACTGATCTTCATTGAACAGACCAAGACACTGAGAATCAGGGGATTCATCTACCAGTAAAAGTCAGAACTTACATTAGGACCCTGATTAGGTTACTCCAAACATTAGACACCTAAACCGTTATCCTGTGTGGCCTCTAAAGGAAGCCTCCTTCTCAGAAAATGTGTTCAGTGCAGTAAGCTCCCAGTGAGAAAGTTAATTCCTAGGCAGGTTGATAAGAAGTCCAGGGGTCCCCAAGAAGAGAGGGGTCTGGAATTCTCAAGGAGGAGGAAAGGACAAACTTTTTTGTCTACATTCCTTCAGTTCAGTTCAGTCGCTCAGTCGTGTCCAACTCTTTGTGACCCCATGAACCACATCACACCAGGCCTCCCTATCCATCACCAGCTCCCAAAGTCTACCCAAACCCATGACCATTGAGTCCATACGCTGTCTAGGTTGGTCATAACTTTCCTTCCAAGGAGTAAGCGTCTTTTAATTTCAGACTATATTCTTAGTCAATTGCACAACTCAGTTTAAACTCTGTACTAGGGATTACACAACGACAATGTAACCTGCTTGAAGACAGTCTCCGGAAAAAACCTTCTGGCTAATCCTGTTATCTTAAAACATAAATTATGAGAGTGGGTCTAGTAAGGTCTTTACAACCTCCAGACATTCTTTTGATCCACTATAATAAGTAATTAAAAAGTACATAACTCCATTGCTAACACTAGCTAGGGGGTACTCTTTCTGCCCCCTTCTGATGTCTATGTCAGAAGCTTTCTCTATCCCTTTTAAACTTTAATAAAACTTTATTATACAAAAGCTCTGAGTGATCAAGCCTCATCTTTGGCCCCAGTTCAAATTCTTCTCCTCTGGAGGCCAAGAATCCCAACGTCTTTCATGGCACAGCAACAACCTTCCACCAGCTGGTGGGCTGGCTCAGGGAATCAGGCTCCTGAGGCATCATCCATTGAGAGAGTTTGTTTCATGAAGCTGGAAAAACTGAGAAGGAAAAGTCCAAACAAAGCCCTTGAAAGAAAGTCAAAGGCAGCAGATGGTAAATACATGTACTAGGACCAAAACCCAAGTTTAAAAACTATGTATAAATTTGATACAAATAGGAGCAGGTTAGATACAAGTGGGGATGACACGGAGAACTCGTTTAATGCATTTAGATCATCTAGTGTTCAGTTCAGTTCAGTCGCTCAGTCGTGTCTGACTCTTTGTGACCCCAGGTACCATAGCACGCCAGGCCTCCCTGTCCATCACCAACTCCTGGAGTCCACCCAAACCCATGTCCATTGAATCGGTGATGCCATCCAACCATCTCATCCTCTGTCATCCCCTTCTATTCCTGCCTTCAATCTTTCCCAGCATTAGGGTCTTTTCAAAAGAGTCAGCTCTTTGCATGAGGTGGCCAAAGTATTGGAGTTTCAGCTTCAACATCAGTCCTTCCATGAACTCCCAGGACTGATCTGCTTTAGGATGGACTGATTGGATCTCCTTGCAGTCCGAGGGACTCTCAAGAGTCTTCTCCAACACCACAGGTCAAAAGCATCAATTCTTTGGCACTCAGCTTTCTTCACAGTCCAACTCTCACATCCATACATGACTACTGGAAAAACCATAGCCTTGACTAAATGGGCCTTTGTTGAGAAAGTAATGTCTCTCCTTTTGAATATGCTGTCTAGGTTGGTCATTACTTTCCTTCCAAGGAGTAAGTGTCTTTTAATTTCATGGCTGCAATCACCATCTGCAGTTATTTTGGAGCCCACAAAAATAAAGTCAGCCATTGTTTCCACCGTTTCCCCATCTATTTGCCATGAAGTGATGGGACTGGATGACATGATCTTCATTTTCTGAATGTTGAGCTTTAAGCCAACTTTTTCACTCTCCCCTTTCACTTTCACCAAGGGGCTTTTTAGTTCTTCACTTTCTGCCATAAGGGTGGTGTTATCAGCATATCTGAGGTGACTGATATTTCTCCCGGCAATCTTGATTCCAGCTTGTGCTTCTTCCAGCCCAGCGTTTCTCATGATGTACTCTGCATGTAAGTTAAATAAGCAGGGTGACAATATACAGCCTTGATGTACTCCTTTTCCTATTTGGAACTAGTCTGTTGTTCCATGTCCAGTTCTAACTGTTGCTTCCTGACCTGCATACAGATTTCTCAAGAGGCAGGTCAGGTGGTCTGGTATTCCCATCTCTTTCAGAATTTTCCACAGTTTATTGTGATCCACACAGTCAAAGGCTTTGGCATAGTCAATAAAGCAGAAATAGATGTTTTTCTGGAACTCTCTTGCTTTTTCCCTGATCCAGCAGATGTTGGCAATTTGATCTCTGGTTCCTCTGCTGTTTCTAAAACCAGCTTGAACATGTGGACTTTCACAGTTCCCATATTGCTGAAGCCTGGCTTGAGGAATTTTGAGCATTACTTTGCTAGCATGTGAGATGAGTGCAATTGTGCGGTAGTTTGAGCATTCTTTGGCATTGCCTTTCTTTGGGATTGGAATGAAAACTGACCTTTTCCAGTCCTGTGGCCATGGCTGAGTTTTCTAAATTTGGCATATTGAGTGCAACACTTTCACAGCATCATCTTTCAGGATTTGAAATAGCTCAACTGGAATTCCATCACCTCCACTAGCTTTGTTCATAGTGATGCTTCCTAAGGCCCACTTCACGTTCCAGGATGTCTGGCTCTAGGTGAGTGTGAGTTATCACACTACGGTGATTATCTGGATCATGAAAATCCTTTTTGTACAGTGCTCCTGTGTATTCTTGCCACCTGTTCTTAATATCTTCTGCTTCTGTTAGGTCTATACCATTTCTATCCTTTATTGAGCCCATCTTTGCATGAAATGTTCCCTTGGTATCTCTAATTTTCTTGAAGAGATCTCTCATCTTTCCCATTCTATTTTCTCTCTTTCCTTGCATTGATTGCTGAGGAAGTCTTTCTTATCTCTCCTTGCTATTCTTTGGAACTCTGCATTCAAATGGGTATATCTTTCCTTCTCTCCTTTGCTTTTCGCTTCTCTTCTTTTCACAGGTATTTGTAAGGCCTCCTCAGACAGCCATTTTTCTTTTTTGCCTTTCTTTGTTTGAGGATGATCTTGACTCCTGTCTCCTGTACAATGTCATGAAACTCCACCCATAGTTCATCAGGTACTCTATCAGATCTAATCCCTTAAATCTATTTCTTACTTCCACTGTATAGTCATAAAGGATTTGATAGGTCATACCTGAATGGTCTAGTGGTTATCCCCACTTTCTTCAAGTTTGCGACAAATGGGTGAATTAGGCTAGCTCAAAGAACATTTTATTTTATCTAATGGAAATTAATACTTAATAAAATAATGGTGTATCTGAAAGCAGCAAATAGGCAGGAAGTTCTGGAAACTGTGACACTATTTTCATCATTAATTATGAGCAGCAGTATATGGAGTCAGAAATATGCAACGCATATGAGCTGTGATGTTGGAAACCAGCATTGAGTCTATTTCATGCACTGAAGCTTCTATATAGGGTACCTATTCTCTTCTACTTTCTTCAAGATTTTCAAATTGCACCTTGCATTATTACATCATTTGTACTTGTATTCTTTCTTTGGTTAAAAAGAACACTATATCCTGGTGTTAAAAAGAAAATTAAAAATAATAAAATAATCATGATATTCACAAATCTCCATCAACATCTGGTAAGTAGATCGTGAGATATTCCTCATAAATAAGATAAGTTTATGCACAATCTGCAGAGAATTGCAATTTGAAGTCTGCAGCCATGGCAAACCATGTGCAAGTCCCTGTACAGCAAGAGAAGGAGGATGCTTTTACAGAAAGGAAAAGGAAGTTGGAAGGGCTATACAAAAGAGAGTTTATGATGCTTTATTGCTTGAGTCTGTGCCACGAAAGAAGAGGAGTCTTTCTTCTTCCTATTAGGCTCTGCTATCATCACAGGGCAGGAAAGCTTCTTTTTCTGGTTCCCAACTCTAAATAATTGATGTTTCTGTTTATCAAATTTTAACATAAATGTTGTTATAGTCATATTTATGCATACACAGAAAGGAAGAGAGGGAAGGAGGGAGAGAGAGAAGGCAGAAAAAGGAAAGAAAAGAAGGAAGGAAAAAGAGTAGGAGGAAGAGGGAAAAGAAATGAAAAAATAAATGTGTGAAAAATTATATAATTGTATTCATGATAAAAAACAATTCCCTGGTGGCTCAGCAGTAAAGAATCTGCCTACAATGCAAGAGACACAGGAGATGCAGTTTCGATCCCTGGGTCAGGAAGATGCCCTGGAGAAGGAAATGGCAACCCACTCCAGTATTCTTGCCTGGAGAATACATGGACAGAGAAGCCTGGTGGTCTACAGTTCATGCGATCACAAAGAGTTGGACACAACTGAGTGACTACCACTTTTCACTTTCATTCATGATAAATAGCTTAGAATTCAGTTAAACTTAAGTGAAACAAAAAGAGAAAATCAATACTCTGTAACGGCCTATCTGGGAAAAGAATCTAGGAAAGAGTGGATAATAAGTAGATAACTGATTCACCCAAAACTAACAACAAATTTACAACATTGCAAACCAACTATGTGAGTGTTAGTCATGTAGTCATGTCTGACTCCTGAGACTCCAGGGACTACAGCCCACCAGACTCCTCTGTCCATGGAATGCTCCAGGCAAGAGTACTGGAGTGGGTAGCCATTCCCTTTTCCAGGGAATAATCCTGACCCAGGGACCAAATCCATGTCTCTCACACTGCAGACAGATTCTTTACCAAACCAACTACTCCAATAAAATCCTTTTTAAAAAGAGTTGGGGAGAGGAAGAGAGCATGAATGGAAATCTAAGGGGGTTAACTGAATTTCAGAGAAATAACTTTTACTTTGGTCGAGCCTTCCAGTTCTCATCCTGTCTGAATTTCCTCTCCTTTTATGCTCCAGGGGATTAAGGCTGCATGATATTCTTTTGTTGGTAGATGGGATCATGTGACTATCTCTAGCCAGTGAGTTGCAGTGGAAGAATGATGTGACTTCCAAGCAAAGCATTATTTGCCATATATGCCTCTCTAATAGTCTCTTCCTCAGCTGTGTTCACATGGAGGCTACATAATCCAGATAGTGCACCTGAAAGTGAAAAGTGAAAGTGAAGTCGCTCAGTTGTGTCCGACTCTTTGCGACCCCATGGACTGTAGCCTATCAGGCTCCTCTGTCCATGGGATTTTCCAGGCAACAGTACTGGAGTGGACTGCCATTTCCTTCGCCAGGGGATCTTCCCAACTGAGGGGAACTGAACCCAGGTCTCCCGCACTGTAGACAGACGCTTTACCGTCTGAGCCACCAGGGAAGTCTAGTGTACCTGAAGGATAATAAAATTGAATGGATACAGATGCCTGGACCTGTAGCCATTACTGCAACAAGAAGAAGTGAACACTTCTTGTATTCAGCTATTGAAATTTTGCAGATGTATATTTCTGCAACTTATCTCAGCCAGTCCTCTATAATACTCCACATAAGAAATATTTGGTTCCTAAAACATACCTCTAAGTTTTAGAAAATGATATTAAAAAATGACTACCTATCAAAGTGAAAGTAAAAGTGAAAGTGTTAGTCACCCAGTCATGTCCAACTCGTTGCAACCCCATGGTCTATAGCCCACCAGGCTCCTCTGTCCATGGAATTCTCCAGGCAAGAATACTGGAATGGGCTGCCATTCCCTTCACCAGGCCATCTTCCTGACCCAGGGATCAAACCTGGGTCTCTTGCATTGCAGACAGATTGTTTATCCTCTGAGTCACCAGGGAAGCTCCACCCATCATGGTATCTTTTTTATAAATATACTTTTCACAGTTGTATTTTTCATCTATAAGTAAATGGATTAAGAGCCCACCACAAGTGCTTTCAACATGCTTTCTATTTTTTGAGTATCTTGAGGCATGTCTTGTTTCTTTGCATTTTGTCATTCATTAGAGTTTGTTGTTTGCTTGATTGCTTGTTGATTTGATAGTAGGAGCTCAGATGCTTCCATCCTAAGCTTCTTGAACATCTATAATTGTCTCTTTGTTACCTTTATACTTGAATTGACAACAGGGCTCAAGATACAAATATTAGGTCACACTTTATTTCCCACAGAATTTCCTCAGAATTTATTTTCTGTCTACTTGAATAAGTGTTAATTTAGAAAGTCTGAGGCCCAAACTCGACACAATTTGCTTTGTCTGCCTCAATGACTACCCACAGAAGCCTTCATTTTATTTTTAAATTTGATATTCTTAAGCTATAAGTTTTAATTTTTCTGTATCAAAATCTTCTGGGAGTTGATGTGCTCTTTTGCTCTGCAAAAAACAGTGTTTTCTATTTTAGAAGAAATTTTGAGTTTACATAGTTCATTACATCTTATATTGTATTTGGACTTTTCCAAGGATATCAATTACGTATATATTATATCTCTTTTGCCATCCATATCTATGGTCTTTTCTATAATTAATGTTTTTGATTGTACTCTAATTCATGCTACTTCTACCATGGCTTGCATCTCTCTAATGGATTTTGTTTTTCTCCCATGTTTTTCATCTCCCTTTTAATCCTTGTATCTCTTTTCAGAGGTCCTTTGTAAAAGAGAACATCTTGTATACAATACCCTGGAGACAGCCCAGAAGTTTGTGCCTGAACTCTTTCTGTGATGATTTAGGTAATTTCTGTCTCATATGTTTTTCTATTTCTAAAAGGTTGTCAGTGGCTTTCTCCTTAAGTATATTCTTTCTTTTTATCTGTCTAATGGTTATCTATCTATTCATCTAGATGCCTATCTGTGTGTGTATAAGGCAGAGAAGGAATTTTAACATCCAAAATTACGTTATACAAAAATATCACTTTATTTTGTACAGGTGTCCTCCTACTGGCCTAAGTCTCCCAGTCACAAATACTAGTAAAGAGTATAAAAGAAATGAATTGACAGACTCTCTCCTTGAGCAACCCTGGAAGAGAAAATGGCAACCCACGCCAGTCTTCTTGCCTGGAAAATTCCATGGACAGAGGCGTCTGGTGGGCTACAGGGTGGCAGAGAGTCAGACACAACTGAGCATACACACAGCACTATCATCTCCATGACTCGGGATCATCTGAGCTCCCTTCCCATCTAGGCCCCAGCTTTGGCCTGCAAAGACCGTGGGCTCTCGGCACAAACAAAGCTGTCTACCTCCCACACTAAGATACTTGAACAAATTCTAGCATAATTTCTAGCAGCTCAAAACCACACTGCTGGGATAACCCAGGCCCTCTTAAGCTCCTTCCTGGGAAAGCTCAAAGCTGCAAAATCAACTTACTGATCATCCCAGCCAATATCTATACAGAGATGCTGTCTCACAGCCTCTGTAGGAGTGTAAGAACCCAGTTTCAATATATATATGCCAGTTAGCAAACCCAGATGGCCTAATCACGTTGACCAGCCTCCCAACCCACTTTGTAACTTTCAAGTTCTTCGGCTTTGCTGGAGCCCCCGTCATTTCTGCTCCCTCATTTTCCCTTCTATGTGCCCAGTAACCTCTTCAAAGACTGAACTGAGCTCAATTTAAACTTGAATCTCTTCCCTACTGAAGTAGTTACTAAGTAAAATCTATCTTATTTCTTTTAACAACTGCCTAGCTTTGTTTCTCACTGGCAGAACTCATCAAGCTATATCATATAAGCTATATTATAATAAAACAATATAATTTTATTATAGTATAATAAAATCTGTCCAGTACTTTGAAAATTCAGTACCATTCCAATAAAAGTCTGAAATGTTTGCACATGTAACTTATCAGATTCTAATTAAGACAGGAAATAAAGTTTAAGAATAGCCACTAAAATTTGAAATAATTGAAAGGAATTGCCTTACAAAATATAAACTTTGTCATAAAGCTGTTTTGAATAAGAAATGTGATGCTGACACAGGGATATAAGATGAAACTGATAGGACAGAAGGGAATTCAAAAACCAAACACAGCTACAGGTTAACTTGACATTTGATTAAGAATGACATTATAAATCAATGAGAAAAGAATGAACTATTTAATATATTGACCTGGGACAATTTGTTATCTACATGGGAAAATATTGAGTTAGGTTTTAAATTTGCTCAATGCATAAAAATAAAATATTATCATTTATATAAAGTTTTAAATATTAAAGGCATATCTATTGTTTATAAAAGTGAAGTCGCTCAGTCGTGTCTGACTCTTTGCGATCCCATAGACTGTAGCCTATCAGGCTCCTCTGTCCATGGGATTTTCCAGGCAATAGTACTGGAGTGGATTGCCATTTCTTTCGCCAGGGGATCTTCCCAACCGAGGGATTGAACCCGGGTCTCCCACACTGTAGACAGACGCTTTACCATCTGAGCCACCAGGGAAGTCTACTGTTTACCTAAATCAGATTGCCAATTATTCCCCAGCAACGGTAAGTTCATTCAAGAACTGGAATTTGGGGTCCACAGGCATGGTGAGCCATTTTCAAGCTTCCACATGGCCAAGGAAGAACACTTTTAAAGAAGGAAAAAGGACGCTGGGATGGCTATAGTAGTCAAACAGCCGGTAGTTTCTCAAGGGATGAATCCTTGTTGGGACTTTTTTCTCCCCGTGGGCTCCGTAGGGCATGAAAGCGCCCCCTCCTGGTCTCTCGAGTCTATCTAATTGAGGCTACTGTTTCTTAATTTTTTACACTATACACTATATTTTTGTTCATATGTAAATATATATTTAAAGCACATATAAATGCATGGGAATGATGAGTAAATAAGGAAAACAGTTATTTTCCGGGAAGTTAGATAAATGTAGTCAGAGATGGAACACAGGGAGCGTTAACTGTGCCTGTAATAATTTATTTCTTTAAAGATCATTTGAGACATTTTGAAAAGATACCATGATTCTTTAAATGGCTGATTTACTCTCTATAACTCTCTGCATATTGGACTTATTCTAAGTAAATTGAGGGTGGGGGAAGAATTGACATTCACTGAGCTTTTACTCTGTGCCAATCATGATGTTAAAAACCTTTACTTACAATTTCATATATTTCTCTTACAAACCTCTATAAAATGGTCATCACTTAGGTCGGTTGAAATATTCAGAAACGTCTGGTTCCAAACACTGTAGAGGCGTTTTGCTAAACCATGAATTTTTAAAATGTGTCTCTGAAGCAAAGCATGATGAACCCAAAGCTTTTATTCAAGTTTAATTTGTCTCTCTAAGTCCCTTGAGCATTAATATGGCATGAAAATACCTGGTGTTTCCAATTTTCCATGGTGCCTTAGCACAAGCTTTTAATACAATCATCAAGATTGTGTGCTAATATGATAAAAGTTCTATGATACATTTGCCAAATGATATGGACAGTGCACCACAAAAAAGCGGAAGCAATTTCTGAAACATCTTCTGAAGTTATTTGCCATATTCTCCCTCAGTGTAGTTAACAGGAAAATTGCCTGGATGTGACTTTGGCTGTGATGCTTGCTGTTTCAGTTACTCTCCTTCCGGCTTGCCTGCCCAAAAATTTAAACCTAGAACAGGGGTTTCAGATTGAGGAAAAGGAAGGGATTGGAATAACTTCTTTCCTTAGACTTTCCTAGGTAAAATCATCAGGATGGTTGAATACATAAAATAGAAAAATCTATTACATTTTTAATCACTTTCTGTGGACTTTTTAAAGAATTTCTCTAAAATACATGCTTTGAGGTGAAATGCTGCTGTGTCACAGGAAATACCAATATTTAACATTATTAGATGGTTTCAAAATACTCCTCAGGGTGTTCACACTAGTTGATTCTGCAGTAATAGTGTATGAATTTTCCTATTGTGTCATAATCTATCACAGGATATTATCAGGCTTNCTTAGGGTGTTCACACTAGTTGATTCTGCAGTAATAGTGTATGAATTTTCCTATTGTGTCATAATCTATCACATGATATTATCAGGCTTTTAAATTTGTGAATTTAATTTGTGAATTTTAAATTTGTGAATCTGATTGATATGAAATGCTATTATTATTGTTTTAATTTGTACCTCTAGATCCTTGAGGAGTTAGGAAAGAATATTTTCTTTCTTTTTTTTTGGGGGGGGGTTTTAATTTCTTCTGTGAATTGCCCATTCACATCCCTCATCTACTTTTAAACTTATTTATTTATGATTTTTATATTGCTTTGTAAGAGTTCTTTATATACCTTGGATACAAATCTTTTTTCACCATTATATATTGAAACTATTTTTTCTAAGCTAATAAAATACTTGATTTTTTTTTTTTCCCTAGAAACTCGCCACATTATTGTATTAAAATTTTAGCTGGAAAATGTAAGCATTGGATGAATACTCATTCCAGGTATACCACTGACTTAATTGGAAAATAAAAATCTCAGTGCTCAGCGCTTCTTCCTGACAAATTTAATTAATCAAAGTTGGGCCCTTTGAAAAGTTTATGTTTTATAAAGCTACAGTAATCAAAATTATGTAATACTGGCAAATGAACAGACACATATAGCAATGGAACCAAAGAGAGAGCCCAGAAATAGACCCACAAAAATATAGTCAACTGTCTTTTGACAAAGGAGCAAAGGCCATTCAATGGAAAAGGGATAATCTTTATAACAAATAGTGCCAGACCAATTAAACATCTATTAGTAAAATAATAATATTACTCATTTCAAACAAAAAATTAACAAAATTAGATCATAGACTTCAATATAAAACTTCCAAAAGAAAACACAGGAGAAAATCTGTCTGCCTTTGGGTTTGGCAATGAGCTTTTAGATACAACTAAAGTAGAATTCGTGAAAGAACAAAATTATATATTCAACTTTATTAAAAGTAAATACTTTAAAACTTCTGCTCTGTAAAGACACCATCATGGGAAACAAAAGACAAGCCACATACTGAAAGAAAATATCTGCAAACTACATAACTGATTAAGGATTTTTATCTGAAATGTACCCCAAAATCTTAAAACTCAACAATAAGAAAATAACAACTCAATTAAGAAACAGGTGAAAAATCTGTGTAGGTATGTTAATGGAGAAGAATGAGATATAACTAGATACTTATTGAAATGGCTAAAATCCAAAAACAGTAGAAATACCAAATGCTGATGAGGATGAGGAACAACTGACATTTTCCTTCATTGTTGGTTGGAATGCAAAATGGTATAGCCACTTTGGAAGCTTTTTGGACAGCTTCTTACAGAGCTAAACATGGTCTCAACATATGATCCAGCAATTATATTCGGAGATATTTTTCCAATTGATTTGAAAACATATGTCAAGACAAAGATCTGCACATGAATGTTTGTAGCAGCTTTATTCAAAGCAACTGGAAAGAAGATATCCCCAACAAGTCCATGGACAAACAGTGACACATCCATACAATAGAATGTTGTTTGCCACTTCAAAATAAATGAGCTATCAAGATATGAAGGAAGGGTGGTCCTAAAAGGCAGAGGAATAGGACGGAGAGACCACTTTCTCCCTCACAAATTCATCAAAAGAACATTTCAACACTGAGTAAATTCCACAAAACAACTTCTGAATGCTGGCAGAGGACATCAGGCACCCCGAAAAGCAGATCATTGTCTTCAAAAACAGGTAGGAAAAAATATAAAAGACGAAAAAAGAGACAAAGGAGGTAGGGAGGGAGCTCCGTCCCGGGAAGGGAGTCTTAAAAAGAGAGAAGTTTCCAAACACCAGGAAAACACTCTCGCTGCCGAGTCTGTGGCGAGCCTTGGAAGCACAGAGGGCAACATAACAGGGAAGAAAAATAAATAAGTAATTAAAACCAACAGATTACAAACCCAACGGTAACTCCCCCAGCGAAGAAGCAGTACAGACGCCTGCATCCACCATTAGCAAGTGGGGGCTGGGCAGGGAGGCGCAGGCTGCAGTGCCTTTTTAAGAATCAGGCCGGAAGTGTAACCAGAGTGAACTAACTTGGGCTAGCATACCAGCCTGAGGGATAGCTATCACACGAAAAGCTCTAACAGAAGACACCGCCAGGACCTCGCACAGAACAAAGGATGGAACAGAAACAGCCGGCTGCAGACCATCCCCCTCCAGTGACAGGCAGCCAGAGCCCTAAGGGCTGGAAGGGGGCAATCGCAGCCCCGGAGAGACTTTTCCTACCAAATGGGAGGGGATGACACACCTTGTGATGTCCTATCTCAAAAATGCCTACTGTGGGAGAGGGGCCTGGTGAACCTTCTCAGCCTTGACGTGTTTCTTTCATCTGATTAGAAACTAACAGGCATAAAATGCCTTGCTAAAGACTAACAGGCACTCTTTCTGTCCCCTTCTGATGTCTAAGTCAGAAGCTTTCCCTGTCTCTATTATACTTTAATAAAACTTTGCTGCACAAAAGCTCCAAGTGATCAAACATCATCTCTGGCCGCAGACTGAATTCTTCTCCTCCAGAAGCCACAAATCCACGCGAAGCACATGGCTCGCAGCAGCAAACTTTCAGTATTGTCTCTCCCCAAATTAACTAATTCCTAGAGCTGTCTGTGGGGTCGCACAGAGTCAAACACGACTGAAGCGACTTAGCAGCAGTACCAGCAGAGCTGGCAAACCACTTGTCTGAAAGCATGTGTTTGATATGTAATGTAAACCAAGCAATCCTGAGCGCTTACCAACAACCGTATCCTTTGTCTAACTCTCCCACACTGGGCTTCCCTGGTAGCTCAGAGAGTCAAGAGTCTGCCTACAGGGCAGGAGCCCCACGTTCCATCCCTGGGTCAGGAAGATCCCCTATACAAGGAAATGGCAACCCACTCCAGTACTCTTGCCTGGAAAGTCTCCTGGACGGAGGAGCCTGGCGGTCTACAGCTCATGGGGTCACAGAGAGTCGGACACGACTGAGCAACTAACACTGAACACTGAACAGCCACTGGGCAGATAAAAATGGCCTCGGTTGCTTTGTTCATGAGAAAGATATCATATAAAGTCCAACTGTGGCATGTCCTACAAACACATACCCAGCAGTCCTCAAAACAAGGCTTCCGTGGTGGCTGCCAGTAAAGAATGCAGGAGACTGCCTGCAAGGCAGGACACCTGGTTTCAGTCTCTGAGCTGGGAAGATCCCCTGGAGTACGAAAGGGCAATCCACCATCCCGTCTCAAAACTGCCAAGATAATAAAAAACAAAGGAAGTCTGAGAAACTCCACAGCCAAGAGGAGCCAAAGGGAACATAATCATTTAACCGTAATGCGGTATCCTGGACAGGATCCTAAAATAGAAAAGGACACTAGGTAAAAAATGAGAAAATCTGAATAAACTCTGAATTTTACTTAATACTACTGTGTCAATATAACTATCATAACTGTTTTACTAATAAAAGGGAAACTGAGTGCATGACAAATGAGAATTTTCTTGAACTATTCTCTCAACTTTTCTGTAAGTCTGAAACTCCTCTAAAAAATAGTCTAGTTAAGAAATGAAATACAGCCAATTTTCATGCTAAGGGGAAATCTCAAACACTCCAAATACTATATTTCAGTATCAGAGAAGAGGATTGTAATTTCTGACTCCAGTTTTAAAAAATATACACCAACTGAATAGGAGAAATTAGAACACACTCTACTAAATATTTCCAGAACTCAAGGCACTCACACATAGTGGGAAGCTTCAGAAACAAAACATTTATAATCTTGCATAGTTGTCAGGAACGAGAGAGAAACAAAGATTACCAAGAATAATTTATTGACACAGTTGATTTCTTGAATTATGAAAGAATGTTTTTTCCCCTCAGAATTTCTCCAGGTTGATGTAATCCACACACACACAACTTTAGGTAAAGTAAAACAAGCCCTAGTTATCCGACCGTGTTGGATATGTTTCATAAGGCAGACAACAAGAAAAGTAGAGAGGGGGAGTGGATGTTTCTAAATGAAATCAATTTACTTACAAACATGACTTCAAAACATCTGCAGAGTGTCTTAACGCAATAGAATCAGATCCAACAATTGACTTTATTAATCATAGCACGTGAAGCAAATCACAGGGCTTCTACGAATGATATCTTTGGGTTATCAACCAGATGCTATCATATATTAGGTATGTAACCAGCAAGGGTTAATTTTGAACCTGCTGCTTTAGGAGATATCTGCAAGAATTAAATGGTCTTTTTATTTTGTTGCCATTCCTTTCCCCATCTTCAATTCATAAAAGAACCTGGCACCCCGGCCCCAAGAAAATAGTTATTTTAAGGCAGTGCCTGCCATCTTCTCAGTCAGCTGGCTTCCCAAATAAAGTCCCTTCCCTGTCTCAACCCTGAGTCTCCCAGATTTATTAGCCTATCATGCGGTGAGCAGAGCGAGCTTGGACAAAAGCTATTTAGGGCAAAATAGCCACCTAAAAGAAAGAATTTAAGCGCTTACTTGTTACTACATATACAAAAACTGGAACAATACAAATACGAGCATGGCCTTGGCACAAACATGATACGAAAATTCTTGAAGCATTTCATATTTTGGTGCCAAGATAATAGTAACTTCATACAAAAGAATTGAGTGTTCTTTCCTCTTCTATTTTCTAGAAAAGATTATGCAGTATTGATGTTAATTCCTCTTTAAACATTTGGTAGAATTATCAGTGAAATTATCTGGTCCTGGAGATTCCTTTTGGGGGGATTTTTTTTTTCATTACAAATTCAATTTTCTTAATATTTATAGGGCTATTTAATTTTTTATATTGGGTAGGTTATGAGAGTTGTGTTTTTGAGAAATTAGATATCAAATTTGTGTGTGCAAAGTTATTCATAAAAATCCTTTATCATCCTTTTGATGGATGTAGGAACCACAGTCATATCTCCTGTCATTCCTGATATCGGTAACTTGTGTCTTCTGTCTTTTTGTCAGTCTTGCTAGAGATTTCTTTTATCGACTTTTTTTAAAAATGGACTGGGGTACTGTTGCTTCACAACATTGAGCTAGTTTCTTCTGTACACTGAAGTGAATCAGCCATATGTATTCACACACCCCTTCCTTCTGGAATTTTCTTCCATACAGGTCAGCACAGAGCATTGAGTATAGTTCTATACAGTAGGCTCTCATCTATTCCATACACAACAATGTATATATGTCAATCCCGGTCTCCCAATTCAGGCCCCCTTTCCCCCACTGGTGTCTGCACATTTGTCCTCTATGTCTGTGTCCCTATTTCTGTTTTGCAAATAAGTTCATCTGCACCATTTTTTAGATTCCATGTATATGCATTAATATACAAAAAAAAAGAACCATATTTACAACACTGAAGAATGAGAGGGGCTCCTTGTTAGTGTCAGCAGGGGTGACAGTTCTGGCTCCCCATTAGGCAGGACAGATATCTCCTTGGAAGGGTTAGGAGAGCCCCTCACTGCTTCCCACATGGCCTCCACTGAGACAGGGGTAGAAGAATGGCTTTATCTCTGGGCAGTGGTAAAAGTTATAAATCTCCACTAGGTTCCTCAAGCGCCATCTAAGAAGGGAGGGGAGAGGCATCTTGTTTAAATCTTAGAGACTTCCCTGGTGGTCCAGTGGCTAAGACTTCATGCTCTAGTGCACGGAGCCTGGGTTTGACCCCTGGTTAGGGAACCAGATCCCATGTGCTACAAATAAGTGTTTACATGCTGCAACTGAAAGATCTTGCATGCCTCAACAAACCTCGTGCCACAACCTAGATCTGTCACGGCCAAGTAAGTACTAAATAAATTTTTTTTTTTTTTTAAATGTTAAATGTCAGTAATACTTAAGTCTTACTTGGATGAGTAAGACTCATCCAAGTAAGTCTTGAGTAAGTAACTAATCCACTGTTGGATGAGCCATTTCCAATAAGGGACCTGACTGACTCTCCAACCGAGCAATCCTGGGCTCTTCCTTTATGAGCAAGGCCAACAGTCCTTAGCCTGCCAAACTCCCAGGGGTGTTGTAAAATCAACAGATTTTATATTTTTATTATATATTTATATGACAACAGATTCTATTATCCTATGAACATAAAGCAGTATGCTTTTATTGCACAGTATAACCCTTGCAGTTATTCTGTGAACTATCTCTGGTACCATTTTCTTCCATTTCCCTTATTCTCAGGAATAACATTTGAAAAACAGAACAAATAATCTTGTCAGTTACACAGGTAAAGATGTCTCTCTAGTAGGAAAATGCCCTTAACATTTATTTTACATCTTAGTAAATACTGAATATTCCAAAGTGAACTTCAAGTGTGAAACCTTCTCTTGAACCACAAATCCTGATGCCATAGCTGTTTCCAGAATAGGTAAATGAGATGTGGGAATACATTCTTCCACTGTTTGCTTTTCCTGGGCCTTGAATGCACATGCTGAATGGTGAAACCATATAGAAACTCCCTTTCAGCTTTTATGTCAGGGTTAAAACCGAGATTTTAATAGTATAGGATCATCTGATCGGGCAATTGTGAATGAGTAAACTGAATAAGCATAGTGTTTTAGTAAGTGCTCAGTGAAAGTGACAGAGTTAGTCAATCAGTTGTGTCCAGCTCTTTGCAAGCCTGTGGACTGTAGCCTGCCAGGCTCCTCTGTCCACGGGATTTCCCAGGCAAGAACACTGGAGTGGGCTGCCACTTCCTCCTCCAGAGGATCTTCCCCACCCAGGAACTGAACCTAGGTCTCCCACATTGCAGACAGATTCTTATCGTCTGAGCCACCAGGGAAGCCCAGTATTTAAGTGCTCAGGGGGTATAAATTCTTATCATCCTCTCCAACAACAGATACATGATTACTTAGATGGCTTGGGCTAGGACTGCCTCATTTCCTAGGATCAAGTAGTAAGTCTTATCTTTTTATTTTTGTATTTTTTGACCACACTGTGCGGCATGTGGGATCTTAGTTTCCCGACCAGGGATCGAGCGCACACCCTCAGCATTTGAAGCATGGAGTTTCGACCACTGGATCACCAGGGTGCTAGTTTCTTCAGTCGCGTCTGACTCTCTGCGACCCCATGGACTGTAGCCTGCCAGGCTCCTCTGTCCATGGAATTCTCCAGGCAAGAATACTGGAATGGGTTGCCATTCCCTTTTTCGGGGATCTTTCCCAACCAGGGATCAAACCTCAGTGTCACTGCCTTGGAGGCAGATTCTTTATCATCTGAGCCATCAGGAAAGCCAGAGAAGTCCTCAATATTAGTTTTTCCTTGTCTTTACTCAAGACTCTCAGGAGCAGGAGAGAACCCCGAGAAGTTTTTCAAGTGATGCCAAGGGGCGGACTCACTTAACTTAATTTGTTGGTTCTTATGATCATGTCTGCCTTCTATCAGCTCTATTTCTCTCAGCCAAAGAATCCCTTCCTGTATCCTATATCTATGAAAGTTACCAGTGATTTGATTGCCAGTTTTTCGCCATTGGTCTAAACAGTATATCCTGTTGTTTCAAATGTGATAGTGCCAAAGAAATGGTAAAGCACATCCAAATATAACCTATGACCAGAAGTGATCAATTTTGGCAGATCTCTTTTCCTCCATGGAGAAGTGGTACCCTATGGAGTGCTGCCTGGCTCACTCTCATGCTCTGAAAAGGGTCCCCCGTATAAGAGGAAGCCCAGGTAACTGTCTCTTCCACGTGGTCTTTCCCCTTGAACAAGCAGGCGACTAGTGACTTTCTTACAGAAGCCTCAGCTAGACAGAGCACAGACGCCATGTCAAGTAAGGCGAGTCACACTCGTGTTAGTGCCAGGACAGAAGGTTTATGAACTCCTAATGCTGAAGTTCCCAGAGCCATCCTGATGTCTCCCTCATGACTCAATATCCAGCTCTGTTGTGATCACACTCAACACTCCAGGATGCTTCCCATAACATCCTCTATTTGCCTTAAGCCAAACAGAGTTGATTTTTATCGATTACAACCAAAAACTAACAAAAGGAAACACATCTAATCTTTTTGCCTGTGAGACAAGAAAAATAGTAGGGAGTTCACTGGAGTATTGAATGAGGAGGAAGACAAATTTCATCCCGTTTACAATTTTGCTGCTGCTGCTAAGTCGCTTCAGTCATATTTGACTCTGTGCGATCCCATAAACGGCAGCCCACCAGGCTCCCCCATCCCCAGGATTATCCAAGCAAAAGTACTGGAGTGGGGTGCCATCTCCTCTCCTCACAGTTTTGCTAAGGGCTGGCAATACTTCAGCCTCTGGTGTAATCATTGAGATCTGTGATGGAAAAAAAAACTGGGGGACTTTTAATCCTACGGTTCCCCAGTTGGCTGTGAAGCTCTGTCCTTTGATTTACCTCCTTTGTAGTTTACCATTAACTATATCTTTTTGGTTTCCAATAAAGAAAATGGGCAATAAATAATTTTTCCTCATAGTGAGTACATTTACTTGTTACTTTGGAAGTACTCATCAAAGAACTGGCTTCATATTATAATTTGAGTTTATAAATTAACTTCAAACATATATTACTTTTGATCTACATGAGCTACTTATGAGATATTGATAAAATGGGAATAGTAATAAATATTTGCTCATTAAATTGATCATTTCATAATTAACTAGTATAAGTAAATTCTAACTTTAAAAATGTTTACTAGCAATCTGGAGGCTCCTAGTAGTTAGAAAGGTAGGGATGGCAAAGAACACGATTTCTAAAGTTAAGTTCAAAACTAAAAAAATAAATTCTAGTTATGTGATAACCAGAAAAAGGGAGAGACATTAAAAAGTATTTATAAATGGCAAATTTTTCATAGGTATCTAGCTCCTCTTCAAACTCCTCAGCTCTCTTCCCACTGAAATCATCCCAGGAATAAGAAAATAGAGGAAAGGCTGAAGCAGAAATAGTTACACCTATATTATGAAATGAAAGACACTAACCAGAAAAGTAAATATACCGTGTCCTGAAAAGTAAATATACCGTGTTATGTGACATTCTGGAAAAGACAAAACTGTGGAGACAGTAAAAAGATCAACAGTTGACAGAGGTTAAGGGGGTGGAGGGATGAGGCAGCACAGAACATTTTCAGGGCAGTGAAACTACTCTGCATATGAGGGCGGATACATATCACAGATTTGTCCAAACCCATAGAGTGTGCGACGGTTTCCCTGGTGGCTCAGGGGTAAGAACTCACTTGCCAATACAGGAGATGCAAGGTCAATCTCTGGGTCAGGAAGATCCCCTGAAGAAGGAAATGGCAACTCTCTCCAGTATTCTTGCCTGGAAAATCCCATGGACAGAGGAGCCTGGTGGGCTATCTAGTGCACAGGGTAGCAAAAGAGTCTAATGTGACTTCGCACCTAAACAACAATAAAAGGTACAATACCAAGAGAGATCCTTAATATAAGCTATAGCTTTTGGTGGATAGTGTTGCATCAATGTAGATTCATCCACTATAACAAATGTACCACTCTGGTTGATAATGGGGAAAGCTACGCATGAGTGGGAGCAGGGGGTATATGGGAAATCTGTGTACCCTCCTCTCAGTGTTGCTGTAAACCTAAAACTGCTCTAAAAATAAAGGCTATTAAAAAAAATAAAAAAAAGGAACAAAAGTAAATAGGTGTACCTGAAAGCCAAAAACTCTAATGACATTTTATTTCCTGCAGCATGAGTATCACAGACTACAGTTTAAAATTTAAAAAGAAAAGAAAAAGGCAAAAAATAAACTCATCCTCATTTCCAATAAAGTAGCTCAACCTCATAGGAAGAAAGCTGAGATGATCCTGATGGAATGCCACCCCAAAACAACCTCAATTTGCAGAGTCAGGCAGGAATTGGGGATGTTCTTTCAGAATCCCTCCCACCTCTATGGGTGCCCCTATGGTTCACACATACCTGTCTCCAGTAGAAACTTTCAAACCCAGTAAAAGAGCATGGCTATTAGCATCATCTGGGTTAAGTCAAGGTTACTAAACTTGTATTTAAAAAAAAAAAAAAAAAGTTCACCTTAAAAAAAAAAAAGAATGCACTGAATAATAGATGGGTACAGGCACAGTTAAACAAGGCATTGTGCTGGACCCTAAAGCTCATAATAGCATTTGTACTGACTTGAAGAATGAAAAGACTTCCAAGGACTTAGAACAAATAAGGGGATTCCCAACCAGGAGAACCAAGGTATGGTTTTTCCACTTTTTAACATGGCATCTTCTAAATACAAAGGAGTGGGAGACATCTAGAGCCCATCAGAGACAGAAAACCCTTCCCATGTTACTCATCAACCAATTTCCAACAGTCCTCCCTAGATTCATCCAACTGTGTACTGAAAATGCCAGCCTGGGGCACAGCCAAGTTCAGGGTTCACTTAACATACTCTTATTCTGCCTTTCAGATAAATAACCAAAGCAAGCTTCCTAAGGAGATGGTGCTTTTGACCAGCTGGGGGACCAAGAATACCATAACAGAATCCATCACTGCCTACCTTTACCTAAGATTAGAATTTTCACAGAAAAATGGATTGCCACAGGGCTACTTCCATCAGCAGACCCATCCATTGTTCACAGGCACTAGTTTTAAATTCCATTTCCTTTCAGTTTTCAGCCAGAAGCCAGTTCTATACCCCATAGTGTTCCATAAAAGGGCCATTGTGGGAGGATTAATTTAGCTTTAACAAAGGATGGTCCTTGAAGGCTGTCTTAATCCTAATCCATTTTACTGCTTCCTCCTATGGCCTGATATATGGGATCTGTAAACCTACTAAGAATAACTATCAGTGAAAACAGCTATACTTCTGTTCTGTGCATCGCCTGCCTCTTTTTGTTTGTGTCATATATAATCACTCCCCAAAACAATCCTGTAAATGAACTAAAGAGTTCTACATCAGATTCAGTGTTATCCTCTCTATAGCCAAGTGGGATTTCAAACACCTTGATGGTGATCAATCTTCTTTCACTTCAAATTAGATGCGGAGAGAACAGAAGTTTCCCCATCTCCTTGTCATGTTGAGAAGCTAGTGCTGTCTGCAGGGCATCTAGTTTAAAAGGTGTTAATTGTGTAGCAGAAGAATACAACCCAAAGAGGTACAGAAAAGGGTGCATTTTTGAGTTTGTGTCTTTGAAAAGGGAGCATTTGAAAAGCTCCAGAGTGATTACATGATTGTGCCTGCTCATTCAGTGGTGTCCAACTCTTTGTGATCCCGTGGACTGTAGCCCACCAGGCTCCGCTGACTATGGAATTTTCCCAGCAAAACTACTGAAGTGGGTTGTCACTTCCTACTCCAGGGGATCCAACCTGCATCTCCTGCCTCTCCTTCCCTGGCAGATTCTTTACCACTGCACCACCTGGGAAGCCCCGATCCTGGTGAACAGCGTCCAGGGAAAAGCAATTTCTCCGTCCAAAGTGATAGACATGGTCTGTGTCTACCACTCAGTCCCTGTTTCTTACACAGGGTAGGTTGATTGGGGCACAAACACTGGTTAAAGTGTTGGGACCTGATGAACGCCATGTCAGGCCTCAGGGGCCTGGGTAGGCCTGAGTTTCATTCACAAAGAAGCTGGGTCAGTGCCCAGAAGGAACTGAGGTCATCTTCCACTGACTTGGCCAATCGGCATGACCCCCGTAGCCTGATCTGAGCCTATCCGGACAAGGATGGAAATCCCCTAAGAAAGCCCATGCTCGTGAAAATTTAGCCAATTAGTATATGCTAAGAAACCTTTGTAACCAATCCGGCCTTGCCAAACCCCTGTCTTTGTCTTAAACCTATAAATACTGCTGTAATAAAGGGCTCGGGGCTCTTGCTCAATTCCACTGTGCTGGATGCGGGCTGAGCCCTAGCTCGAGCTAGAAATAAAATCCCTTTTTGCTTTTTTGCATTGTCGTGGATGTCTTGTACTCTCAGTTTTGGGGATTTGGACTGCGGGCATAACAAAAGTAAATCCATTGGTAAGTGTCGGTTCTGAGTAGAAAGACAATTTTTGCTATTAATTATTGGATATTTTCTGTTAATATTTCCCTGAAATTTTCCATTTGGGAAGAAAAGAAAAAAGCATAAAATTTGGATTTAGGCAGATGTAGGTTTGAATCCTGACACTGTTGTAGCCACAGGTTCTGGGAAACAAACTCACTCAGAAGGACAATGCAGACAGTGGAGTGCAGTTTATTACACCGGCAGGCTCAAGGCAGAGTCTCCTCTTAGCCAAGGACCCCAACCAGTTTTTGTGAAAACCTTATATACCCTAAGTGTACGTGCCCAAACCCACCTCCCCAGATTCCCTGAAACTAGTCTGAACAAAGGAAAAAGAAAGATACAATCAAAGTTAACCCATGATTCATATGCTTTAAGCCCAGGTAGTTCACAGTGGACAATTATCAATAGGCCTGTGGTCATACCCCAATAAGCATAATAGAATGTGTGATTCTATTTGGATACACAGATAATTAGGGTATTCTTTTAGGCGAAGGAGAGTCTAAGTATGAGCCCTGGGGCTCTTCCTTCCTTCCAGGGGCCTGGTTTTCCAGTTGGTATGACATTTCCATAGATACTGGGCATATAGCTCAAAGTCCATAGTCTGGCCCAGGATGGAGTCCTGCTTTCTAGATAGAGCCTGTTCCATTTCCTCCTTCAATATTGTAGTATATAGTTGAGTAACTTTGGGAATTTACATAGATTTTCTCATTGTGATAATAAATTTAACTGCAGGAGTTCAAGTCCAGACAATGTGACATTGACTCATTCCTTCCAGTGCCTCCCTGCTAAGCAAAACAGTAAGCCTCAGCATAGCTCAAACAATGATAGCTGTGATAGGCAGTTTCTAGAGGAAGGTAAGCTGTTTGGGACCCCAAGATTCAAAGAACCGCACAACAGCGGGGCATCTTGCAACCTACACACATTAGAAGAAGGCAACCCAAGTGCTGTATTTCATGACCTCCAAACTAGCATGAGAAATCAGTCCAGACAGGTTCCTTCCTCCCCAAGACTGAGTCCGTCAGACAGCAGGTGAACCCAACACCATCAGCAAAAGGGATCGTCTTGGACCAGAACCAAAAATAAGCAACTGTGGTAACATGTTTTGTCATCAAGCCTGAGGACTCCACTTTTCTTCAAAGAGATACCACGGTGGGCAGGCAGAATCAGACTAAAGAATCCCAACTATCACAAGTGGTTTGGTCTGGGAAGCCTCTTGGTCCACACATTCTTCGGTTGCTCCTCACCTGTCTAGAGACACCTGAGTAGCACGGTGAAAATACCTAAGTGGGGACAGGTAGACGGTCCCATTCGCCAACAAGAGACAACCAGCAGCCAGACCCGGGAAAACTCCTTTCACCTCTCAGACAGTACAAGCAGGACCAGTAGGAGGGAGACCATGGGCAGTAGATAAACCAAGAAAACCAAAATAGGACTCAAAAGATTCTGAAAATTAGACTGTCATCGGTACTGCTAGGGGGAGCACAGTGACTGAAGCCGCCCACCCTGGCCAGGCACCATACTCACCGTTTGTACGAGCTGGTTTATGAGAGGAGGTCCTGGTAAGGAACCCAGGACTAGCAAATGACCACCAAACGGAAGAGTTCACGAAAGGTCCAACGGTGACACCACGTGTCCGACCACTTCCCAGAATCCTTCTCACTGACATCCATCTTGGGTGAGCAATGTGTGCACCACCAGGAAGGACTCTGAGTCGGAATGATTGCTCAGAGGCAACCCGGAAATGAGTCCCATCACCTGCTCAGAGGCAACCCGGAAATGAGTCCCATCACCTGCTCAGAGGCAACCCGGAAATGAGCCCCATCACCAAAAACCCGAGACTACAAGCCACGCGGCAGAGCAGTTCTCCTGGGTTCCCTTGCCCTACTGCTCTCCTCCCGGGCACCCCTTCCCAATAAAATCTCCTGCTTTGTCAGCACATGTATCTCCTCAGAAAATTCATTTCTGAGTGTTAGACAAGAGCCCACTTCTGGGCCCTGGAAGGGGTCCTCCTTCCTGCAAAAGTACCACAGCACACTTGCCAGGACCTGCAGGTTAAAGCTAAACAGGACAACTGCATGAAAAAATAAAAGATTTAAATAAGACCAAGAGTCTCCTAAAATAATAGACAAAGTGTCCAAGGCACACTCAAAAGTTTTACTTGTCCTATAAAGACTCAGGAAAATCACAACTTGAATGAGAAATCAATCAACTGCTGCCAATACCAATATGAATCTGGATGAATTACTGGGCAAGAATTTTAAGCCAGCCATCACAACAATGCTCTGATCATCAATTATAAATTCTCTTGGAACAAATGGAAAAAAGCAGAGAACTAGAAAAAAAAATTAAAGCAAATAGAAATTACAGAATTGGAAAGTACAGTAATAGAATTAAACTCAAACCCTGGACTCTGTGGGGGGTTTTTGTTGTTTTAAAGGCGATGCTGCACATCAAATGCACAGCATTGTTCCTTCTATAGAATAAAAACCCAGTGAATCTTAAAACAGTTCCTTTTAAGTAAATCCTATGATTTTGGACACCAAGAAATACTATATTCTTATAGCTAGTCACAAACTGAAATCAAGGAATCATTTCAACATTAACCCAAGCAAAATGTTTTTCCTAAACTATGCTCCTTCTTACTTTCTGCAGGTAACAAAATTAATCAGTCAGGAAAATACTATTAAGCAAACTTATAGGATTTTATTCATTCTTAAATTTAAGCTATAGTTTTTCCTGTAATCATGTATGGATGTAAGAGCTGGACCACAAAGAAGGCTGAGCACCAAAGAACTGATGCTTTCCAATTGTGGTGCTGGAGAAGACTCTTGAGAGTCCCATGGAGAGCAAGGAAAAGGAACCATCAATCCTAAAGAAAATCAACCCTGAATACTCATTGAAAGGACTGTTGCTGAAGAGGAAGCTCCAATACTTTGGCCATATGATGCAAAGAGCAGACTCATTGGAAAAGACCCTGATGCTGGGAAAGACTGAGTGTAGGAGGAGAAGGGGGTGACAGAGGATGAGATGGTTGGATGGCATCATCAACTCAAGGGACATGAATCTGAACAAATTTCAGGAGATAGTGAAGGACAGGGAAGCCTGGCATGCTGCAGTCCATGGGGTTGCAAAGACTCAGACATGGCTGAGTGACTGGACAACAATAACTATTTCATCCTATAAAAATAGGAGCAGGGACTCTAGTCTTATATGCCCATGATGGTTACCTCTGAGAATCTCATTATCCAAGCTTTCCTGGTTCATTCAGAGCCAGGTGTCCCCCTACCCAACTCCCCCTCAGCCTCCCTTCCCACCAGTTCCAAACAAGAGCCATTTATTGAGGCCTGAAAGCCACTGGCTCTCATTGTCCTACCCGGGAGGCCTGGGAGCCACATTCTGCCAACCACAGAGGCTGATACCTCTCCAGTGTGGCATGTGAGTGGGAAAGGGGTCTCACACCTAGACATTACATGAATCCCTGTCATCTCCTAAGTATTGGAAAAAATGGTCCTATCCCCATGAAGCCAAGCTAGCTCTTCTTCCTTAACTGCCAGCATTCTCTGTGAGCCTGAAATTCCAAATCCAAATTCTGAGTAGATTATCTGAACTTTTTTTAATTAACACTACAAAAATCCTAAAGGTGATGAGAGATCAGGCTCTGTCATCGGACAGCAGACATTGGTGAAACAGCTAATTGAAACAGATATCTGTGATCATCTGAATTAAAGTGCCTCGTGAAGGCCAAACTGGGGGAGACTGAATAGCCATAGGCATAGACCAGTATGAGAGATTAAAAATCAGATAGTTTGGGATGGAATGGTTATTATTCGACTCATTAGGTACGTTTATAAAGGAGAAAAGGCTGAAAATAATTCTCAACTCAAGGAACACACTGAAAATTTGGATCTTGTGAGTATACTCTGAAAGCAGTATACTCTCTTAATACAGGCTGGAAATAGCTGAAATTCAACTAAGACTTTCAAAACAGGAGTTGACAACTACAGTACCAATTCAATCTATAACTCTGTCTTTTGCTTAGACATTAGCCTTTCAGTTGGGAAAGCATGGAATCCTAAAATCAGAGTGAGGAGGTGGTATAGTATCAATCAACCCAGAATCAAAGCCCTAACATTGACTGAGCTTCTTCTGACATCCCTTCTGATGAGTTATCCATGACATTCCTAGAGGATCTGTAAACACCTTCTTCCATGGAGCTGTTCTCATGGCTTCTTTTTGCATGTCCTACATCTTCTCTTTCCATCCTATCTAATATTCTTCAGTGCCTGCAAACCTAGGCATAGAGTGAGATTTTGGCATTCCCCAAGGGCCAATCGCCATGTCCAACCTAAGAGAGAAAACTTGTCCTCCAAAAAAAAAAACAGCTGAATGGCTTTGTTTATCTTTACCTGAAATATTCTTGAAATATGTATAAGAATGCATTCTGAAAATGCCAGGTCAAGGAAAAAGAGCACAACTTTAAATTCTCCCTAATAGATCTGCTATGCACTCTGAAGCATTTCTGAACTCAGTGTGTTAATACAAGCAGCAGGGAGTAGTTCTAATTGGTTGCTTGGCTGATTAACTGAAATATGGGTTCAACAAAGGCCTGCACTAAATGAAGTTAAGATGCCAGCAATTTCTTAATGTGCTATTAAAGAAGAACTACAGAGACTTAGGGAGATATAAATATTGGAGTGGATTTAACATGTGCAAATCCCCTGTCCAAACTGAGCTCTTCCCTCAAGGTCAGGGATGCTGGTAGAACTACTGTGTCTGAAATAGTTTCCTTCATTTCAGTGGGAATAGCACAAACATGAATGGCTGAGGCCAGGCAGTGTTACCAGAGTCAAAGGAGCATAGAGGCCAAAAATGCACCATTAGGAATCAGAATGATCTGCTTGAAACGACCTTTGTGGAAAGTGACTAAGAAATAAATGGGCATCCTACAAATTTCCTCATATAACTAGGGCACAAAAAAAAAACAAATACATTAAAAGTCTTATGAACATAGGTAACCAAAAGAGAGTCATTACCCTTCATCTGACACCCTAATCTGAGCCAGTTTAAAAAAAAAAAAACCCTCAGGGTTTATTAAATAAAGGGGAGGCTGGATAATCTTGAGAAAATGGTCTCCAACAACATCAGCAGCAAGAACTCTGAATCTTACTCTAAGACTCTCAAAAGGGAGGGGACTGTGGCCATTTTTCAGGATAACTATGCAATGAGGAAAAGGAAATATTCACACTGTTCAGAATTTATTAAACACTCGTACCTGTGGTATGAAGAATTGATGCTTTTGAACTGTGGTGTTGGAGAAGACTCTTGTGACTCCCTTGGACAGTAAGAAGATCAAACCAGTCAATCCTAAAGGAAATCAACCCTGAATATTCAATGGAAGGACTGATGCTGAAGCTCCAATACTTTGGCCACCTGATGCAAAGAGCCAACTCATTAGAAAAGACCTTGATGCTGGGAAAGATTGAAGGCAGAAGGAGAAGGGGACAACAGGACGAGATGGCTGGATGGCATCACCGACTCAATGCACATGAGCTCGAGCAAGCTCCGGGAGTTGGTGAAGGACAGGGAAGCCTGATGTGCTGTAGTCCACGGGGTCACAAAGAGTTGGACATGACTGAGCAACTGAACAACAGGACCTGGGGTGGGCCTTCCCAGATGGCACTAATGGTAAAGAATCCACCTGCCAATGCAGGAGGCTCAAGAGACACAGTTTCCATCCATGGGTCAGGAAGATCCCCTGGAGCAGGAAATGGCAACCCACTCCGGTATATTCTTGGAAAATTTCATGGACAGAGGAGCCTGGCAGGCTACAGTCCATGAGGTCCCAAAGAATCAGACATGAATGAGCAGGTGTGCGTGCACACACACACACACCTGGGGCAACACTCATTCTTTGGCCCATTAATAATACTACTTTCCACTAGTCAGAATATGGCCCTGGATCTACTATTTTCTATTATACCACTTTTAAATTATCTATTTTATAGAACCAGTAAGATCCTATACATATGCCAGATACAAAGCAGAACTTACTGGAAATGGCTGTTTTCAACAGCTAGCAATACTCACACGTTGGTTTCTAACGTAATATAAGGGCCAAGTGGAAACAACTGACCATAATGTATTAAATCCAAAGCCATATCCGAGGGGAAACTGCAGAAATGGGTTCCATCACTGAAAACTTGAGACACACAGGAGGGAATGATACAGGCTCCACAAAAGAGCTGGCTCATAAAGAGTAACAATACAAACCATTATCAGATAATGACTGTGACTGTAGCTACTTGTTTTAGATGTGGATTATTTTCCAGAACTTGCCACTATAATTCCTGGATCCTGATATTCAGTTACTAACATTTTTCGCTATCACAATTGCAAGGGAACACCATGTAATAATTGATCTTGATTTTCTCTATAACTCAACAACTGGTAAGAAACTGATGACATGCTCAAAATGGCTAGTTAAGATGGTTTACCTATGAGATTATTTCTAAAGGTCTAAACAGGGTGAAAGGACTCAAAGGAGGGATATTGAAGTAGCCTGGGGTTAACCACAGCAGGAAGTCATTATCATCCCAAGACCTGAGGGGGCAAGTGCAGGGAGGGATGAAAAGGACCTGTAATTGCACGATGAGGGAGTTCAGTGAAGTTGTGGTCTCAGCAGTATGATGCAGCCATGGCCATTTGAAGAGCTGGTGAGAGAAAGCAAGGGGAAAAGAACACTCCAATATCTCTCCTCCTAACCTTCAATATCCTGCCAGTACTTTTAGAAGATAAATCCAGCTGGTATCCAAACAGCAATGGAGCCTTAGAGTTCAGCCTCAGAGAGGGAGGAGCATAGAATTGCATTTAAAAAGAGCAGTAGGAAAAAATTATTTAGTAATGACATCTTGCAAAAGAGCTAGGAGAGTAGGAAGTAGCAGAGATCCTAGATCCTAGGTCACATGGTTAGATTCACACACACCCAGAGAGTGTGAATCAATCCACAGTCTACAACAGTACAAGCAGCCATCTCAGCCAGAGGTGTAGTATCTAGTTATCTGGGACATATCAGAGTATACTCTGGAAAGTAAAGGACATGTTGCTACATATACACTGCAGCCTGTATCACAAAGGAAGAGAAACAATGCTCAGTGAGGTCCTTTTCATTTTTGAGGTAACATATAAACACTTAGGGGTGCTATTTTGATGAATTTACCTAGAGAATAGAACTTGTGCACTTTAAAGAAGGACCTAGAGCAAGGCAGGTCTCCAGATGGTCCAGGCTATCACTCAAGCTGAACTGTTTGTGGAAGGTCAGGATGTTTCACAGAACCCAGGTCAATCCACATTCAGAGAAGAACATTAGAAATGTCAGAGTCTGGAGCGAATTTATGCCTGTTCTATTTCTGAATATTAGCTTTTGACCTGTAACTGGGTTTTGGTAGAAACTCAACACCCAGTCAAACCTAGACAGTATATTAAAAAGCAGAGATATTACTTTGCCAACAAAGGTCCATCTAGTCAAAGCTATGGTTTTACCAGTAGTCATGTATGGATGTGAGAGTTGGACCACAAAGAAAACAGAGTGCCAAAGAACAGATGCTTTTGAACTGTGGTGTTGGAGAAGACTCTTGAGAGTCCCTTGGACTTCATGGAGGTCAAACCAGTCAACCCAAAAAAAAAATCAGTCCTGAAGATTCATTGGAAGGACAGATGCTGAAGCTGAAGCTCAAATTCTTTGGCCACCTAATGTGAAGAGCTGACTCATTAGAAAAGGCCACAATGCTGGGAAAGATTGAAGGCAGGAGGAAGAGGGGATGACAGAGGACAAGATGGTTGGATGGCATCACTGACTTAATGCACATGAGTTCAAGCAAGCTCCAGGAGATGGTGAAGGACAGAGAAGCCTGGCATGCTGCAGTCCATGGGGTGGCAAAGAGTCAGACATGACTGAGCTACTGACCACCACCACCACCACCCAGTCATAAAGTACCAGATGATGATGAAGTCAGGGCTTCCCATCATGGACTGAGAACTATCTGACCCACCGAGGTATAAAATCAGGCATCCCCAGCAGCACACCACCATCAGGCAGGATCGGAGTGAACAGCACTAAACCTAAACACGCCACAAGCAGGTTCTAGGAGCAAGTCTCCCACATCACCAGATTGCCTTCCCCTCCTGTTCTGCTACTCTGCCCTTGACCACACACGCTCATGGCCTCACGAGTCCTCTGATCCTAGTTCCCTAGGAAGTGGGAAATGAGAAACAGGCTATCAGATGTGTCTCTATGCAGCATGTTGGCACCAGCCAACACTGAAGTCCTACAGCCTTCGTGCTCCACGCAAGAGTTCAAGGCCTATCTATATTTCCTCCTCTACGTTGATCCCACCACACTGGGCTTTTTGCTGTTCTTCAAGCACCCCCATCCCCACAAGTTTGTATCCATCTCAGCATGTCACACTCCCTGTTCATTCATTTCACCACAAATAGTCTTGGGGTTGTATACAGCAGACTCTTGGTCGGCTAAACCAACACTCATTCCCAAGTCCTTTCTCCCTTGCCTGCCTCCACTACAGAAATGAAAACTATCACCGCACCCCCCCCCACCCCGCCCTAGAGTACCTTAGAGCAAGAAGTGACAGAGAGGAAGGAAGTCATAAGCAGAGACTTCTGGGACCATTTTTGCCTTCCTGATTATTAAAAAAGACATACATTACAGGCACTAGGACCAGCTGCAAGGCAGAATCACAGAGGGTTCTGCTCTCAGAAGGGCCCGCCCATACCTTCCCACTCAGTGTAATACCCTGCTATTGCCCCTTCTAAATTCTTAATAAATTTGTCTTTGAATTTATGTTCAAAGTGAAGTCCTAGGAGATAGGAGGGTGTGATCCCGAGCAGCAGAGATTCTCCAGTGATGAGCTCATCAGACAAAGCATACAGTGCAGGCCCTTGATCAGCTGACCTGGATGCTGAGTACACTTGCCTTGGGCAACTAGAACACCAGGGGCCCCAAAGTGGTGGGCAGGGGCCTGGGCCCAGAATAACAGCAGGCTCAGGGGCTGTGCTCTGTGACGCAGGAGGAGGGCAGTTTGCCATCCTCTCTGGAGCTCTTTACTGCAGCCTCTGCATAAGTATTAACTCTGCCCTCAGTACCAGAACAGAAACGTCAGCAATTTTTTTACAGAATAATAGAGTATGCATGGACATTGCAATAAAGCATATCAGAGTTATTTGGATTCTACAAAGAATTTAGAATCTCTAGTTTGGAAAACTACAGAAACATTGCAAAGCACATAGAAATGAAATTTAAAGATGTGGCATTCTGCAGAACAGAACACTTTTCAAATGCAGCTGCAGATCAACCAATTATTAATGAGGAAGGCAATTTTAAAATTAATGTTTTATTTTTAATTGAAAATACAATGATAGACTGCATAAACAGGCATTTTGAATTATAGGCAAATCATAAAGCCACTTTCCATATCTCGTTCAACCTCTATACACTACAGAAAATGTCAGAGGAGACATTAAAATGCCATGGTACAAATTTATACTTAAAATAAAATTCAGACTTATGAAAAACTTATTTTAGAAAAATTGTTTCATGAGAATCAACTTTGGATGTCCTAAAATTTTTATTTCAAAATAATTTATCAGAAAAATTTTTTCATGTTGCCACAGTCTATAAAATACACTTAGCAGCTCCCATGACAATTGTTGTCTCAGCAGATACTTCTCAAGATTAAAATATTATAAAAAATGATTTGCAGCCTTGCATTTGCCAAGAGTGACTGGTGTTGCTTTCAATTACATTGATTGAAAATGAACCTACTTTGAGTATAAATTTTGATGACCTAATAAATGAAATTGCAGAAAAGCAAGCTATAAAAAGATGATTTAAGATATCATGTTACTCAGTAGTGTTTATTGTTTTGCATAAATCTATGGCACCAAATTTTTTTTGCAATTGGTAAATTTATGCTGTCACTCAGATGTCACTTATCTTTTATAAGTACTAGAATATTTTTTAATGAAAAGCTTTCTTTTGTGTTAGTCCTTTTTTAAAGTTCTTCTAATTTTGATATTCTACTTTCTTTAACTTTATTATTTTTAACAAATAATTTGTTTTTTTTTTGGTTGCACTAGATCTGCATTGCTGCTGCTCCGGCTTTCTCTGGTTGTGGTGAGTGAGGCCTGCTCTTCGGGGTGGTGCGCAGGCTTGCTCTGCAGCTGCAGATAAGAGGTTCTAGGTACTCAGGCTCAGTCACTGTGAGGCACGTGGAATCCTCCCAGACCAGGGATTGAACCTATGTCCTCTGCACTGGCAGGCAGACTCCTACCTATTGTGCCACCAGGGAGGGCCTGTGTCAGGCCTTTTAAAGGTCATTTGTTCCCTACTTTATGAAGAAGGACCCCACAATTCCATTTTTAGCCATTTTTATTAATTATATAGCCAGCCCTGATAAACACTTCCATTTCCTTTTCATTCTGACTTGAATCCACATGTGATACCTAGGAGTACAGCAGTCATTTTGGAATCCTGAGGAGAAAATTCAACATATCAAAAATGGATGATCAGAATGATAATAAGAGCTTCTCTCCTTGAGATGGTCATTGAACTAATACATTGGTCCTCAGCTGTCCACTTCGAGATACGTTGTATGCGTGTGTACTAAGTCACTCAGTTATAGCCAACTCTTTGCGACCCTATAGGCTGTAGCCCACCAGGCTCCTCTGTCCATGGAGATTCTCCAGGCAAGAATACTGGAGTGGGTTGCCATGCCCTCCTCCAAGGGATCTTCCCAACCCAGGGATGGAACCCACATCTCCTGGGCTGCAGGCAGATTCTTTACTGCTGAGCCACCGAGGAAGTCCAGGTATGTGTTGCAGATGTACCAAAAAAAAAATAAAAGTTCTAGTGATGTGAGATAATGTTCATCCACTTTTCTGGAATGTCTGTGCATCCATCACTCAGAAGTCAGTCCATAGGTCCCTTCTCAGAGAGAAACTCCCTGATGGTTTAAAAATTTCCCCTCCCACTGTCGTATTCACCTACTACCTTAAATGACCTTTTGCTTTGTTTGCATGATTACATTCTCCAGATTAAATTATAGATTCCACAAGGGCAGAGATATTTTGTCTTTTTTGTCACAGCTAGAACCCTGACACAAAATACCCACTGGAGAAGGGTTTGAATGGGCAAGTGAATGGATGAATGAAAGACTACCCTCAGCAAAGAAACTATGCTCAGATCACAAAGTAAAGAAGGGGGAGACACCTAGCTACCATTTCTTCTGCAGTAAGAACAAAGGGGCATTTTTCTTCAAGTACTTGCAAGTGTAAGTTATTGTGAGCTATAAATTTCCTTGTGCTAGCTGGAGAGAGTATTTCTTAACTAAGTCTAAAATGTACAAAACTGGGCTTCTGTGAAGGCAAATGGAGTCTGTTCTCTAACCTTAAAAGTAGAGCCATTGTCATCGTGCCCTAGACTGTTCCACCCCACCACCCTCCCACCTGTCTCCACAACAAGGCCCTCCCGTGTCCCAAATGTCCAGCATCTGAAATGGCACCCATGGATGTTAACACATCTAAGAACACTTCTGATGATCATTTTGCAGTGGGAAATGAAGTGATTATAAGTGAAATCACATCCCAGGAAGCAAAAGCCATGGTACAGAAAGAAAAATCTCTCCTCCCTGATGGAAAAGCTCTCTCACCCACAACTCATCTTCCCCAGCATGCAAATATCACCTCTTCTTTGTTGCTCCATCCCAACTAGACCTTGAAGATGTGTTTTTGTTTCAGTTATCTTACTACTGCAATATTTGTCTCTGCTTTGATTCCTTGATCCATATCCCAAGTAACTGCACTCCCATTTAATTGAACTTACATTTATCTTCTTAAAGCTTCTGTTTTCCCCATTCACATTAATAAAAGCCTTCTTCCAGTCTGAGAACCAAGATCTCCTCTCTGAGTGACAGAAGTATGGTTACATTCAGTTCTAACTGCAAATCCAGTGGCTTTCCCATCACCCCAGATCAGGCACGTGCCACTTGGCACGGCGTTTGGACCATTTGAGGGCCCAGGGTGACCGTTGCAATCTGTCAGGATCATTCAGCACCCTGATTTCATTAGAATGGCAGAGCTCTGCCCCTGCTCCATGGCAGGACGGGCCACTGCAATGAGAGACACTTGCATCACAGCCAGAGAGTAGGGCCTGCTCGCTGAAACTAGAGAAAACATGGAAAATCCAGCGCAGTCAAAATAAATAAACACATAATTTAAGAAAGACTTAAAAGAAAATATTAGAGGAAATGAAGGCTTTCATAGACACTGAGGTTAAAGCAGTTTTTCTGGGGGTCCAGAAAGAAAGGTTTCAAATGTGTATAGCTTTCTGATTACCTGGTGATCAAGAATCAATTATCAGGGCCATACCTTCAAAAGATTTTCATTTTTGGTTTGAGTTTCAAATAACAGAATATAAGTGAAAATCTTTTGCTGATAATAAAATGCTATGCAAATATTTTTTAAAAATGGCAGCATTCAAATGCAATCTAAAGTCCTACAAACATATTCTTTGAAGGAAAGATAAAGTGGCAAAAAGGACACACACACAGACAAAAAAAATTGATAGTAATAAGGATAACAATGACCACAACATTAATTAATGTCTCTCAAATATCATATATTCAATATTTATAGGAAAATAATATTTCTAGGAACAAAGATGTCTTTTTTTTTTTTTTCCACAAACTGTTGGCATTTCTTTAAAATAGACTTTTATAAGAAGGCATATGGTAATACACATGTATTTTGTGGGGTGATACACAAACAATTTCTACTTCATGTGTTCATGCTAAACCGCTTTAGTCATGTCCGACTCTTTGTGATCCTACGGACTGTAGTCCCCCTCGTCTCCTCTGTCCATGGGGATACTCCAGGCAAGAATACTAAAGGGGATTGCCACACCCTCCTTCAAGGGATCTTCCCCGCCTAGGGATCGAACCCACATCTCCCCCGGTTCCTGCACTGCAAGCAAATTCTTTACCCCTGAGCCACTGAGGAAGTCCTCCTACTTCATCAGTTCAGTTCAGTCGCTCAGTCGTGTCCGACTCTGCGACCCCATGAATCGCAGCACGCCAGGCCTCCCTGTCCATCACCAACTCCCAGAGTTCACTGAGACTCACATCCATTGAGTCAGTGATGCCATCCAGCCATCTCATCCTCTGTCGTCCCCTTCTCCTCCTGCCCCCAATCCTACTTCATAGTCGTTTACAATTCCCAAAGCTCTCCCCTGTCCGTTTTGTTCTCAGAATGTCCCTGTGAAGGGAATAGATTATTATCACCTCAATTATACAGGTGAGAAAGTTGAGATGGAATAAGTTTAAATTACTTGTCCAAGTTTAAGTTCATTTCTCTGTCTTCCACCGCCTTTCTCAGTTCAAAAACTTCCTAGGATACAATAAAATTGCACTTGGTTATCACATTGTTTTCTTCCTTTTTTGATCTAATTTGCAAGTCTTTAGTATAAAAAAAAAAAACATTCTCCCATCCCAGTATATGGCAGTACGTGTAAGAACACAGAAAACAGAAAGTAACAGTGAGGGACTTCCCTGGTAGTCCAGTGGTTAGGAATCCACCTTCCAGTGCAGGGGATGCATGCGTGACCCCTGGTCAGGAACTAAGATCCCTCAGGCCCAGGAGCGAGGAAGCCTGCTCACTGCAACTACTGGGCCCACGCGCTCCAGGGCCTGAGCTCTACAACCAGAGAAGCCCGAATGCCACAACAGACACGGTGCAGCCAAAAAAGTTACAAAACCTAAAAAGATGTTAACAATGAGACAATGCATTTACATGACTCTAACTTCTCGTGCACTCAGAAGTCGAGAGATATCCGCTACAGTCCCAGTGTATTAATATATAATACTCCTAATTTGATAGATTAGGGCCAGAAAGCTTATGAGTTTAAAGAAGCAAAACTAGTAACTCTGATAAAGCAAAACGTAGAGTTCTACTCAAATGCTTTATGCCCTCACATGCGCTGGTGTTCATAGCGATGACAGATTTGTGGGCAGTTTTCTTTAAGAAAACAAAAAGGCTGAAACTGCAGTATAGATATCCTAATCCATCACAATCCTCTTTTTAAAAAGGCAGAAAACTAGTAACTGAATAAGACATTCTGGTTGAGAGAAGCTTTTTTTTTTCAGGTTTAATGACTCTTAAGACTGTTAGAAATATTGACCTGGAGCCCAGAAATACTGCTAGATGAAGACAAAGATTCCAAGATCATAATCATTAGGTGGCCAAATCATTCACTCATCAATTCATTTAATAAATACTTTCTGAGAACTTATTTTGTCCTATGAATTAAGAAAAGCATCAGATAAATCTAGACAAAGTTGCTCAAGGCAGGTAAAAAGAGAAGTGTACTCAGGGCAAAAGAGCTGATGAATCAATTTGAAATTAATTCAGCTGCAAGGAACACATAAGCCTACTTAGAGTGGCTGAAATACATAGGGGTTGATTTGTCTCATATAATAAGATATCCAAAGAAGGTATGTGTTGGCACTGGTTCTGCTGACCACTGATACCATCTGGAACATGTTTCTATTTATCTTTCTGTTCCACAACATTTAGCATTATATCAGTTGGTTTTTACTGCATGAAAAAGCCTCCCAAACTTTAATGGTTTAATCAACAACCATTCATTACCTCACGCATCCACAGCTCAGTTGTGATGTTCTGGTAAACCCAGGCCTGGTCCATTTATTCTCCGTGGAGTCCAGTCAAGCATTTGAGATCAGCTGTGGGTCATTCAGAGAGCCAGCTTTGCTTTTTTGGCTGAGCTCTCCTCTGTGTCTGGGATCTTGTCTGGTCTACCTGGACTCACCCTGCTCCTTGCAGTTTCTTATCACCCAGCAGGCTAACTTGGCCTCGTTCTCATGAGAGGGCAGGGATTCAAGAGACTGAGTGGAAATATATAGGTCCTCATGAAGCCTGGTTCAGAAGTGACCCATTGATAAGCAAGTCACAAGACCAGCTCAAATGTAAGAGGAAGGGAAACGGACTTCACACCTCGATGGGAAGAACAGTGGTACATGAATATAGAAGGAGAAGAATTGCTGTCATTTCTGCAAATGATCTACCACATTCTCCGCTCTGATCAAAATTATCCAGAACCTTCCCATATGAAAAAGATTAATTCCCACCTGACACCTCCAAAAGCCTCCTATAATCAGGTCTTCACTCTTGAAGTCTGGATTCTCTTGGTCAATAACCACAAGTTTTTTGCTGCCACACACTCAGGAAATAATGATGAGAGACTCTACGTGTGGTCCAGTGACTAAGACTCCATGATCCAAATGCAAGGAAGGGGCCTGGGCCTAGTTGGGGATCTAGACCCCACACGCCACAGCTAAGACCCAGCGTGGACAAACAAACATAAATATTCTTTAAAAGAAATAACTATGAGATAGAAAATGGGACAAACCACAAAAAATGTTTTAAGGGAGTAAATGGGAGTATTTAAAATGGGAGTCGTGGCATTTTCTTGTTGATGTTCCTGTTGTTCACTCAATCATGTCCCACTCTTTGCAACCCCATGGACTGCAGAATGCCAGGCTTCCCTGTCCTTCACTATCATCTGGAGTTTGCTCTAACTCATGTTTGCGGAGTTGGTTTTGCCACCCAACCATCTCATCCTCTGTCACCCTCTTCTCCTCCTGCCCTCAATCTTTCCCAGTATCAGGGGCTTCTCCAGTGAACTGGCTCTTCGTATCAGGTGGCCAAAGTACTGGGAGTTCAGTTTCAGCATCAGTCCTTCCAAGGAATGTTCAGGGTTGATTTCCTCTAGGATCAACTGGTTTGCTCTCTTTGCCGTGGCATTCTCTGGTCCATAGCAATTCTAAAATCCCACTGAACAAAGGTTGTCAGATCCTCAAATACGGGAGCAGGGAATGTGTCTTGATCACAGCCTAGTTCTGCTCTCTGGGACTAGCTTCTAGTTCATTATCCTCTAATAACCTTGGGGAAGCTCACAAATCCATTGTTCTCAATGTACCTGGCTTATTAGGTTCTTGGCTTCACCCTCAGAGATAAATGAAATAGCTGTATTTATAGCCAAGTAACTTTTTGCAGCCTATTTATTTCTTGTGGAAATTTGGAGGCCCAAAGGCTTTTGTGAAATTTATAAAATCAGAGTTCCTTTGAATTCAGCTGATGATGCTTCTGCTGCTCTTAAAGTGTCTTAAAACTGCTTAGATTTTACATCTATGACAGTATATTCTAATCCATTTGGGGAAAAAATCCACACCCACAATTGCTTTCAAAACACACTTCTGCTTTTATAGATTTGTAAAATCTGTAAATTTTTTAGATTCCACACTTAATTGAAGTCGTACAGTACTGGCTTACTCTATCTTATCTCACTTGGCATAAAACAGACATAGAGAATAGACTTATGGACATCGGGAAAGGGAAGGAGAGAGTGAGATGTATCGAAAGAGTAACATGGAAACTTACATTACCATATGTAAAATAGATAGCCAATGGGAATTTGCTGTGTGGCTCAGGAAATTCAAACAGGGGCTTGGTATCAACCTAAAGGGGTGGGATGGGGAGGGAGGTGGGAAGGAGGTTCAAAAAGGAGGGGATATATGTATACCTATGGCTGATTCATGTTGAGGTTTGAGAGAAAACAAAATTCTATAAAGCCATTATCCTTCAATTAAAAATAAATAAATAAATAAAAGATTCATCCCATGATTACATCTTTTTAAAAAGCCAAATCTGTAAAAACAGAGAATAGAATGGTGGTTACCAGGAGCTAGGGAGGTGGGGGTGGGAATTCGAGAGACATTTTCTAAGGGTACGAGTGAGCAACCAGGTCCTGGAGACAGAAAGCACAGTCTAGTCACTATGACAACAATAGTGTTATAAATTTCAAAGTTGATAAGAGACTAGATTTTAGCTGTTTCCATCACACAAAAAAAGAAATGATGACTATGTGATAGAGGTGTGGGCTAATGCAAGGGTGGTAATCATACTGTAATATATAAATGTATCAAATCAATACACTGTTCACCTTAAACTTATACAATGCTGAATATCAATTATGTCTCAATAATAATATATAAACATATAAATGTGAAACAAATACACTTCCGTCTGTCTTAACTTACTTGCAGCACTTTGTCCATGGCAGTCCCCTTGCAAAATGCCCTTTAGATGACTATAAATCATCTTTCTGACTGGAGAAGTTCTTCTAGATGTCTCCTTAATTCTTTCAGACACCTTGATAAAGGATCTTAAGGGCACACTCATGATTTCCTCTGTACCCGTAGGCTGTATTCTACATCAAGAATCTTTTATCGATTGAGAAGCCAAGACAATAAATAGTTTCATGTTCTATCCCTACAAGTTCTAGTTTCTTGGAATTTCCTCCAAAATCTACTTGCAAACCAGATAGTTGTAACTTTAGCTCGTGTATCCCTTGAATGTCGTCATATGCCGCTAAAATAAGGCAAATATAAAGTCCACCAGGTACATATTTTAACCTTCCAAGCTACTAAAGGCAACATGTTTCCAGTGGCTTCACTACTACATAACATGGGGCTTTTTTATCCAGACTTCAATAACAATTGCCTCATCAGTTTTTCAGCTTCAGTTAACTGCTCATCATTTTTCCAGCTACTTCCAGCTGCCTGGCCCCAACGCCAATGCTTCTACACTAACAGGCTCATGTCTGAATCAGATTTTCCTTTGTAACAAGCCACCTCCAAATCTATTAGCTTTAAAGCAAGAGTGTGACCGTCAGCTGGGCAGATCATGCGGGTGTGCTGGGCTCGGGTCTTTTGGCAAGGCTCACTCACACACTTGTGGGCAGCTACAGGTTGACTGACACTGACCTCGTGCGTCTGGGGCTTTGTCGGAAACAACTGGACCGATTCTGCCCTTGTGATCCCTCCTTGTCCAGTAGGCTGTTCCTGATGGCATGACAGAAATAAAAGAGAATGGGCAAAAACACACCCCTCTGGGACCTGGGCCCAGAGGTGAAGAACATTATTCTGCTGTGTTCTATTGCCAAAGGAAGTCATAAATCCTATCCGTATGCAAAGGGTGGGGACACAGACACCACCTCCTGATGGCACTTGCTACACCTTAGAAGGGAGGTAGACACAGGAAGACAGCATGGGCCATTGCTGTGAACAGTTTAAGAGAAGCACAGAGAGATGTATTTTCTCATGTGTTACTTCATTATTCCATGTAATTACCACAGTCATCTGCGGGTGATCCTCGCCACCATATGAACCTGTTTAATACACTTTCCTGTGATAAGCTTAATATTCATCGATAGGACATGCCTTAAATTATTACACTGGTGTTTTCAAAATAATAACTTTGTAATTATACTATATTTTCTCTATTTATTAGTTTGTAGATTTTGGTGCAAGAACTTTCCTTTTTCTTTTCTTCTCTTTCTCTCTCTTAGCTTTTGCATAACCGTTGATATGTGGATAATTTCATTCAATGAATTAAAATCAATTTGAGTAATTATTCTTTAAGATTCTCAGATGGCCCTCTATCTGTCCAGTGGGAGGCACAGTGATATAGTCCTTTGGTAATTTCAATATGATTGCCATGGTATTTGTACACCTCCTTGTTTGTCTTCAGAGTCCATCAAAACAAAAAAGTACAGTCAGAGTGCTCTGTTTAGACATTACTTAAAATAATTGCTCCCTCTGTGTAATTGCTATCAATTTGATAGTTAGGTTCATTTTATTCTAATTTTTTTTAAACTTTAGTTTACTTTACAATACTGTATTGGTTTTGCCAAACATTGACATGAATTCACCACGAGTGTATAAATTTTGAGTTTTCTCATTTGATTTAATTTTCTAGTACATAACATATTTACATGGTTTAAAATTAAAATAATACCAAATACTATATAAACCCAAAAAAGATGTTCTTTTCATTATATGGGATAGGAATGCAAAAGTAGGAAGTCAAGAGATACCTAGAGTAAAAAGCAAATTTGGCCTTGGTGTACAAAATAAAGCAGGGCAAAGGCTAAGAGAGCTTTGCCAAGAGAATGCACTGGTCATAGCAAACACCCTCTTCCAACACCACAAGAGAAGACTCTACACATGGACATCATCAGATGGTCAACACCAAAATCAGATTGATTATATTCTTTGCAGCCAAAGATGGAGAAGCTCTATACAGTCAGCAAAAGCAAGACCGGGAGCTGACTGTGGCTCAGGTCATGATATCCTTATTGCAAACTTCAGACTTAATTGAAGAAAGTAGGGAAACACTAGACCATTCAGGTATGATCTAAATGAAATCCATTATGATTATACAGTGGAAGTGACAAATAGATTCAAGGGATTAGATCTGATAGAGTACCTGAAGAACTATGGATGGAGGTTTGTGACACTGTACAGGAGGCAGTGATCAAGACCATCCCCAAGAAAAAGAAATGCAAAAATGCAAAATGGTTGTCCAAGGAGGAGCTGAGAAAAGGAGAAGCTAAAGGCAAAGGAAAAAAGGAAAGCTATACCCATTTGAATGCAGAGTTCCAAAGAATAGCAAGGAGAGATAAGAAAGCTTTCCTCAGCAATCAGTGCAAAGAAACAGAGGAATAATAGAATGGGAAAGTTTAGAGATCTCTTCAAGAAAATTAGATATACCAAGGGAACCCTTCATGGAAATGGGCACAATAAAGGACAGAAATGGTATGGACCTAATAGAAGCAGAAGATATTAAGAAGAGGTGGCAAGAATACACAGAAGAACTGTACAAAAAAGATCTTCATGATCTGGGTAACCACAATGATGTGATCATTCACCTCGAGTCAGACAACATGGAATACGAAGTCAAGTGGGCCTTAGGAAGCATCATTATGAACAAAGCTAGTGCAGGTTATGGAATTCCAGTTGAGCTATTTCAAATCCTAAAAGATCTATGAAAGTGCTTCACTCAATATGCCAGCAAATTTGGAAAACTTAACAGTGGCCACAGGACTGGAAAAGGTCAGTTTTCATTCCAATCCCAAAGAAAGGCAATGCCAAAGAATGTTTAAACTACTGTACAATTGCACTCATCTCACAAGCTAGCAAAGTAATGCTCAAAATTCTCCAAGCCAGGTTTCAACAGTACGTGAATCATGAACTTCCAGATGTTCAAGATGGATTTAGAAAAAGCAGAGGAACCAGAAATCAAATTGCCAATATCCGTTGGATCATCGAAAAAGCAAGAGAGCTCCAGAAAAACATCTACTTCTGCTTTATTGACTATGCCAAAGACTTTGACTATGCGGATCACAACAAACTGTGGAAAATTCTGAAAGAGATGGGAATACCAGACCACCTCATATGCCCCTGAGAAATCTGTATGCAGGTAAAGAAGTGACATTTAGAACTGGACAAGGAAAAATAGACTGGTTCCAAATAGGGAATGGAGTACATCTAGGCTGTATATTACCACCCTGCTTATTTAACTTATATGCAGAGTACATCATGCAAAGTGCTGAGCTGCATGAAGCACAAGCTGGAATCAACATTGCCAGGAGAAATATCAATAGCCTCAGATATGCAGATGACACCACCCTTATGGGAGAAAGGGAAGAGGAACTAAAAAGCCTCTTGATGAAAGTGAAAGAGGAGAGTGAAAAAGTTGGCTTAAAGCTCAACATTCAGAAAACGAAGATCATGGCATCTAGTCCCATCACTTCATGTGAAATAGATGGGGAAACAGTGGAAACAGTGTCAGACTTTATTTTTGGGGGGCTCCAAAATCACTGCAGATGGTGACTGCAGCCACGAAATTAAAAGACTCTTACTCCTTGGAAGAAAAGTTATGACCAACCTAGATAACATATTCAAAAGCAGAGACATTGCTTTGCCAACAAAGGTCCATCTAGTCAAGGCTATGATTTTTCCAGTAGTCATGTATGGATGTGAGAGTTGGACTACAAAGAAAATTGAGTGCAAAAGAATTGATGGTTTTGAACTGTGGTGTTGGAGAAGACTCTTGCGAGTCCCTTGGGTGGCAAGGAGATCCAACCAGTCCATCCTAAAGGAGATCAGTCCTGGGTGTTCACTGGAAGGAGTGATGTTGAAGCTGAAACTCCAATACTTGGCCACTTGATGCAAAGAGCTGACTCATTTGAAAAGACCCTGATGCTGGGAAAGATTGAGGGCAGGAGAAGAAGGGGACGACAGAGGATGAAATGGCTGAATGGCATCACTGACTCAATGGACATGAGTTTGGGTAAACTCTGGGAGTTGGTGATGGACAGGGAGGCCTGGCGTACTGCAGTTCATGGGGTCGAAAAGAGTTGGACATGACTGAGCCACTGAACTGAACTGAGCGCTGAAGAATTGATGCTTTTGAATTGTGGTGTTGGAGAAGACACTTGAGTGTCTCTTGGACCACAAGGAGATCCAACCAGTGCATCCTAAAGGAAATCATTCCCGAGTATTCATTGGAATTACTGATGCTGAAGCTGAAACTCCAAAGTTTGGCCACCTGATGCAAAAAACTGACTCACTGGAAAAGACCCTGGTGCTAGGAAAGATTAAAGGCAGGAGGAGAAGGGAACGACAGACGATGGGATGGTTTGATGGTATCACCAACTCAATGGGCATGAGTCTGAGTAAGCTCTGGGATTTGGTGATGGACAGGGAAGCCTGGAATGCTGCAGTCCACGGGGTCGCAAAGAATCTGACATGACTGAGCGACTGAACTGAACTGAAAACTATATCCACAACGTATACTCACTCCCATCCACTTTCCCTCCATTGTATTTCTACCAATTCGTCTCCTAATACATCCAGTCCCTAATACAATTTTCCAGTGTTTCTTTTCCAGAAATAAAAATATAAAATGCTGCTGTGACCACTAGATATCATTTAGAAAAAGTTGAATTGGAACCATAGCTCAAATAATACTCAGTAAAACCAAATTTAAAAATGAAACCATGCAACTTACAAAAATTGTATACATTTTTCTTTTTAATCCAGGGGTGTGACAATTTTTTTTAAAATATCCCTCAAAATTCAAAAGTTATGAGGCAAAAGATTTATTCAGTTCAGTTCAGTTCAGTCACTCAATCGTGTCCGACTCTTTGCGACCCCATGAATTGCAGCATGCCAGGACTCCCTGTCCATCACCAACTCCTGGAGTTCACTCAAACTCATGTCCATCGAGTCGGTGATGCTATCCAGCCATCTCATCCTCTGCCGTCCGCTTCTCCTCTTGCCCCCAATCCCTCCCAGCATCAGGGTCCTTTCTGATCAGTCAGCTCTTCACATGAGGTGGCCAAAGTACTGGAGTTTCAGTTTTAGCATCAGTGCTTCCAAAGAACACCCAGGACTGATCTTCTTTACGATAAACTGGTTGGATCTCCTTGCCACTCAAGGGACTTGCAAGAGTCTTGTCCAACACCACAGTTCAAAAGCATCAATTCTTCAGCACTCAGCTTTCTTCACAGTCCAACTCTCACATCCATGCATGACTACTGGAAAAATCATAGCCTTGACTAGACGGACCTTTATTGGCAAAGTAGTATCTCTGCTTTTGAATATGCTATCTAGGTTGGTCATAACTTTTCTTCCAAGGAGTAAGCATCTTTTAATTTCGTGGCTGCAATCACTATCTGCAGTGATTTTGGAGCCCAAAAAAATAAAGTCTGACACTGTTTCCACTGTTTCCCCATCTATTTGCCATGAAGTGATGGGACCAGATGCCATGATCTTCGTTTTCTGAATGTTGAGCTTTAAGCCAACTTTTTCACTCTCCTCTTTCACTTTCATCAAGAGGCTTTTTAGCTCCTCTTCACTTTCTGCCATAAGGATGTCATCTGCATATCTGAGGTTATTGATATTTCTCCCGGCAATGTTGATTCCAGCTTGTGCTTCTTCCAGCCCAGCATTTCTCATGATGTACTCTGCATATCAGTTAAATAAGCAGGGTGACTCCTTTCCTATTTGGAACCAGTCTGTTGTTCCATGTTGAGTTCTAACTGTTGCTTCCTGACCTGCATATAGGTTTCTCAAGAGGCAGGTCAGGTTACTTTGACTTATAAAAATAAAATAAATCTCTAAATGGTAAAAAAAAAAATACACATAAGAAAAGACAAATGATACAGTATGTAAAAATGTTGACAATCTGTAACAGTAACAAAAGCTAATAGGCTAAATGTAGAAACCGCTCTTTAAAAACAAAACAAACCACAAAAACACCAAAATGAACCAAGGAAAAGACAGTATAGAAAAAATTTTTTAAAAGAGATATTTTACCCCTCCCTCCAAAATAGGGTAAGCAAATGGATGTTAACTACAAAAGATGCTCAACTTCATGATAGTTAGAAAAAATACTTGAAAATCTTATGAGATAGTATTTATTGATTGGTACAGCTACAAAAGTGTGACAATAGACTCATTGTGGTCAGTTTGTGAGGCTCCCTCATTCACGTTTGCCAAGGGTGAAAAAGGAAATAAGCTTCTATGGAGAACTTGGCTGTATCTAGCAAGATTACAGATAAAATTCACCGTTTGTCAATCCAACCCACTTTTAAGTATGTAGAACTTATACTTCCTCAACTATGCTCAAGATTATTTATTAAAGTATTGATTATAACAGCACAAGATGAGAAACTAAAATTTCCATGAATAGCGATCTAGCTGAATGAACTACATTCATGTTATGAAGTACTTACTATACCGCCTTAAACAACAATGCAAAAGGCTATATGAACCCATACAGAACAATTTCCAGGATACTGATACGTGACAAACAAAAGCATGATACTTTTTGTATCAAAGAAAAGGAATAAAGTTTTTTAAATAAATAGTTTAAGTAGTAGTCTGGAAAATCCCAAGGACGGAGGAGCCTGGTAGGCTGCAGTCCATGGGGTCACTAAGAGTCGGGCACAACTGAGCAACTTCACTTTCACTTTTCACTTTCATGCATTGGAGAAAGAAATGGCAGCCCACTCCAGTGTTCTTGCCTGAAGAATCCCAGGGATGGGGGAGCCTGGTGGGCTGCTGTCTATGGGGTCACACAGAGTTGGACACGACTGAAGCAGCAGCAGCAGTAAGTTTATGAATAGAATGTAACATCGAGCCTCCTCCTCATACTTACAGAGGGAGGAGGAATTCGCATGGAAATTTGCTAAGAATCCAGATTATGATAATGAGAAGTGAATGTGTAGTTTTAAACAAAGAAGTGATCAAATCTGCATTTTGGGGAGATATCCCATCACATCATAGGAGTTGATGCAGTGATATGAATGGTTTAGAGAGACCAGTGAGAAGACTAAAGCAACAATCTAGGATGAATAGGTAAATGGAAATGTCTTCCAGGAAAAAAAAAAAGTGAGAAAGTGCCCTGGAAAGTCTCTGGCTATAACTGAGAAGCCACATCAAAGGTGTATAATTTCTTGCTGTTAAACTACTGTGGAAATGTTCAGAATAATTACAGATTTAAAAGAAAAGGGATTCCCCTGCTGGTCCAGTGGTTAAAAATCCACCTTCCAATGCAGGGGATGTGGGCTCTATCCCTGGTCCAGGAACTACGATCCCACATGTAGGCAGGCTATTAAACCCACACAGTGCAACTAGAGAAGCCCGTGTACTCATAAGGAAGAGCCTGTGCCACGCAACAAAGACCCTACGCAGCCCAATAAATATTTTTTTTAATTTTTTTAATTAAATAAAATAAGAAAAAAAAAGGAGGAGGAGATGAAGAAGCAGAGTAGGGACCATCTTCACTGTGTCGACATGGTCCAGTGACACTGCTGATTTGGGGTTAAACCAAGGAAGTCAAGGAGTTGGTGATGGACAGGGAGGCCTGGTGTGCTGCGATTCATGGGGTCGCAAAGAGTGGGACACGACTGAGAGACTGAACTGAACTGAAGGAAGTCATTCGATATTCTGGCAGCAGCTACACCCCTCATCTGACAAACATCCTTGTCCTGCAAACCTTGGCCCACATATTACGATTTCTGCCTCCAAGGATGACTTTGGCCCGTTCTCACCTGGCCCCTTCCTTGAGGCTTCCATGATGCCGTGTACATATTTCTACCACTGAACTTACCACACTTCTGTGACATTTTCTGCTTGTGCACATCTCCTACCCTCTCCTACCTGCCCTTATAGGCACCTTATAATCGAAGATGGAGTTTACCATCTGTGTCTCCCTTGGGACTGGTCGAGGGCCCAGCACATCGTAGATGCTCAGTAAGAGTTGACTGAATGAATGAGTAAAGGGCTGACTGAATGAATGGGTAAAGGGCTGACTGAATGAATGAGTAAAGGGCTGACTGAATTCAATCTGGCAGAAAAAAAGATACAAAATCTTTTTTTAATCAAAAAATGAACAAGCAGATTGAATTAAATCATCAAGCCTGACTGAATGCTTTAGCTTGGGAAAGATGTGAACATTTTTTAGACTTATTAATTTACTCTGAAAAATGAAAATACTAATTATTTGTAGGATTAGTCACTGAATCCTGTCTCCTAATTTTCTTACTGATAAATTTCTTAATGATGGTAGTGAAGACAATCCCCATGGATTCAAGGAATTTATACAGACTTCATCAATCCAAAATCCTAGTAAGAAGATTAATAGGATCAGACTGCTGCTTCCACTTAGGATTCTTTCAGACTGACTGAACTTCACTGGTGGTGTTGGTACATCAAATTCAGGAAATGGTAGCTTTTTAACTCCAGTAATTTATACTGGATTACATATCTAGAAAACTGCAGTTTTCTTAGACCATTATTATAAGCTTTTTTCTGCCAACTGAATATTTTGGAGTCCTAGAATTTCTTAAAATTTATTTTATTGAAGTATAATTGATTTATCATGTTGCATTGATTTCTTATGTACAGCAAAGTAATTCAGTTATACATATACTAATTGAGTATTGTAGTTATACATATATTAATTTAACAGAAGAGGGTATTACTTTAAAAAAAATTTTAAATAGTTCTTTAAGAAAAGAGAAAGAAAACTTTTTTTTTTTCTGAGAATCTATCCTAAGGAAACAAATACAAATAGAATTACTTTGTTGCAAAAAGAGTGCAATATATCACTTTTTAAAAAATCTCAGAAAACAGAGAATATCCTAAATGGCCAAACAATGGAAACAGAATTAAGAGAACTGTGTTATAGTGATACAAATTTCTCCAATTTTGAATCGTTTTTTTCTTTCTCCCTTCACCCAGTGTCCCACTAATAGTGAATATTTTTAGAATAGTTTTTCTTAATTCTCAATATTTTCTTTCACAAAGAAAAGTAGAAAATAGAAGTTGTCAGAAGCAAATGTCCTCATATTCTCATCAAACTAACCACAACTCAGGACACTTGTAGTCACTTTCACATCTCTTCCTGTTACAAAGGAAGAAGTGTTCAAAAACCAAATGCTCTCTATTACTCCGGATCTCCTCCAATTCTATTTTCTTGTGAAAATTTTTGCAGCCAAAAATTAAAATGACTGCAGCTTTTCCTTGAAGGAAAAGCTATGACCAACCTAGACAGCATATTCAAAAGCAGAGACATTACTTTGTCAACAAAGGTATGTCCAGTCAAAGGTATGGTTCTTCCAGTAGACATGCATGCGTGTGAGAGTTGGACTATAAAGAAAGCTGAGCACCAAAGAATGGATGTTTTGGGGCTGTGATGTTGGAGAAGACTCTTGAGAGTCTCTTGGACTGCAAGGAGATCCAACCAGTCTATCCTAAAGGAAATCAGTCCTGAATATTCATTGGAAGGACTGATACTGAAGCTGAAACTCTAATACTTTGGCCACCTTAAGTGACTCATTGAAAAAGACCATGATGCTAGGAATGGTTGAAAGCAGGAGGGGAAGGGGACAACAAAGAATGAGTTGGTTGGATGGCATCACTGACTCGATGGACATGAGTTTGAGTAATTTCCAGTAGTTGATGATGGACAGGGAAGCCTGGTGTGTTGCAGTTCATGGGGTCGCAAAGAGTTGGACACAACTGAGCAACTGAACTGAACCAAACTGATTGTACTCATTCTGTTCAAATCATTCTTCATGAACTTTCCAGAGGACATTTTAGATATGACCTCTGCCTATCATTGTAGAATTCTACATAATTTGACCCCTAAACATATCTCCTTCATACTGGGATACTCTCCCATTTGTCCATTACACACCACCCTCACTAGCTTTCTTTTAGATCACAGAAGACATCAAGTTATTTCCTGTCTCAGGGATTTTCATTCATCCTTTCCCCTCTTCAGCTGGTTAAATCCTATGCACCCTTCAATGCTCAGCTTCAATGTCACTTCCTCAGAGACACCTTCCTTGACTACTCACAAGAAACCAGGGCCATTATTATAAACTCTTATTACACTTGACTTTTCTATCACAGAGTACCAGTTGTAACTCAAAGTCCACATACAGATATTCAAGATTTATTATATTTCCTTATTTGAATGGAATCAACCCAATCTTCTCTAGCCATTCTCTCAGGCAAATGAAAAATTAAATTTCAGTAATCCTTGGGAATTCCCAACACGGGGTTATGCCAAACACCAGGGTAATGATACAGTACCAGGGAGTACAGGAGTCTTTCCTGATCATCAATCCCCTGTGCACACAGCTTAGTGTTGAGACGTTCACCACCCAGGCTCATGTGGTCAGCACTTTTTAGTTTCAGAGGCTGCTCGTCCACACCATTTGGAGGCCATAGACACCTGAGAAAAGCTATGACCAAGCTAGACAGTGTATTAAAAAGCAGAGACATTACTTTGTCAACCCAGGTCCATCTAGTCAAAGCTATGGTCATGTACAGATGTGAGAGCTGGACTATAAAGAAAGCTGAGCACCAAAGAATTGATGCTTTTGAACTGTGGTGTTGGAGAAGACTCTTGAGAGTCCCTTGGACTGCAAGGAGACCCAACCAGTCCATCGTAAAGGAAACCAGTCCTGAAAATTCATTGGAAGGACTGATGCTGAAGCTGAAACTCCAATACTTTGGCCACCTGAAGCGAAGAACTGACTCATTTGAAAAGACCCTGATGCCGGGAAAGATTAAAGGCAGGAGGAGAAGGGAACTACAGAGAACGAGATAGTTGGATGTTATCACTGACTCAATGGACATGAGTTTGGGCAGGCTCCAGGAGATGGTGAGGACAGGGAAACTGGTATGCTGCAGTCCATGTGGTCACAAAGAGTCAGACATGACTGAGCAGCAGCAACAGTGACTCACGCAGTCCTGCTTCAGCCGTGCCCTGCTTGGGAAAGACTAGGATCTCCAGTCTGGCACTAGAGTCCATTCCTTTATTTGGGGGAGGGGGCACTAACTGGGAATTGAATCCAGGCCGTGGCAGTAAAAGTGCCGAGACCTAACCACTGGACAACCAGGGAACTCCTTAGAGGCCATTCTTTAACAGGAAAATTTCTCTTTGAGGAATGCCTTCTTGTATGTCCCTTCTTCTCTGAAATGCCCATAGTTGAGGTCATCTATAGCCTAGAACAGATGCTAAATTTAGTTCACACCAGCGTAAATGATCAACTTTATCAGGTACTTACTTTTAATATCTTGACACTTTCAATCCCCACATTACTTGGCAGAAACCTTACTGAAGCCTGAATTCCACTGTTAATTGTATAGCTGGGCCCAGGCGATCCTTGTTGTTGTTTATTTGCTAAGTTGTATCTGATTCTTCGCAGCCCTGTGGACTGTAGCCCACCGGGCTCCTCCATGGCGTTCTCCAGGCAAGAATGCTGGAGTGGGTTTCCATTTCCTTCTCCAGGGGATCTTGCCAACTCAGGGGTTGAACCCGTGTCTCCTGCCCTGGCAGGCAGATTCTTTACCACCAAGCCACCTGGAAAGCTCACCCAGGTGATTGCCCTTCTGAAAAACGTGACCTACTCAGCGCCACCTATAGTAACAGCACTCTGTTCATTGCTGCAGATAGATACGTGGGTCTCTGTGTTCACCTGAGCTTCTGATATTCCCAAGGTCACTCAAGTGCTGAGAGAGGTGCTACTTTGAGAAGTCATATTCTCCATGGATAGGTAACTGTCACTCAAGGAGATCCAGGATACAGTCTTATCCTAATGATTTGTTAGTACCCCACTGACCTTCACTTGCCATGATTGTCCTGTTAAAAATCTGCATGTGACCCTAGGACTTCTGATTCTTGTTGTTGTGAGTCACTAAGTCTTTTGTGACCCCACTGACAGTAGCCCACCAGGATCCTCTGTCCATGGGATTTCCCAGGCAACAACATTGGGACAAGCTGGCATTTTCTACTCTAAGGACTTCTGGTAGTCCCACATCAAAGCTGCAAACACCTACAACACCTCTTCCATAGTCTCAATGTCTCCAGGGTTTTTATAAGCTATATCAGTGCCCCCTGAAGCAACCTAGGAATGACTGCTCTGAAGTCTACCTTCCACTTAGAATAAGATTATAAATGTACGGTAGTTACCAGCTTTGGGACTGTCAACGCTAGAATTAGCAAAAAAGAAAAAAAAAGTTGCAACCTCATTTTTTTTTCTTTACATATTTTGAATACTTGCATTCAGGTTCAAGGAAAGACCTGAGGCAAGGCTCACCTAGAAATTTCTATAGCTTGCCACAGCCTCTCTATGAACCCCTGTACCATATATTTTTAAGTTGACTCAATGAACAACTGATAGATATTGAATGATGGTTTTGGAATCCAGAGGCTAAAAATGCAGGTTTAATCACTGTGAAAGAAGAAATCAGCAACTGACAGAAAAGAGTGTGATTGTTCATAGCAGCCAAAAAACCTCAGAAATAGAGTCTTCATGATTTAGTATGCCAACAGTTAACTATCACTTAACCCCTGGAACTGAGATATCAGAAAATCAAGAGGAAAATAAATAATTTAAAGAAACATAGTTTGCTTTATATTAAAACTTGTGGGAAAGAAAAGATCTTCCAAACCAGGAAATAAACGATTGGCCTTCCATACAGTAAAGGAGGGAAAAGCTCAATCTAGGCAGCAGGCTTGAGTTGCGGGCTGAACCTGCTTGAAAGAAGGACACCCTGGTACCTCCCTGGTGGTCCAATGGTTAAGAATCTGCTTGCCAATGCAGGGCATACGGTTTGATCCCTGCTCTGGAAACTAAGATCCCACATGCCTCGGGGCAGCTAAGCGCAGGAGCCGCAGCTACTGAAGCCTACGCGCTCCAGAGCCTGTGGTCCATGGGTCCATGACAAGAGACGCCGCTGCAGCGAAGGCCTGCACACCACAGCTAGAAAGTAGCTCCTGCTCGCTGCAACTAAAGAAAGTCTGTGCGCAGCAATGAAGACCCAGCGCGGCCAATAAATAAATAAATTACAACTGCATTAAGAAAGAAAGAACAAGTTCTCAACAGAGAAGAGTGAAAAGAAGCCCCGGAGGGAGAAAGAACTGTCATGAATATAACTTGTTGGGAGTTTGGCTACACTGAAGTAAAACAAGTTACTCAGCCTTTCTAGAACTTTAGATCTGAGGGAAGGAAAGGTTAGGAAAGGAACAAGTGGCAGAGCTCACACCACCTCTCACCAAAAACCTGAGGGTCCAGCGTTTGGAACAAGAGCAATGTATGGGAACAAATGGAGAGAGAAGACACTTTTGTACCTAGTTAAGGTACTGGGTTGGGAAGATCCCCTAGAGGAAGGCATGGCAACCCACTCTAGTATTCTTGCCTGGAGAATCCCCATGGACAGAGGAGCCTGGCAGGCTACATACAGTCCATGGGTTCACAAAGAGTCAGACACAACTCAGCAATTAAGCACAGCTCAAGAAATTATATATCCCTATTCCTCTTTAAAGAGGTGGAGGTGTGACTTATTCAGTTAGACTATAGTTTCTCCGGGATAAAGAAATTGTCTTTACATGGGGCAGGGGTCAAATTATTTTTAAAGTGTCACAACAAATTTCAAGCATGTTACATTGCTAATGGGTTATTATTTGGACAATGCTTTCGTCTGATGCCCATTGTTCAACTCTCTGACGAGCTTGTTTAAATAAGGAAGCTGCATCTAATTTGAAATGAGAGAGAGATTCACGAATAAACCTCAGTCTAGTATATACCCCGTGGCTTGGTGGTTATGTGATGTTCAGAAGAAACCTATGCCAGACATTTCCAGAGCAACAGGAAGACTGGTTTATAATTGTCTAAAGAAGCTGAACCACCCATTCCTCCCTCTCAAGTGGAAGGTAACAAAGAAGCAGGGGTAATAAGGGCATAAACAGATGTATTTCTCTGGTACCTAGGCTTTTTCTCTAAAGCAAGTAGCCACATCATCAGGATGCCCACAGAACTGACTCTGAGGTCCATTAAGTTAGCAAGTTCAGTTCAGTTCAGTCACTCTGTCGTGTCCGACTCTTTGCAACCCCATGAATCGCAGCACGCCAGGACTCCCTGTCCATCACCAACTCCCAGAGTTCACTCAGACTCACATCCATCGAGTCAGTGATGTCATCCAGCCATCTGATCTTCTGTCGTCCCCTTCTCCTCCTGCCCCCAATCCCTCCCAGCATCAGAGTCTTTTCCAATGAGTCAACTCTTTGCATGAGGTGGCCAAAGTACTGGAGTTTCAGCTTTAGCATCATTCCTTCCAGAGAAATCCCAGGGCTGATCTCCTTCAGAATGGACTGGTTGGATCTCCTTGCAGTCCAAGGGACTCTCAAGAGTTAGCAAGGGAAAGAAGTAAATTAAAGGAAATATTGTCGCTTAGAAGAAACCCAAGGTTTCCTTCCACTGTTCTTTAGTTCCAAAAACTACTGTGAAGGTTAGAGTTTAGGATAACATATTAGTCATGTTCGTGGTTAGAGCAAAGTATTGGCACAATCATATCTCTACAACATGGTAAAACACCGGAGATTAAAACATTTGTCTTCAGCGTCTCCTATCATCACATCTTTGCAAATAGTTTGAGAAAACCAAACACATAATTTTGGTAGATGTATATAAAAGTGTAATGTGGGGCATGGTGAGATGCACATTTTGGAAGCGTATCTGGAGCTACAGTATGAAGAGTGCATTGAACAAGAAGAAGTGGCAAAGAGATCAATCAGCAGATGAGAGAGGAACTTCCTGTTTACTATCCTTTGTGTATGCACATATGTTAAGGATTTGTTCTAAAATTTTCTCAGCCTCTAAAATTGCCCCATGTGTGTGCTCAGTCACTCAGTTGTGTCCAGCTCCTTGTGACCCCAGGGACTGTAGCCCACCAGGCTCCTCTGTCCATGGAATTTTTCAGGCAGGAATACTGGAGCGCTTGCCATTTTCTTCCTCCAAGGGAATCTTCCTGACCCAGGGATTGAACCCATATCTCATCTGTCTCCTGCAGTGGAAGGCAGATTCTTTACCACCAGCGCCACCTGGGAAGCCCCAATTTGCCCCATATTCATATATCAAATAAATGCACATGGAGGAAGCTGGGTGAACAAAATTCTCACTACTCATGTATTTGTAGATTTTAACCCCCTGTTGCCCCATCTTGGGCTGAAGTTCTACTTATCTGATTTGATGCAAGAGTCTCCAGTCTCTGATCTCTGTAACACTTGCTGTCTCTCCCCCTTTCCCTTTCTGTCTCTGTCTCTCTCAGCTTTCTCTAACCGATCTGCAATCTTTCTCTCAGATACAGAAACCAGTCCTGCACATAGAGGATGGCCATGCGGAACAGGCTTTCTTTTGGATTTCTAACATCTTTTGTAATGCTGCCCAAAGATTAAGTGATCTCTGGGCTAGCTATCTCTATGCTAGGTCGTCATCAATATGGGCATATTAGTCAGGATTCTCCAGATAAACATAACTAATAGGTTTATATAGAGATATACACAAGAGGAGATTTATTGCAGGAACTGATTCACAAGATTATGGAGGCCAGAAAGTCCCATGATCTGCTATCTGCAAACTAGAGACCCAGGGAAGCTGGTGGTGTGACTCAGAGTCCAAAGGCTTGAGCACCTGAGAAGTCAGTGGTATCAGTCCCAGTCTGAGTCCACATGCCTGTGAAATTAGAGGGTAATAGTATAAATCTGACTCCAAGTCCAAAGGTCTGAGAACAAGGAGCACCAACATCCAAGGACAAGAGAAGATGAATGTCCCAGCTCAAGCAAGGAGAGCAAATTTGCCTTGCCTCCACTTCTTTGTTCTATTCAGGCCCTCAGATTGGATGATACCTACTCACTTTATGAGGATGCTCTTCTTGACTCAGTCCACCAATTCAAATGCTAATCTCTTCCAGAAGCACCCTCACTGACACACTCAGAAAATATGTTTTACCAGCTATTCGGGCATCCTTTAGCCTAGTCAAACACATAAAATTAACCATCACAATGAGACTGTTAGAACAACTGATTCACCTTCTCTGCATACACAAATTACACCTATCCTTCCTTTTGGAAAAGCTCACCTTGGATTGAATTCACTTAGAGATTGATTACATACCCAACAAAAGTAGGAAATTAAAAACAACAATAGTGCCAGTCATACTAACATATTTCTGATGTTCTTTACAAATTATACAAAGTTTTCAGAATAAATTATTTGTTTGCGAGAATAACCTTCTCCATTAGCATCAGTGATCAGGAAGTGGGCTCAGAGGTTGAATCATCTGCCTAACGAAACACAGTTGAAAATAACAGAGCTGGGATTCCAGTGTCCCCTGCATGAATCCCAGTTCTTTTCCCTCCTCCTCTGTGGATAAATGTGTAAGTATACAGTCAACTGAACCTGCTTTATCACTTTGAAAAATAGAAAATCATTCGCTTTGTCTCACCTCCTTAATTTTTCCTAAACAGTTTCATTAGCAAGCACTCCACTTTGAAGAATTTTCCAGGCTGCCAAAGCTTGCTACTCCTTGGTATTCATACAACACTATGATTTTCCTGTAAAACTGAATAATCTCTGTATTTAGTGTGCTCACCCATGCTGAGTCAAAGAGAAAGGGGTGTCTTTCAATGTGTCAACATGGCTATAATTCTCTTAGGTCGTGGCTATTTAAACCCTCACGTCTATAAATCGACTACTGCATCACTGTCTCCAGGGGTTCTTTCAGTTAAAAAATTATGATTTTAATTTTCATATCCAGCATCGAAATTGAGAAAGAGGTGGGTCATTTCCATCATCTGACTGCTGCTACAAAATGAGCTGATACCCTGGAAATTTCACATTCTGTGACATTTTGTTTCCTACAAAAAATATTTCTAAAAACTGTACTTGCCCCAAACTTCTTTCTAGAAACAACCATACCGTCCCGCAGACCGGGTCCTTTATGCCTGACCATCCAGGGATAGAAGTTTTGTGTGTGTGTGTGTGTGTGTGTGTGTGTGTGTGTGTGGCTTCAAGCACGTCCAACTCTTTGAAACTCTAAGGACTGCAGCCCGCCAGGCTCCTCTGTCCTTTGGGATTCTCTAGGCAAGAATATTGGAGTGGGTTGCCATTCCCTTCTCCCGGGGACCTTCCTGACTCAGGGACTGAAGCCGTGTCTCTCATGTCTCCTGCACTGGAAGGTGGGTTCTTTACCACCAGAGCCACCTGGGAAGCCCAGGGGAGCAGCTCATGTTCTGCATCAAGTCCCAGGCTCCAGTCAAAGAAAATAGCTGGGAACATTTGAACTTTACTTCGCTCGTCTTGTTCACTAGGTTTTTTAACTAAACCATGTGTCTGGTCTTGGGATTTGGATTTCACAATGACTCTTTTTTTTTTTTGGCTGCATCTGGTCTAGTTCTCTGACCAGGGATCAAACCCTTGCCCCCTGCATTGGGAGTATGGAGTCTTAACCGCTGGCTTGACAGGGAAGTCACACTGAAGGAGGAAACAGACAGAACAGGCTCCATCTTGGAAGCAGGACTCCATCTGGGCCGGACTGTGGACTTTGAGCTCTATGCCCAGTATCTATGGAAATGACATACCAACTGGAAAACCAGAGCCCCAGGATGGAAGAGCCCCAGGATGGAAGAGCCCCAGGGCTCCTACCTAGACTCTCCTTTGCCTAAAAGAATACCCTAATTATCTGTGTATCCACATAGAATCATACATTCTATTATGTTTATTGGGATATGACCACAGGTCTAATGATAATTTTCCACTGTGAACTACCTAGGCTTACGGCATACGGATCACAGGTTAACTTTGACTGTGTCTTTCTTTTCCTTTGTTCAGACTAGTTTCAGAGAATTAGGGGAGGTGGGTTTGAGCATGTACACTTAGGGTATATAAGGTTTTCACAAAAACTGGTTGGAGTCCTTGGCTAAGAGGAGACTCTGCCTTGGGCCTGCCTGTGTAACAAACTGCGCTCCATTATCTGCATTGTCCTTCTGAGTGAGTCTGTTTCCCAGAACGCATGGCTACAACACCACCACACTAACTCTTAACTTGAATACATCTGAGCCTTGTCACAGAGGAAGGAAAACAAGTGTTATTATTTTCAGACACACCATTAGATAATGCAGTATTAGCCAAGTCTGTTAATTAAGGAAAAGTCTAAGTTAGCCACAACTGAGTAACAAAATTACATTGTTCTCAGCTGAGATGCAAAACCATTCCCCCTGTGGGCAAATGTCACCTGCCATATCAGTAAACATGAGGCCATCCAGCCATCAGCCACTGCAGCCTCTCCCACCCACCTCGACTGTTTACCCTGAGAGGACGTAGGATGGCGAAAAGGGGATATCGCCCTGAATAGCGGAGGTGCATTTTCAAAGGAATGGTTGTAATAAGCCCAGATTCTTGCATCTTCCCATACATAGAAAAGTGCTGAATTCAGTAACTGGAGAATTATTTTTTTCTTTAATTAATAGCAATCTGTTAATGTGCTGACTACCTGATTGTTGTTGCAGAAACTTCTATGTATCCTGGCTCCTCCCTCACCGCTTCAGAGCAGAACCTCAGGGCAATCTGAGAAGCTGCGTCCCAGACTTAATCGAGTCCTCAGCAAGGCCCCCGAGTAAAACATAATTCTCAACTTTTTGTGCATTTGGTTGGTCGACACCCCTCACCTTCCCATTTTGAAATTTCTCTTAGAGATCCTACTGCAGACACAGGCAGGCAGGTTCATTTGGAGCTGAGAAATGTAAGAATGTAAGAAATGAAAACTAATTCTATGAGGACATTTTGCCTTCTGGGGCTCTCTCAGACAACCGTATCAGAGATGCTGAGGAAGTCTTTGTTCATCTCTCTCAACTAAGTATAGTAGGTAAAGCAAAATCAGCTTTATCAGCTCTATATGTCACAGAAGACTCACTTTCCCAGATCTTAATTTGGCAAAGAGTGTTTGGAGGTTGTAATGCCTTAGATTAGTGAGGTAGCATATGGGGAAAAAAAAATAAAGGCCTAAAGGAGTTCATATCAATTCAAACCTATTACAGGTTTTTTTAATTATTATTAGTTCTAACATTTTAAATATTCTACATATTTCTGTAGTACGTGGATTTGGACACTGGAAGGATATATTGGGGAAGTAATGACACATGACCTACAAAATCAAAATTGAAGCCTTGATTTGGCCAAACATATTCACACCTTCAATTTTGTTCACCAAAAGAGCAGTAAGACTATGGAGAATAGAGTGGAGATTCCTTTGAAAACTGGAAATAGAACTGCCATATGACCCAGCAATCCCACTGCTAGGCTTACACAGTGAAGAAACCAGATTTGAAAGAGACACATGTACCCCATTGTTCATTGCAGCACTGTTTACAATAGCTAGTACATGGAAGCAACCTAGATGTCCATCAGCAGATGAATTTATAAGAAAGTTGTGGTACATATACACAATGGAATATTACTCAGCTATTAAAAAGAATGCATTTGAATCAGTTCTAATGAGGTGGATGAAACTGGAGCCTATTATACAGAATGAAGTAGGTCAGAAAGAAAAATACCAATACAATATATTAACACATATATATGGAATTTAGAAAGACGGTAATGATGACCCTCTATGTGAGACAGCAAAAGAGACACAGATATAAAGAATAGTCTTTTGGACTCTATGGGAGAGGGCGAGGGTGGGATGATTTGAGAGAACAGCATTGAAACATGTATGTTACCATATGTGAAACAGATGACCAGGCCAAGTTCAACTCATGAACAGGGCACTCAAAGCTGGTGCCGTGGGACAACCCAGAGGGATGGGGTGGGGTGGGAGGAGGTTTCAGGATAGGGGATACATGTACACCTGTGGCTGATTCATGTCAGTGTACGGCAAAAACTACCGCAATATTGTAAAGTAATTAGGCTCCAATTATAATAAATAAATTGATTTTTTTTTAAAAGAGCAGGAAGAATTTTCTGGTTCTGAAATCAATGGAGACTTACTGTTGAGACTATCAGGAGCCCACCCTTCAAGAATCTCTCATGCTTTTAGCCCTGCTTGTAGGTGTTTGTTACCCGGCTGCAGCAGAGACTAAGGAAGATGGTGGATCAGACAGGACAGACCAGATTATATTGTGCTAATTAAAAACAAACACACACAAAATCTCAGTGGCTCAAACTAACAAAAGTGGATTTCTGGGTTTTGGTTTCTTTTTGGTTTTGTGATTTTTTTTTTTTTTTTTTTTTTGGCCACATCTCAAGACTTGAAGGATCTTAGTTCCCTGATCAGGAATTGAACCTGGGCCCTTCACAGTGAAAAGGCCAAATCTTAACCACTGGACCACCAGGAAATTCCCCAAAGGTTGATTTTTTGGTCACACTACATAACCTTCTTGGACAGGATGCAGGTTCTGCTTGCATCATTACACCTTCACTCAGGGACCCAGATGGAGGGAGCAGCCACCATTCAAAGCAACGTATTTCCCGATCACCACGAGGGAAGGAGAACTGTGGACTTGTGCTCAAGCTACTAATACTTCCATGGGGAAGTGACAAGTACCAGCTACGCTCCTGTTTTATTAAGTAAATAATAGTCATTTGATCACCCCTAATGGGCAGGGAAGTACAATTCCACTTTGTGCCCTTAAGGGAAGACCTGAATATGTATCATTATCCTAACAATTACTGTGGACTTCCCTGGTGGCTCAGATGGTAAAGAATCTTCCTGCAATGTGACAGAACTGGGTTCAGTCCCTGAGTTGGGAAGAGCCCCTGGAGGATTGCATGGCAACCCACTCCAGTATTCTTGCCTGGAGAATCCCCATGGACAGAAGAGCCCGGCACGCTACAGTCCGTGGGGCAGCAAAGAGTCAGACTGAGCAGACTAAGTACAATTACTGTAGTGGGAGGAAAAGAGGAAAGGTCAACAAATACCCCTGAGCCTGAGCTGAGGACATTATGCCGTAGACAGAAGCATGTGAGACAGGAAAAGGCAGCTTCTGTCTTAAGCAGGCTCTTAGGCTTGTAGTAGAAAATCTAACAGTCATGAAAAATAATCTCCTCAAATCCCCACAGGTAGGAAGTGGCAGCACTAGCTCTCTGGTTTTCTGTGTCCATGTCTGCTGCCACACCCGTGTTCTAAACTGTACCGCTGAGTAACTGAAAAATTGATCTCTGCCCTCCAGGTACTACCAGTGAGATTGGGTAAAAACTTAACAGATGACACACAAGAAATAAAGGAAACTATCAACTCAATAAAAATCAAAGTTTCAGTTGTATGATAAAAGACCTAAGAGGAGTTCAAGGAACAAGGGCTTGGTACAGCTAGGGATCAGTCCAGGAAGCCTTCCTGGAGGAGGCAGGATTCACAATCATAGATAGAATAGATAGGATTTAAGGGAAGAAAAGAGCAGAGAATCTTCTCTGAGAAGAACAAAGTGAGCAGAACAGCAGGAGAAAAGGCAAAAGGAAAGGAGAAACCCTGAGAAGGAGGCAGCATGTCATACACAAGCTGGAAGGACTGAGTGAGCAAGGATTACTCGGGGGGCGGGGGTAGTTAGCCTGCTTTGTTCAAAAGTAGATGGGGAACCTAAAGGAGTCCTGTGCAGTGTACAGTATGCTGAGGTGGGTTTCTAAGGAAGTTGTCTAATACCTAGATGATCTGGGAGATGGGCAAGAAAGAGCTTCAAGGAAATCCCACTTCAGTCAGTCAGCTCTGTCGTTCAGTCATGTGCGACTCTTTGCAACCCCATGGACTGCAGCACACCAGGCTTCCCTGTCCACCACCAACTCCCAGAGCATATTCAAACTCATGTCCATTGAGTCGGTGATGCCATCCAACCATCTCATCCTCTATCGTCCCCTTCTCTTCCCGCCTTCAATCTTTCCCAGCATCAGGGTCTTTTCCAATGAGTCAGTTCTTCGCATCAGGTGGCCAAAGTTTTGGAGTTTCAGCTTCAACATCAGTCCTTCCAGTGAATATTCAGGACTGATTTCCTTTAGGATGAACTGGTTAGATCTCCTTGCTGTCGAAGGGACTCTCAAGAGTCTTCTCCAACACCACAGCCCAAAAGCATCAATTCTTTGGTGCTCAGCTTTCTTTATAGTCCAATTCTCACATCCATACATGACTATCAGAAAAACCATAGCTTTGACTAGATGGAGCTTTGTTGGCAAAGTAATGCCTCTGCTTTTTAATATGCTGTCTAAATTGGTCATAGCTTTCTTTTAATTTCATGGCTGCAGTCACCAACTGTGAGACTGTTAATGATCTGATGACACACAGATTTGGACCAGCCTTTAAGATGCCAGAATTCATCAGACCAACAATATTTTCAGTGTTGATTTTAGCTCACCAACACGGTTTGGCACTCATTCTAACAGAGTGTGTGAGCCACATCCAGGAACAGCCCCTCCCTTGCTCTCCCAGGTGAGCAGGAGTTAGCTAGTGAGGGCCCTCCTTTGGTAGAGGGGTCAGGCAGAGACAGTTACTCAGAAAATCCTTGCATCAGGGAGATGAAGAAGTCATGACCCCTGGGATGCTGAGCTCACTGTCTAGCAAGCCTGAGGGTGACCTCTCTGAGCTGACAAAACGGATAAACTCTGGGCCTGTCATTATCTCTCTGAACCTGAAAATAAGCTTCAATTCAGACACAAAGCTTCAGCTCCCTGCCATTAACTCCAAATCGCATAGCTTTGCTAAAGCCAAGAAATCTTACACGCATCCTTGGGAAAATTTAATTGCCTACTTATTGCTATTACGGAGATTAATGAGGGCAAGCCTGCTCCCAGCTATGCCTCGTAAAAGGAGTGGGCAGCCACCTTTTAGAATGCAAGAGCCAGAGCCCTGAGCCCCTGCCCAGCCAAGCACCAGTACATTACCTCCCCCATCAACACACACACACACACACACACACACACACACACACACACACACACAAACATGCAACACCCTGACTTTCAGGGCCCTTGTACACCACGGCACTAAGACAGGGCCTTTCTCCCTTCCTTCCTTCCTCCCCTCCTTCCCTAGGCCCTCTAGGCCAAGCCAGCTCAATGGACTGTTCCATTATGAGCCTCTAAGAAGTCCAGTCACTGAAGCAACTGGAGGTGGCAGAGGGTCAGGCCATTTCAGCCAAGGTGCAATGGAGAAGCTGGGCTGGGACTCATTCAGATTCAATTTATACTCTGCTTCCTTCTGATTTAATGGCACTTTTACTTTCATGGCCCTAGCAAAGCATCTTTGTCAAAATACACATCATAGCATTAGACCTGCGGAGGAGGTACTTTACAACACTCTCCCCTGTGCAGGCATAAACGGCCGAGGCGTGACATAACTCCTATTTATCTGTTGGTGACTGGCTCCCACTGTAAGGCAGAAAAGATCTTGCTGCTTCCATTAAGAAGCTTTCTTTTCCTGAGGCCTGTAATTAGCTAAATGCTCTTAAACTCTGCTATGGAAACAGCTGGTATATTTCCAGGTGATGGTCCAACACTTTACTTGGAGGGATCCTTGCCTTTCTAGATGTTAATCACAGTCTGGAAAAAATATAGCAAAACAGCAAGTAAATAACCAAGTTGGAGACTCAGACAGGAGGCAATTTGTAGCAGGAGCATGTGCTAGGGGATAGAGAGAAGTGGCAGCAAGGTCCAGTTTCTGAATGTGGCCAGCCCGCCAAGGAAGAATGAAGGCTGAGTAAAGTTGGCTGGCACCAAGGTGAGCCCAGATGGCTGAGGTCAGGGCCACATGAAGACCCTGAAAAAATGAAATATTATGGTTCATTCCCCACAGGCAAGTCAAAAGAAAATTTATTTTTCAAAATGACATTATAGGATGGAAGAAAAGAGCTTTCTCTAGATTTTCTAATTGCAAAATTATGGGTAAGTTAATTAAAATTGTATTGTCCCCCCTTTTCTGGCAGAGGGGGCACTCCTCCTTCATCCTGAGCATATGCTTGGTCAACCTCTTAGGTGCTGCTACTATATTAGACCCCATGTAGCTTTCTTGTTACTGACTGAGGTTAGGAATGCCATCAAGAGCTTGAAGCCCACCACAGGAAATTTGAACAGTGTGCGGTGATTTGCTCAAGGTAGGAAACTTGTTCTATGATGACCCCCAGTCATACTGCAGGGCAATGTTTGGGATACCCTACAGTCCCACACCTTATGCTCAAATGTCACTGCACCAGACAGGTCTTCTCTAACAAACAAATCTCTCACAAGAAGAGTTCCTCCATCCCAGTTATTCTCTACCATGATTCACTTTCCTTTATAACACTTATCTAAACATAATATTATTTTGCACACTAATAAAATGTGTCCCCGCTTACCACATGAGAGTCTATGGTAGGCTGAATAAATGTCAATTGAAGATGATCATGCCTTCATCCTTGAAACCTGTGAATAAGTTATCTTATATGTGTGCAATGGCAACCCATTCCAGTAGAATCCCATGGACGGAGGAGCCTGGTAGGCTGCAGTTCATGGGGTTGCTAAGAGTCGAACACGACTAAGCAACTTCACTTTCACTTTTCACTTTCATGCATTGGAGAAGAAAATGGCAACCCACTCCAGTGTTCTTGCCTGGAGAGTCCCAGGGACTAGGGAGCCTTTGGGGCTGCCAGCTATGGGGTCTCACAGAATCGGAAACAACTGAAGCAACTCAGCAGCAGCAGCATATGTCAAGTGGACGTTGCAGATGTGAATAAATTAAGGACCATATGGGGGTATTATCCTGGCCAGGTGGATAAGATGAAATTACAAGGGTCTGTATAAGAAAAAGGCAGGAGATGAGTCAATAGAAGATGATGTGATGATGAATGAAGAATAAGAAAAGGCCATGTGATGTGGGGCCATGAGTCAAAGAATGTAGGTAGCCTCTAAAAGCTGGAAGAAACAAAGAATGTGTTTCCCTAGAGCTTCCAGAAGGAACCAGTCCTGTCAACATTTTGATTTCAGCCCTGGAAGACTCATTTTGGGTTTTCCAGGTGGGACGATGGTAAAGAATCTGCCTGCCAATGCAGGAGATGCAAGAGACACAGGTTCGATCCCTGTGTCAGGAAGATCCCCTGGAGTAGGAAATGGCACCCTATTCTTGCCTGGAGAATCCCCTGGACAAAGGGGCCTAGTGGGCTTCAATCCATGTGATCAAAAAGAGCTGGGCATGACTGAGGGACTGAGCACACAAGACTCACTTTGGATGTTGACTATAAAACTGTAAGGTGACAGATTATTTTAAGACTGTGGTAATTTGTTATAGCAGCAACAAGGCCTCCTAATACAGAGCCTACAGTGCGTTTCCAGCTCCTGGACCAATTCCTGGCAAAGAGTAGGGGATAAATGCAAACTGCTGAATGAAGAATAAATGAATGAATTTATTACTCACCTTCAATGTGAAACCATAAGATTTTTGAAGGCAGGATTCAGGACTGCTGCTGCTGCTAAGTCGCTTCAGTCGTGTCCGACTCTGTGTGACCCCATAGACAGCAGCCCACCAGGCTCCCCCGTCCCTGGGATTCTCCAGGCGAGAGCACTGGAGTGGGTTGCCATTTCCTTCTCCAATGCATGAAAGTGAAAAGTGAAAGTGAAGTCACTCAGTCGTGTCCAACCCTTCGCAACCTCACAGACTGCAGCCTACCAGGCTTCTCCATCCATGGGATTTTCCAAGCAAGAGTACTGGAATGGGTTTCCATTGCCTTCTCTGGATTCAGGACATGGCCAGCTTTATTTTCTCTTTGGTACTTTAAAAAAGTAATCATTTAAGAAAAAGATGTTATTTGATTTAATAAAGAAGAGATTCAAAATAGTGTCTACAACTGCATTCAGACATCATTTCACAGAGCACCCACTGCATACCTGGTACTTTAGTAAGGGTAAAGAATGAAAGAACAAAAGGATCTGTCATAGTGTTGAGTTCCTCACAGCTTAGTCAGCAAGGGAGAGATGCAAACCAGAAGTCTAAACTGTGAGAAGTGACAGCTAACCTTAATTGAGCACGTGCTACGTGACAGGCCCAGTGTGTGTGCACTCAATCAGCCGAAGGCCTGGGTAGAACAGAAGACTGACCTCCCCTGCAGAAGAATGAATTCTGTCAGAGTATGGCCTTCAGACTTCAACTGCAGCATCAGCTCCTTTCTGGGTCTCCAGTCTGCCCGCTCACTTTACACATTTTGGACTTAATAGCCTTCATAGTTGCAGAAAACTTTACACACACACACACTCTATTGGTTCTCTTTCTTCAGAAAACACTAAATACAAACACATAATATAATGCCTGCTCCCCAGGTGACTCAGTGGTAAAGAATCTGCCTTCCAAGAAGGAAACACGGGTTAGATCCCTGCATCAGGAAGATCCCCTGGAGAAGAAAATGGCAAACCACTCGAATATTCTTGCCTGGGAAATCCCACGAACAGACTATCCTGGTGGGCTATATAGTCCATGGGGTCACAAAAGAGGCAGACACAGCTTAGTGACTAAACAACAAATAAAATGCCTAGCAATGTCATAAGTACTCACTGACTTGTATTATATTCAATGTCCACCCATAACTTTTTCAGGTATGACGTCCCCAGTACACACAAGAGGAAACAGAAGATTACAGAGATTAAACATCTTGCCTTATGCCATACACATAGCAAATGCCAGAAGCACAATTCACCAGCCACTTAAGCCTGGATTCTCCATCTACAATGAAGCTCTCACTCTGCTTTAAAAGTTGGCCAGGAAATATGCTAAGGGAATTTAAGATTCTTTTAAAAGACATAAACTAAGACAGCAGGCATCTTTTTGAAATAATGCATGTGAGAAGATAGTAAAGCAAATCCTTAAAGTACTGGAAAAAGAAACTATCAGTGTATAATTTTATACCCAGCAAAATTTATCTTTTAAAAATAAAAGCAAAATCAATTTTTTCAGACATCCAAAATCTGAAAAAGTTCATCACCAGCAGACCTACAAAAGTTTTTTAAAGTTCTTTGGGCAGAAGGAAAATAATATCAGATAATAAATGAATTTACATAAAGAATACCAGATATGATAACTGAATTAGTATTAATAAATATATTAGCTTTTCTTATTGTTTAAATATCTTTAAAAGATAAGTGANCAACTGTTTAAATAAAAATAATGTAGTATGGGGTTTATAGCAATTATAAAATAAGATATATGAAAACAATACAATGTAAACACTTAGATCAATGAAATAGACAGAAGGTCCATAAATGGACCCACGCATACATGAACAACTGGTTTTCAACAATTGCAAAAGCAATTCACTGAAGAAGGGACAGACTGTCATTTCAACAAATGGGGCTTAAACAATAGGCTATCCATACCTTAAAAGGTGAATTTTAATTCCTTCAATAGTACCATATGCAAAAAACAATTTAAAATAGGTCACAGACCTAAATGCACAAACTAAAACTATAAAACTTCTCGAAGTCAACATAGAAGAAAATCTTTGGACCTTAGCTTAGGATAGTATTTCTTAGATACACCACCAAAAGTGTGATCCAGAAGAGAAGTGTACAGAAAAGTACTGTATAGCAGAACTGAGACTACTGTCCTTGAGATACCTGCTTGCAAGTCTTTTTTGTGGCAAGATTGGCCCTTGACTAGGGTCTGGGAACTTGGACTGTAGGAGGATTCCACCATTCTTAACTGATAAGAGTACGCAGTGAGCCTAAGATATTTTTACAAACAACATGGCTTATGCTTAACACATGCATTCTTCAGACAGTCTGGCATTTTGGATACATCCTAGGAAGAAGATGCCTGTGTGACCGGCCCCCGAGGCATTCAGTCTCTAGGAAGCTTCCCTGATAGACAGCACTTGGTTTCCTTGGGATTGAATCCTATGTCTTTTCTCTTTGCTGATGTTGCTTTGTGTCTTTTGCTGTTACAAATTTTAGCCATGAGTATGATTACATGCCATGTCCATAAGTTCTCCTAACAAAGACCAACACTGAGGGTGGTCTGGTAGATCCCTGACATAAAAACAAATTAATAAATTGAACATCAGACTGAAAACTTCTATTAATCAAGTATACTATTAAAGACAAGCCAGAGAATGAAACCAAACATTTATAAAGCCTATATCTGATAAAAAATAAAAAGACTCTTACCGATAAAATAAGAACTCTCAAGACTCAATAACAAATCAGCTTAAAAATGAATTTTAAAAACATGAATAAACATTTTACCAAGGAAGATATACAAACGGTAAATAAGCATTTGAGAAGATGCTAAACATCATTAATGATTAATTTTCTTAAGGGAATGTAAGTTTTTACCAAAAGAGATATCACTACACACATCTTAGACTGGCAAAAGCAAACTAATTATACTAAGTGTTAGACAGCATGTGGAGGAATTGCTACTCTCATACATTACCGCTGGGAATGCAAAATGATACAAGCACTTTGCATAATTGTTCAGCAGTTTCTTAAAAAGTTAAACATATGCCAACCATATCTTCTATCCATCCCACTCCTATGTATTTATCCAAAACAAATAAAAGCAAATATCCATCCATACAAGTGGTTGTGCACAAACGCTCACGGCAGATTCCCATCCCCCCACCCCAACCCCTGGCCATGGCTACAAACAAGAAGCAATCCAAATGCACACCAACAGGTGAATGCAGAGACAATGTATATCCATACAATGGATATGTTACTCAGTAACAAAGAGGAATAAGCTACCAGTACACACTCGACATAGATTTAACTCAAAATAGTCATGTTGAGTGAAATGAGACAGACCCAAACAGGGTAAATATAGTATGCCTCTAACTGTATAAAGTCAAGGAGATGTGAACTAATGTATGATTACAGAAAGATCAGTGGTTGCCTGAGGCAAAAGTGACAGCAGTAGGAAGAAAGGATGACAAAAGGAGAAAAATAAACCTTTTAGGGTGATTATCTTGATCGTGGTAATTATTTCACAGGTACACATGAAACAATTATTTCATGTAGCAAAATTATGAACTGGGCACTTCAAATATACACAGTATTGATATTGTTTAGTTGCTAAGTCATATCCAACTCTGTGTGACCCCATGTACTGTAGCCCACCAGGCTCCTCTGTCCATGGGATTTCCTAGGCAAGAATACTGGAGTGGGTTGCCATTTTTTTCTCCAGGGGACCTTCCTGATCCAGGGATGGAATCTGAATCTCCAGTATTGGCAGGCGGGTTCTTTACCACTGAGCCACCTGGGAAGACAGTGTATGGTATACTGAATGTCAATTATGTTTTAATAAAGCTAGTTTTATAAAGCACAAACATATGTGCAACATATTTATACTGACTATAAGACAATTACAATTTTATTTAAACATTAATGTAGTATTCATTGCAGATGGTACAGTCTCATAATAGGATACAAGCCCAAACGTTGTATGCTTTTCACTTTATACAGTGTGTCTCTGTGACTGTAAGTATAAACATGTGGAGATGTACAAAGCAAAACTTGAACTCCTTCACAAATGTGAGGTTCCTTCCCAAATGATTTCCTAGCCAGACACACAACCCCACCCCACCTACCCCACACATTGTGGTTTGTGGAAGAAACTCTCATGACCAGGTCCATAACCTCTGTTCCTTACCCTTGCTTCAAAGTTCTCTCCAGACCATGCCAAAAGGTCTTTTTCTGTTGAATTTCTACTTCACCAAAGCTTTACGGGAAACCCAGTGAAGGAGTCTAGACTGACTTTTATGGAAGCTGTGCCCTAGTTAGAAATATAAAAAGCAGAACATAGAAAATGCAAAAACAACAACAAAAAGTACAAATGATGATGCTGGATAAAGTACCAAGCTCTAGCAAGTAACATTCGGTACAATTACTGATGCCCTTGATGACACTCTGAGGTGACAAATGACCCTTTTGCCTGCTAAATGTTAAAAATCACCAAAGAGGATAATAAAAGGCAATGGGGGTGTGGGACTATTAGGGTGACCTAAATGGCATCGAACATAAAGAAAAAAGCTGATACTGAGAAGTCTATAATAGGAAAATAATGAGACTGGCTTATCTTGCCTTCTCAAAGACATTCATGGAGCACCACTCTTGCTAACATTTCTGCAATAAAATAACACTTTTTTTTTTTCCTTCAGAAAGAACATCTAAAACCTGAAATGGAAAATCTGTCAAGCATGCGGCTGTGCCATGGAGGTGATCCACTGGGGAATGGAAGAGCTGGCACACTGAGAGAGACATGCAATTTACGCAGTCCTAAACCTTAATTTTTGCTACAGGCTGTCCTCCCTTAAAAGTAACTTGGAAAGAAAATCAGCAGAAACTGGCTCGAATATTCCAGAAAAGAACATTTTTTGTGAACTTCCAACTTAACAGAAAAAGCTAAATATTTTCAGTTACTGCATCAAACTTTTTCAAAGTTTGCTTTCATTAATCCTGTAAAAATACTACATTGTTTTCTTTCCTTCCTCTCTCACAGTTTCTATCTTTTTATCTTTTTTATTTTTTTTTTGGTGGGGGGCTGCTCTGGGTCTTCACCGCAGCGCTCGGGCTTTCTCTAGTTGCAGCGTGCGGGCACAGTTGTCCCACAGTATGTGGGATCTTAATTCCCTGACCAGGGACTGAAGAAGCATGCTCTGTATTGGAAGGCAGATTCTTAACCACTGGACCACCAGGGAAGTCCCCAGTTTCTATATTTTGATTGAAATATATTCCTCTCCAACAAAGAAACATCACTCACCTCAACTAATCTTTCTCAAAGGCACTCCCAAGATTCTTAAATAAAGAAGTCATAGGGTGAATGCAGCTCCCTTATATCTGAAACAAAGGCACAATACTAGAGAGGGGGCTTCACTAATAATCATGGACCTATTTATCGTCTATATGACATAACTTGGGCAGGATGGATTCCATGTCCTTCTCAGACTATACCTGCTTCCAGCCTCCTTCCCATCCCTATTCCCACGTGACTCCCACCTTCAGACCCACCCTACTCCTATCTCTGGAACCAGTTAGGATCCTAAATTTAAAAGATTTAAGATGTTACATTGTCTGTAAGAAAGACTGGAAATAATCTAAATGCCTATCTAGAAGGAAATAATTGAATGTGTTATGTTACAACTATGCTATGGGCTACAAAACAACTATTAAAATAATGGGTAGATGTATATTTACTGATCTATACTTATTGTTAAGTTGCTCATAACATATTGTAAAGTAATAAAGCAAAGCTGCTCACCAAAATGCATAGATATATAGGAATATCTTTATAAATTTATTTTTTAAAAACTTCCAAAAAGGAATAAACCCTATTTGGGGTATGATGAAAATTGTACAGGAGAATGATATTTTTTTTATCTCATATAATTTTGAAGTATTTGGAGTATAGTTATTTCTACTTCTTTGTATTTTGGGGTTTTTTTCCCCATCAAAAAGGTTTAAATCAGTAAACTAACAGTACATGTTTTCTCCTTATTGTTTTCATTGTTTGTTGTTGACTAACCTACTAAGTATACCATGCGGACAGAAACCACGTGTGCATCGATTGCTGTTGTGTCCCTCATACCTAGAACAGTATACGGAATGTTGAAAGCGTTCAATGCATATTCCTTGAATAGATGGGTTAGTTCAATAGATTGAGTCCCATCACACTCTGATCTGATGGCCTTGGTCTAACTGGACTCTGCCTGGTTCCCATGGCCAAGCCCCCCTTGTACCCCATCATCATAACCGTGTCCCCACCTCACTCCCTTGCATTTAGCACTTTTGTCTGCTCCTTTTCTTGACGGCCCAGCCCCCGAAGCCCTGGCCTTGCTCTTGCTATCCCTGCCACCAGGGCATAAAGTCCTCCCTCCTGATCCTGACTGAGAAGCAAGAACCCTTTCCACTGTCTACTCACAGTTAGAGAGAGTCAGCCCAGCCTGAGACTACCCATGGGTCTGTCTGCATCCCCAGAAGATCCTCAAGTCACTTTTACACTGACTCTTTGACTACTTTCCCCTTGGACACCTTCGTCTGTTTGTTAGATTGGACACCCTCCCGGTTGCCAAGTCTGGATCTGTTTTTCAGAGGTCCTCCACCAGTGGTCAAGTCTGATTCCAAGTTCTGATCCCCACAGTCGACCTCAACCCGAAGGCAACAAACGAAGGGATCTGTAACTAGACTAACAACTGATAGCCATGGGCATTTTCCAAAGACCCAGGTTAAACCTAACCTTTCCAGTTTCCTTTAATATAATGCAAGCACTGTCAGGAAGGGAAATACATTTTTCTTAATATTTTCCATCCAACTTGTTTACCTGAAATGAAAGCACATCATTATACAGTAGTCTACAAAGGATTTTGCTGTCTTCTAGTCCTTCTCTGGGGCTCTTCCTTCCCCAAACATCTTTTTCCCTTTGACTTTCTATTCGTAAATACAAANAACCAGAATAGAAAGAGACACATGTACCCCAATGTTCATTGCAGCACTGTTTATAATAGCCAGAACGTGGAAACAACCTAGATGTCCATCAGCAGATGAATGGATAAGAAAGCTGTGGTACATATACACAATGGAGATTGCACTTTTGATTCTAGTTACCTAAGAGACTCCATAGAGTCAATGGGTTCATCCTTAATCCTTTTCAAACTAAATAACCATGACACTGAAAGTGTATTATTAAAAAGGTTGTGACCCAAGTAAAGATTCAGAATATGTTATCGAAGATTAAAGAGCTGAGTCATTTGAGGATGTCTAATACTGGTAGTTAGTAAGATCCTGCCCTAAACTATTTTGCCTATTAAATTTTTTATTTAGTGAGAGGCAGCTGTTATTTACTATGAAATTTACACATAAAAAAATCAAGCAATACGAAAACATACAATGGGGAAAAGGTGGTCTCTTAAACAAATGGTGCTGGGAAAACTGAACACTTACTTGCAAAAGAATCAAACTGAACTTTTTTATACCACATATAAAAATAAACTCAAGGTGGATTAAAGACTTAAATGTAAGACTGAAACTGTAACAATTCTAAAAGAAAACATAGACATTATGGGCTTTGTCATTGGTTCTAGACATGTTTTTTTTGGATACTTCTCCTCAGGAAAGGGGAATAAAAACAAAGATAAACAAGTAAGACTACAGCAAACCAAAAAGCTTTTGTACAGCAAAGGAAACTACCAACAAAAGGAAAAGCTGCCTACTGAGTGGGAAAGGATTTTTGCAAACAATACATCTGATAAAGGGTTAATATTCAAAATATATGAACTTATACAATTCAAAATCAAAAAGCCCAAACCACCTAATTTTAAAATGGGCAAAGAACCTGGAGAGACATTTTTCCAAAGAAGACGTACAGATGGTAAACAGACACATGAAAAAATGCTCAATATCACTAATCATCCGGGAAACGCAAATCAAAACCACAGTAAGCTATGACCTCACAGCTGTTAGAATGCTTTTATCAGAAAGACAAGAAATAACAAGTGTTTTGTGAGAAAGTGGAGAAAAGGAAACCCTTATGCACTATTGGTGGGAATGTAAATTGGTCTAGCCATTATATAAAACAGCGTGGAGGCTCCTCAAAAAATTTAAACATAGAACCAATATACAATTTAGCCATTCCACAATGAAAACGCTAATTAGAAAAGATATATGGACCACTACATTCACTGCAGCGTTATTTACAATAGCCAATAGATGGAAGGAACCGAAGTNTAGCCATTCCACAATGAAAACGCTAATTAGAAAAGATATATGGACCACTACATTCACTGCAGCGTTATTTACAATAGCCAATAGATGGAAGGAACCGAAGTGCTGATAAGTAGATGGATGGATAAAGAAGATGTAATAAATACATGCAATGGAATATTACTCAGTCATAAAAAGAATGAAATCTTGCCATTTAGGACAACATGGATGGACCTAGAGAGTGTTACACTGAGTAAAATAGGTTAGATAGAGAAAGACAAGTACTGTATGAATCCACTATATGTGGAATCTAAAAAAAAAGACAAATGAATAAGCATAACAGAACAGAAATAGAGTCATAGGTACAAAGAACAAACAAGTGACTATCAGAGGCAAGAGGAGCTCAGGGTGTGAGAGAAATAGTTAAAGACGATTAAGAGATATAAACTTCCAATTATAAAATAAATGAGTCATGGATATGAAGTGTACAGTATGGGTAATGTAGTCAATAACTAGGTAATATCTTTGTATAGTGACAGATGATAAACAGAATTATTGTGGAGATAACTCTGAAATGTACAGAAATATAAAATCACCCTGTACTGCATGAGGAATAGACACAGTATTGTAGGTCATTTATACTTCAAAAACAAACAAACTCAAAGAAAAAAAGAGATCAGATGTGTGGTCTCCAAAGGTGGAAGGCAGGAACTGGATGAAGACAGTCAAAAGGTGCAAACTTCCAGTTATGAGATGAATAAGCAGTAGGGATGCAGTGTAACATGATGAACGTAACGAACACTGCTGCATGTCTCTTAGGAATGTTGTTAAGACAGAGCTTCCCACACGCTGCAAGTGGCAAAGAGTCTGCTGCCAATGCAGGAGATGCAAGAGATGCAGGTTCAATCTCTGGGTTGGGAAGATCCTGGAGGAGGAAATGGCAACCGCTCCAGTGTTCTTGCTCAGAAAATTCTCATATTCTTGCTTAGAAAATTGCAATATTCTTGCTTGGAAAATTCTACGGACAGAGGAACCTAGCAGACTATAGTCCAGGGGGATGCAAAGAGTTGGACACAACTGACCAACTAAACACACACTGAGACAGGCAAAAGAAAGTAAATTCTAGGAGTTCTAATCACATGGGAAAAAAAAAGCTCTTCCTATGTCTTTACTTTTGTATGTATATGACACAATGGATGTCACTAGATTTATTACAGTTATCATTTCATGAGGTATATAAGTCAAATCATCATGTTATATACCTTTATATACCTTTATATCATGCTATATCAATTATATCTCAATAAAATCAGAAGGAAAAAATCAAGCCATGGTATCTAAGTTAAAGTAAGTAAGAGAATATGCTGCAAGTAGGTCAGGGACCCAAGAATACCTGAATTCTGCTCTCAGTTCACTATCTTTTTATTTTCCTTTAGGCTGCAGCATGTGGCTTGCCAGACATCACCAGATGGTCAATACTGAAATCAGATTGATTATATTCTTTGCAGCCAAAGGTGGAGAAGATCTATACAGTCAGCAAAAACAAAACCAGGAGCTGACTTTGGCTCAGATCATGAACTCCTTATTGCCAAATTCAGACTTAAACTGAAGAAAGTAGGGAAAACCACTAGACCATTCAGTTCAGTTCAGTTCAGTTGCTCAGTCATGTCCAACTCTTTGCAACCCCATGAATCGCAGCACATCAGGCCTTCCTGTCCATTACCATCGCCCGGAGTTCACTCAAACTCACGTCAGTCGAGTCAGTGATGCCATCCAGCCATCTCATCCTCTGTTGCCCCCTTCTCCTCCTGCCCCCAATCCCTCCCAGCATCAGAGTCTTTTCCAATGAGTCAGCTCTTCACATGAGGTGGCCAAAGTACTGGTGTTTCAGCTTCAGCATCATTCCTTCCAAAGAATACCCAGGGAGGACAGAGGTTCATGACATTGTACAGGAGACAGGGATCAAGACCATCTCCATGGAAAAGAAATGCAAAAAAGCCAAATGGCTGTCTGGGGAGGTCTTACAAATAGCTGTGAAAAGAAGAGAAGTGAAAAGCAAAGAAGAAAAGGAAAGATATAAGCATCTGAATGCAGAGTTCCAAAGAATAGCAAGGAGAGATACGAAAGCCTTCTTCAGCGATCAATGCAAAGAAATAGAGGAAAACAACAGAATGGGAAAGACTAGAGATCTC
>SJYQ01000240.1:465124-475177 GCA_006410935.1 Redunca redunca | reverse complement strand
CAATGCCAAAGAATGTTCAAACTACCACACAATTGCACTCATCTCATATGCTAGCAAAGTAATGCTCAAAATTCTCCAAGCCAAGCTTCATCAGCACATGAACCATGAACTTCCAGATGTTTAAGCTGGATTTAGAAAACGCAGAGGAACAAGAGATCAAATTGCCAACATCCGCTGGATCATAGAAAAAGCAAGAGAGTTTTAAAAAACATCTACTTCTGCTTTATTGACTATGCCAAAGACTTTGACTGTGTGGATTACAATAAACTGTGGAAAATTCTGAAAGAGATGGGAATACCAGACCACCTAACCTGCCTCCTGAGAAATCTGTATGCAGGTCAGGAAGCAACAGTTAGAACTGGACATGGAACAACAGACTGGTTCCAATTAGGGAAAGGAGTACTGCAAGGCTGTATATTGTCACCCTGCTTATTTAACTTAAAAGCGAGTACATCATGCGAAATGCCAGGCTGGATGAAGCACAAGCTGGAATCAAGATTTTTGGGAGGAATATCAATAGCCTCAGATATGCAGATGACACCACCCTTATGGCAGAAAGCGAAGAAGAACTAAAGAGCCTCTTGATGAAAGTGAAAGAGGAGAGTGAAAAAGCTAGCTTAAAACTCAACAGTCAGAAAGCTAAGATCATGGCAGCTTGTCACATCACTTCATGGCAAATAGATAGGAAAATGATGGAAACAGTGACAGACTTTATATTGGGGGGCTCCAAAATCACTGCAGATGGTGACTGCAGCCACGAAATTAAAAGACACTTGCTCCTTGGAAGAAAAGCGATGACCAACTTAGACAGCATATTAAAAAGCAGAGGCATTACTTTGCTGACAAAGGCCGATCTAGTCAAAGCTATGGTTTTTCCAGTAGTCATATATGGATGTGAGAGGTGGACCATAAAGAAAGCTGAGTACCGAAGAACTGATACTTTTGAACTGCAGTGTTGGAGAAGATTCTTGAGAGTCTCTTGGACAACAAGGAGATCCATCCAGTTAATCCTAAAGGAAATCAATCCTGAATATTCATTGGAAAGACTGATGCTGAAGCTGAAACTCCAATACTTTGGCCACCTGATGTGAAGAGCTGACTTATTTTAAAAGACCCTGATGCTTGGAAAGATTGAAGGCAGGAGGAGAAGGGGACGACAGAGGATGAGATGGTTGGATGGCAACACTGACTCAATGGACATGAGTTTGAGTAAACTCCTGGAGTTGGTGATGGACAGGGAGGCCTGGCATGCTGCAGTCCATGGGGTTGCAAAGAGTTAGACACCAATGAGCGACTGAATTGAATTGATGTGGCTTACAGATTCTCAGTTCCCTGACCAGCATTTGAACCTGGGCCACAGCAGTGAAGACATGGAATCCTAATTAGTAGGCCACCGGTAAACACCCTCATTTTCTTTTCTAAGATCCCTAAGAGAAATTCACAATCAGTATAACACAAGGATTATTTGGTATTTTGAGGGGCTTAGATTCTGAATCACAATAATCCAGGCTGTTTGACATGGGTCATCAAAGGGAGAGGACACTTTCTGCCTAAGTCAAAGAATCCTACAGAATTTGGAAAGGCTTGTTCCATCTACTTCTACTGCAAAGTCCATAGCTCAGTCACATATCTTACAACTGCAATAAGGAAAAGCACATTGGCCAACAGGAAGCAAAAGACCCAATGAAGACCCAGAGTATTTGCTGCAAATCTTGGTAAACTGGCCCCAGACCCTTCTCAAAGGAAAAATCACACATAATAATTACTGTCTGGAAAAAGAAATCATTCAGAATGAGGCAGCAAAGAAAAAACTGCAGATGGCTGGACTTCCTTTCAGAGAAGCAGAAACTGAAGGTTGTCTTCTCCAGTTATTGAAAAGAAGAGTCTCCAAAAGTCCACCTCAACAGATCACATAGATTATCACCTTCTTTGAAAGCTCTGCCACTGGGGTTCTGGCCCAATAAAATTGCTTAGATTCTCATCAATCCAGAAAAGCAACCCTTAAGGGTTGTTATGAGGTAGGTAGTAGTAGCTGTCAGCTTCCTTTGACCAATGATGTGCTTTATTTCACTTCTACTTATTCCCATTCATAGCTAGTCAACTCACAAGAGCTAAACTCTATAAATGAGAAACTGCCTTCATATCAATGAACAGTTATTCACTTTGTATCCCTTTCATTCATCACCAGTTTATGGAGTATCTATATTCTCAGCACTGGGGTAGTTATGCTGGAATAACCGAATACAGAACTTGTATCTCTGCCCCCAATAACACTTTCCATATGTTTCTTTCGTTTTGCTATAGATACCTAATCGCATGTTCAAGTCACAGTGACCAAGAATGTGACTACGAGCTATTCACTGACTATGAGCTATTATTTTGCCAAATATTTAAGGTCACCCATGATTTAACCTTGAATAAAATAATGAAACAAGAAAACTCTGAGAAAATTTCAGATTTTGGTTGCATTGACAGATTTTTCTCCCTGTATGCAAACTCAAAGAAATTTTACAGAAGAAAAATGCTGACACTATAACGTATTTTTAAAATCACAGCTACACCAAAATGAAATGTTATCTTCTTGCTGAGATATATTTTCTAGGGCCAACACTGCTCCTCCAGTCAAAGTCAGGAGTATAGCCCACTAAGGACCATTGGAAACCAGGCAGTACTCCAGTACCTTAGGAAGGGTCCCCATCCATGCCTGCCGCTGAGCTCTCATAATCTTCATTTGGCTGACTAAACCATACCAGTGCTCAAGCCAATCCTATAAAATACTAGCCATTCCCATTCATAGGAAAACTCTGGTGTAAAGCAGCTGTCCTGAGTCAGGCATCCCAGACCCTTGCGAATGCTCTGAGTGACTGTACACTAGGCAAGCTACAGCCTTCATGCCTTCCTCCTGGGCTCATGCCTTCTTCTTGGGCTCCAGCCTAGATGATTAGATTTTCCCTTCAATGTGAATGAGAGTGCTACTCTCCCTATCTGTCTCTGCTCTTCAGCCCCACTGGACTTCTAGTTCATCAAATAAGACCCCAAGGGCCTTCCTTCTATACACTTTTGGATATGCATCCTATCCTGGTTTTCAACAAAAGGAGCACTTATTGAAAGATATCTTTCTGGTTCCCCAGAGCACCTCAGTTCCTGCTGTTACACTCTCCTAAGGTACTTCTTTTCATTATAGTTATATAACTTGCATTCAGTATCTGACTTCCTTATAAGACCATGCATTCTATAAAAGCCAGATACCATGCCTGTCTTGATTATGATTTTATTCAAGGTTCCTATCACAGTGCCAGTGAAATAGTGGTAGCTACTTAATAGTTTTCTTCATGAATAAATGAATTCAAAATTAACCAGAAAAATGAAGTCCAGTCAAAAGTACACATAAGACATGGAGAGTGTGAGAACTTGTTTTCAACTTCTGAGGAACTACATCACAGTCAGATAAAGGTCTATTCATTCTTAAGTCCAAAATTTAAAAAAAAAAAAATCTATCAGGGTTGGATTGGGGGTGGGATAGGAGGGAGGTCCAAGGGGGAGGGGTTATATGCATACATATAACTGATTCACTTCCTCGTGCAGGAGAAATTAACATAATATTGTGAAGTTGTAAAGCAATTATATTCCAATAAAAAATAAATTTTTAAAAATCTTACNAAAAAAAAAAAAAAAATCAGGGGAAGAAGCCATTTAGCTTTCAGAAGCAGACCCTCTAGTAATCATGGGAACTAAAATGTCAGTTTTGAGGAATGGAAATTTTGTGTGAGTAACTCCTCCAGGGTCCTCTCTGCCCCGCCCAGTGTTTTGTGTGTGGCTTTAGAAGGAGGATCTTTATTGATATTCTGCATATAGTCCAGCAAGCTCTATCCAGGGGCTCCAACTTTCTACAAACTTTCCTAATGAATCCCTAGGCAAAGAAGAAGAGTTACATGATGCTCCCAGAACAGGCTTCAGATCAAACCACTGTCTGTGGAAACAGAAATAAACCCTAATATCCCCATGTGCTATACACACTTCTTATTTTTCTGGCTTGCCCTGGAGGATTCCACGTAGATTAGGTGACAAGAGTTTTTTGAGTTTTTTGCAAGAAGCTACTTCAGCCTGACTGCTGCTTTAAACATAATACAGCTTATAAGAATGAGATGGTCAAATTGAAAGGAGGCATTGGGTCTTCTTGTGACCCAGACTTCTTCTGCTATAAAGGCTCTGAGTCCCCATATTAGATTTGAATAGCAGGTGACAAAAACAGGTTGTGGGCAGGAAAGTTCTGCGAAGCCTCAGCAATTTTAATTCTCTTATTCCAGTTCACTAACAGATATCAAAAAAAGCATTTTGTCCTATTTAGCTTCTTGCCTTCATTGTCTCCATTTCCTTTATCCTGTATCTATTTTCTATATTCTCCAAATTGAAATAATCCCTCCACTTGAAATTCTTCTCACCAAGGAAAAGAATTTCTTTTAAAGGAGACCAAATGAACCTAACAGGCATATACAGAACATTCTACCAAATGCAGCATAATATACAATCCTTTGGGGCACAAATGGAACAGTTTCCAGGACAGATTACATGTTGTGTCACAAAACAGCTCTTAACAAACTTAAGAAGATTGAAATCATACTAAGTATTCTGTCTGACCATAATGAGATGAAAACTAGACATCAATAACAGAAGGAAAACAACTGGAGAATTTATAAACACATGGAAATTAAATAACACATTCTTGAACAACCAATAGATCAAAGAAGAAATCGACAAAGAAGTTATAAAATACCTTGAGGAGATTCCTTAAAAAACTGGAAATAAAACTGCCTTATGACCCAGCAATCCCACTGCTGGGCATACACACCAAGGAAACCAGAATTGAAAGAGACATGTGTACCCCAATGTTCATCACAGCACTGTTTATAATAACCAGGACATGGAAGCAACCTAGATGTCCATCAGTAGATGAATGGATAAGAAAGCTGTGGTACATCTACACAATGGAGTATTACTCAGCCATTAAAAAGAATACATTTGCATCAATGTTGAGTTTTAAGCCAGCTTTTTCACTCTCCTCTTTCATCCTCATCAAGGGGCTCTTTAGTTCCTCTTCACTTTCTTCCATTAGAGTGGTATCACCTGTATATCTGAGGTTATTGATATTTCTCCCTGAAATCTTGATCCCAGCTTGTGATCCCTCTAGCTTGGCATTTTGCATGATGTACTACGCATATAAGTTAAACAAGCAGGGTGACAATATACAGCCTTGACATACTCCTTTCCCAATTTGGAAACAATCCATTGTTCCATTAAGGTTCTAACTGTTGTTTCTTGACCTGGATACAGGTTTCTTGGGAGACAGGTAAGGTGGTCTGGTACTCCCATCCCTGTAAGAATTTTCCACAGTTGGTCACGACCCACAAAGTCAAAAACTTTAGCATAGTCAATGAAGCAGACGTTTTTTTCTGGAATTCCCTTGCTTTCTCCATGATCCAATGAATGTTGGCAATTTGATCTCTGGTTCCTCTGCCTTTTCTAAACCCAGCTTGTACCTTAAGGAGTTCTCAGTTCATGTACTGCTAAAGCTTTGCTTGAAGGATTTTGAGCATAACCTTGCTAGCATGTGAAATGAATGCAACTGTGTGGTAACTTGCACATTCTTTGGCATTTCCCTTCTTTGGGATTGGAATAACTGACATTTTCCAGTCTTGTGGCCACTGCTGAGTTTTCCAAATTTGCTGACATACTGAGTGCAGTACTTTAACAGCATTATCTTTTAGCATTTTAAATAGCTCAGATGGAACTCTATCACCTCCACTAGCTTTGCCTGTAGTGATGCTTCCTAAGGTCCACTTGACCTCACATCCTAAAATGTCTGGCTCTACATGAGTGACCACACCATCATGGTTATCTGGGTCAGTAAGACCTTTTAATGAGATCCTTGCCAGGTACTACAATCTTGGTTGTAGATTTTTCCCTTTCAATGCTTTAAATATATCCTGCCATTCCCTTCTGGCCTGCAGTCTCTGTTGAAAGATCGGCTGTTGAGCATATGAGGTTTCTCTGGTATGTTACTTGTTGCTTCTCCCTTGTTGCTTTTAATATTCTTTCTTTGTGTTTAGTTTTTGTTAGTTTGATTAATATGGTGTCTCCTTAGGTTTATCCTGTATGGGACTCTTTGTGCCTTTTGGATTTGATTGACTATTTCCTTTGCCATGTTGGGGAAATTTTCAACTATAATCTCTTCAAAATATTTCTCATTTTCTCAAACCCTTTCTTTTTCTCTTCTTCTGGGACCCCTATAATTCAAATGTTGGTGCGTTTGACATTGTCCCAGAGGTCTCTGAGACCATCTTGGTTCTTTTCATTCTTTTTACTTTATTCTGCTTTTCAGAAGTTATTTCCACCATTTATCTTCCAGCTCACTGATTTGTTCTTCTGCTTCAGATATTCTGCTATTGATTCCTTCTAGAGTATTTTTAATTTCAGTAATTGTGTTGTCTCTGTATGTTCATTCTTTAATTCTTCTAGGTCTGTTAATTGATTCTTGCATTTTCTCCATTTTGTTTTCAAGGTTTTTGATCATCTTTATTATCATTATTCTGAATTCTTTTCCACGTAGTTTGCCTATTTCCTCTTCATCTATTTGGATTTCTTTGCTTCTAGTTTGTTCCTTCATTTGTGTAGTATTTCTCTGCCTTTTTATTATTTTTTTTAACTTATTGTGCTTGAAGTCTCCTTTTCCCAGGCTTCAAGGTTGAATTCTTTCCTCCTTTTGGTTTCTGCCCTCCTAAGTTTGGTCCAGTGGTTTGTGAAAGCTTCCTATAGGGTGAGATTTGTGCTGAGTTTTTGTTTGTTTTTCCTCTGATGGGCAGAGCTGAGTGAGGTGGTAATCCTGTCTGCTGATGATTGGGTTTGTATTTTTGTTTTGTTTGTTGTTTAGATGAGGTGTCCTGCACAGGGTGCTGCTGAAGTGGTTTACTTTGTTTGAGTTCTCACTATTTGATATTCCCTAGCGGTAGTTCCAGAGAAGGCAATGGCAACCCACTCCAGTACTTTTGTCTGGAAAATCCCAGGGACAGAGGAGCCTGGTGGGCTGCAGTCCATGGGGTCGCTAAGAGTCAGACACGACTGAGCGACTTCACTTTCACTTTTCACTTTCATGCATTGGAGAAGGAAATGGCAACCCACTCCAGTGTTCTTGCCTGGAGAATCCCAGGGACAGGGGAGCCTGGTGGGCTGCCATCTATGGGGTCACACAAAAAGCATTAGTTCTCTGGTTGTCTAGGGTCTTAGTTGTCTAGGGCCTTATAGTCAGTGCTCCCTCTCCAAAGGCTCTGAGATTGACCTCTCTCCAAAGATCAGTCTAGGTCCAATCTACCAAGAGGAATTTCACTGGAAATGAAGGGCCTTTACTTGAATTCCAAAAGCCAGTGCACAAGAACACAACCGTGATCTCTGACACAGTGGAAAACGCTGCCCTGCCCCCAGCCTGAGCCATGAGCCCTTAGAATGTAAAGAGAAACACTGAGAGCTTGGAGCCTTGGAAGAGCTTGGAAACTAAAGCTCTCCGAGCCTTTCCCTGCACAGCCCTATCCCTGCTGATAGGGATGAGAGCTTTCTTTAATATTTTAATATTATAGCATTCAAAATAACTATACTTGATTATGACTTTTGCCAAATTGTAGAATTTGAGCTTTTAGTAGGAGAGCAGATAAATCATATTTGCTATAGCAACTACTATGTCCATTCTTATTTTTGTTATCTTGTTTCATGCTAATTGCTAATTTTCTGTTGTTTCTATTATGCCTCATCTTCTGTTTTATAGACTTTTGCTTTAATGTTCCATAGTATCTGGAAGGTAGAAATCAAGTTCTTAATCACATGAATATTGTAAATATATGGTTAAACTTGCATTTGATAGTGAAGAAACAATAACTTCCAAAGTCTCATAAGCATAACAAGAAATTTTGTGCCCATATCTTTCCTATTCATTCTGTCCCTTTATTTCCAGAAGTTTATAGTTTCTCCTAAGTGATATGTGAGACGAGTGAATGAAAGTCGCTTAGTCGTGTCCAACTTTTTGTGACCCCATGGACTATAAAGTCCATGGAATTCTCCAGGCCAGAATACTGGAGTGGGTAGCCTTTCCCTTCTCCAGGGGATCTTCCCAACTCAGGGATCAAACCCAGGCCTCCCACACTGCAGGCAGATTCTTTACCAGCTGAGCCACAAGGGAAGCCCAAGAATACTGGTGTGGGCAGCCTATCCCTTCCCCACCAAATCTTCCCAACCCAGGAAATGAATGGACTGATATTTGGTCAGCAATTCCCATACAACAAATGGCAGGTGTCTATCCTGATTATTCAGTTCTCTTAACTTACGGGCTGTAAATATCACTGGCTGAGGATCCAGATGATTAGTATACACTAAACAGATTTAGAATAAAAATTAAGCAATATATAAGTGCTTATGATACAAATCTGTAGCCACGTTTTTCAAAATTGTTTTCTTATACACAGATCATATATTCTATGTTGCTTTTCTCTCATGTTCTCTTTAAGGCCTTTCATGCACAAACCAAAGACTGTAAAATTGGATTACACCTTTAAAGTATTTGTTTGTTATAAGATAGTTGATAGTACCTGGCTACCTCGTAAAGTAAAGAATATCTTATTGTTGCCTTTTGACATGAAGAATGATTTGACAGCACAGAAATTTTTTCTTTTTGTGTTTCAGATAAGAAGCATTTGATAAGTGTTTGTGAGAAAAATAAGCCTGATTATAGTTCCCTTTATGAAACTGATTTATTTTGCCATTATGTGTTTCTTCTTTCTCCTTAAAACGAAAGACCTTGACACATCTGACTAGTACTTGGCCTCTTCATTAATTTTATCTACTACTCAATAAGTTCATTTGAATTATAGATTCAGACCTTCTTGGTTCAAGGACAGATTCTACGTTCCCTTTGATAATTGTTACTCTTCATAGAAATCAAGTGTATTCTTATGGAATAACTAAAATCTTAGTGTGAATCTCCAATACCTGCCTTCTATATCCATCAATCTCTTTGTCTTTTTCTCTTTTTCTCTTTGCTTCAATACAGTTTTTTTTTTTTAATTCCTGTTACTGAATTTATTTTGTACTGTATCAATTTAGCACTCTAAGGATCCCAAAGTCTATATTTCCACTGCTGCATTCTGGGCTATCTTAAACTACTTTTTATTTAACTAAGTTCCCTTTACACCTATGCCTCCATTTTAGCCTTTTACTGCATTATCATTTTCTATATCTCCATTATGAAACTTTTCAAAGAGACAAAGAGATGTTTTCAATGATGTCTTCTTTGTTGAAAGAGCAAACTCATTACTTTTAGAGATTCTTTTTTTCCTCTCTATCTATAGAGTTATATTTTTATTACATTGTAATATACTTTTACAGAGCCTATAATGATTTTTTAAACTTTATTGAAGCATTATTTACACAAATGAAATTCACTCATTTTAAACATGTAGTATGATGAATTTTGGTAATTGTCTACAAACAGGTATCTTCTACCACAATCAAGAATAACAATATTTATACCATCTCAAGTGTTTTCTCTTGCTCTTTAGTAGGAAATCCCTTTTGGCATCCCCTGCCTCTAAAAAACCATGATCTGATTTCTGTACCTATAATTTTTTCTTTTCTATAACTTTATATAAATGGAAGTTTATAACTTTATATAAACTTTATAAAACGTGGTATGTTTTCTGTGTTTGATTTCTGATACTTAGTATAATGTTTGGGGTAATTATCTATTTTCTTCTTGTATTGTGTATCTTATTATTATTGAGCTCTATGGACATGAGTATGAGCAAGCTCCATGAGTTGGTGATAGGGAAGCCTAGCATGCTGCAGTCCATGGGGTCGCAAAGAGTCATACACGACTGAGCAACTGAACTGAACTGAACTGATTCTGTAATTCTACATTTTCTTTCAATTCAGTTCAGTCACTCAGTCATGTCCGACTCTTTGCGACCCAATGAATCGCAGCACGCCAGACCTCCTTGTTCATCACCAACTCCC
>SJYQ01000240.1:293967-457313 GCA_006410935.1 Redunca redunca | reverse complement strand
GGGGTGTGTGTGTGGGTGTGGGTGTGTGTTAGTCACTCAATCATGTCTGATTCTTTTCAATTAAACTGTAGCCCACCAGGCTCCTCTGTCCATGGGATTCTCCAGGCAAGAATGCTGGAGTGGGTAGCCATTCCCTTCTCCAGTATGTGTATTTACATATATATATATAATATTCATAATATATATTCATACTAATGAATGAATTAGGAAGAACCTGCTTCTCCACAGAGTAATCAAAATCGGACTCATCACTCCAACTCTAAGGACCAAAAGACAGAGTGACAGGATCTATAGGATTTTAGGGGAGAGTACTGAAAGCCTAAAATGTATACCCAGAATTGACTTTCAAAAGTGAATGCCACAGAAAAACTGTCTCAGACAGTTAAGGTCTCAGAGGTCATAAACATATATAACTTTCATGAAAAAAAAAAACACAACAGTTTGAAGACATACTCCAAATGGCCAATATATTCCAATTGGCACTGGAATATTAACATTAAATACAATTCCTGGCAGAAGTCTCCCCTAAGGAATATAAAAATCCACAATGGTAATTAATCAGAAAAGTCTTACCAAGAATTACTATTATACCTATTATGCCTCTGAAAACCACATTAAGCTTTGAACTGTCCTGCTAAATGACCTACAAGAGGGCAGAGAACCACAGCTGCCTTTCACAGTAGCATCTGAGTAAAGCTGAAGCTATCAGGCTTGGGTTATCTGCCCACCTCTGGGGCAGGTAAAGACCTGCAGAGCCCACACCTTCAGGTGAACCTAGATATTGAGAAAGGGAATAGCCCTCTTGCTCCCTCACCTTTGGTTCAGGCAAGAAGTTGGCCAAAAATAAATTGGCAGGGGGTAGTTTCCAAGATACAACAGGGAGTGGGCAGCCCAAGAGTCAGGCAGAGCTCAGGACTTCAGGCTGAATGATTTGCTGTTCAGTCATGTCCGACTCTTTGCGACCCTATGGACTGCAGCATGCCGGGCTTCCCTGTCCTTCACTATCTCCCAGAGTTTGCTCAAACTCATGTCCATCAAGTCAGTGATGCCATCCAACCATCTCATCCTCTGTTGCCCCCTTCTCCTCCGGCCCTCAATCTTTCCCAGGATCAGGGTCTTTTCTAATGAGTCGACTCCTTGCATCAGGTGACCAAAGTATTGGAGCTTCAGCTTCAGCCTTAGTCCTTCCAATGAGTATTCAGGGTTGATTTCCTTTAGGACTGACTGATTTGATCTCCCTGCTGTCCAAGGGACTCTCAAGAGTCTTCTCCAGCTGCTCCAGTCTTCTTCACAGTTTAAAACCATCAATTCTTCAGCGCTGTCTTCTTTGTGATCCAGCTCTCACATCCATAACATGACTACTCCAAATACCATAGCTTTGACTATATGGACCTTTACTGGCAAAGTGATATCTCTGCTTTTTAATATGTTGTTTAGGTTTGTCATAGTTTTTCTTCCAAGGAACAAGCATCTTTTAATTTCATGGTTGCAGTCACCATTCACAGTGATTTTGGAGCCCAAGAAAATAAAGTCTGTCACTGTTTCCATATTTTCCCATCTATTTGACAGGAAGTGATGAAAGCAGAGACATTACCTTGCCAACAAAGGTCCATCTAGTCAAGGCTATGGTTTTTCTAGTAGTCATGTATGGATGTGAGAGCTGGACTATAAAGAAAGCCGAGTGGCAAAGAATTGATGCTTTTGAACTGTGGTGTTGGAGAAGACTCTTGAGAGTCCCTTGGACTGCAAGGAGATCCAACAAGTCCATCCTAAAGGAAGTCAGTCCTGAATGTTCATTGGAAGGACTGATGTTGAGGCTGAAATTCCAATACTTTGGCCACCTGATGCAAAGAGCTGACTCACTGGAAAAGACTCTGATGCTGGAAAAGATTGAAGGTGGGAGGAGAAGGGGATGACAGAGGATGAGATGGTTGGATGGCATCACTAACTCAATGGAGATGAATTTGGGTAAACTCCAGGAGTTGGTGATGGACAGGAAGGCCTGGCGTGCTGCAGTCCATGGGGGCACAAAGAGTCGGACGTGACTGATCAACTGAACTGAACCAAACTGATGATACACAGCTTGAGCAAAACAATAATGTGATGAGACCAGTCATGGAGATGGTTCTTAGGGGCCTCTAGTCCCTGACAAATGGAGAGTCTTTCCAAGACCTAAGCAGATCAGAACAGAAGCATTATACTAAGGGAAGAAGCCTGGTTATAGCAACAGGGACTAGAAGTAGGTTAAGTAGCAGTGGGGGTGCTCCACGAAACTCCTCCTTCGCTTCGGTGCCAGTCCTCCCTTTATCAGAGATGGGCACATGGCCGAGCCTGCAAGTAAGGATCAGGGATGACAGTACAGGACTATACAGAGTCTGGGACCAAGCCAGAGGCTCAACATGGCCAAAGAATAAATTACAAACTCCCTAACCAGACACAAAAGCCCCTGGAAGATCAGGTCCCTCCTGTCATTCCCAAGCACTGCTAAGACACGTTTCACCTCACTGGACTCAACTCATCCTCCAGGAGCTTCTGCTTCAAGTAGAGTTGGTGACCCCCTCCATGTGCCCAGTTCTGACACACACACCACACTGCTTTGTAATGACTTGACTGTATCTGTATTGCTGCTACTTGGCAGTTGCCCCATCTCCCTGCATCTCTGGTGCCTATCACAGGGCCAGCTCATAAAAGGAGAAACAAAATAATAGCTAAAAGACATGTGAGGCCACGTGAGCTCTTCTAAGCTGTCGAAAGTATAGCAGTGTGACTCCAGAGTGGGGCTGCTGAATTTATTGGCACGTGGAATAAAAGGGACCTTGGGGACTGGAGCTTGAACTCTACCCTGACCGCCTCTTTGATTTCAGCCTGTAAATCTTTCACAGAAATTCTCGTCTTTACCCTCCTCAAGGTAGCAGGGTGACAGGTGCAACTGGCTGTCATTGAGGAATGCTTATAAATGATGACAGGAACTCAGATCTTGAAGAGTGCTATGTTTGAGTGTTATTTTTTAACTCCAGGAGACAGCACCTACAAAATATATTTTCTGATTTCATTGCCACTGTGCATAAATAAATAAATACAAGGCAACTGGATGAAGTGAAACAACCCCTGGCTTGGTTTCACAGATTTGGCTTCAAATTCTAGCTCTACCACTTAATGAGGTGGTGAGGTGGCCAGTTATAAAACTGGGACATTATCCTCTAGGCCAGAGTAGTGAGAAGCATTGACAACTCAACGTATTAAAACTGTGCCCCAATCTGAGCCAGGTTCCTAATATATATTCAGTGTTGTCTATCCCTTCCTCCTGCATGAGGGAGCATCCCCTGCTTTCCTTTATCAGATTTTACTCCAGAGCCTCAGGAATCTGTGCACTGAAGACAAGACAGTTTTTAACTTCAAAATAAATACCCCATAATACCATAAATGTCTATCAGGAAGTTCCTGCTATGTTGTGCTTCCTACTCAGCTAAATGATCTGGAGAATCACCAAAGAGCTGACTTCTAAAATCCATTACCTGTGGCCAAAGACAGAGGTTTACTGTTACTTCCAAATCTAAAGACTCCGGCAGACTCTCCGGTGCCTATGGATCCCTTGAGCCTTGGCATCTATGAGGATGGAAAATAATGGCTGGATGCACTTCTGTAAAGACAAGCTGTCCATGCCCTGGATGACGCTCCCAGGATGCATGCTCAATAGCAGCTCTTCACAAGGCTCATCCAGCCTTCACTGGGAGCCTGGGAGGTTCCGAGAGAGACTTAAGTAGGGTAGAAGCTGGACAAGTTTAACCACAAGGCATGTAGGGACTTCAGAGGGTTAGGAATGTGGGGAAAAAAGGAAGCTGTGAGTGCTGAGTCAGAGATGAAGTGGCTTCTCCAGGGGGCGTGTTGGCCTGCAAATGTGCACTCTGTCTAAGATGTGATGAAGCCGGTTTTACCACCAGCAGTTCTTGCTCTCAGAGGAGCTCGACCTGGTGACTGAAACAGTGCTGCAGGGGTTTCCCAGCCAAGTGCAAAGATTAGGGTCAGGGGAGGTCAAGCAGCCATGTGCCCCGGCGCAGTCCTAATTATGAAACATTTAACCCCAGCTGAACCCTTCATTCCTCCTGGCTGTTCCAGCCTGTGGTTGCTTGGCTGATTCCCTCCCCACTGTGTTCCTATCAGAAACTGGGAGAGGAATTACTTGCCATCAGTCAGTAAGGGCTGGGGAGACATTACTGTGGCTCCTGTTTTGAACACAGGTTCTCTCTCCAGAGAAGCTGACTAAGGCTGCCTTGGAGCAACACCTCTCGGTGCAACCCAACAGGAACCCCCATACTTCAAATCCATTTCTGCCCTCCCTGCTCCTGCGCTGCCTATGGCTAACTGATTACCAGGACATCTCAGTGTCCTGGGTGATCACTACACCCAAAGGGGACCCCAGGTGGGAGCTGAGGGTGTAGAGATGGGCCTAGTCTTGTGGGTGGGGTGTCTGCTGGGGTTGGGGCAGGACTCTAATTTAGCTTCCCTTGTGGCTCAGATGGTAAAGAATGTGCCTGCAATCCAGATTCGATTCCTGGGTTGGGAAGATCCCCTGGAGAAGGGAATGGGAACACACTCCAGTATTCTTGTCTGGGAGATTCCATGGACAGAGAAGCCTGGAGGGCTACAGTCCATGGGGTCAAAAAGACTCAGGCATGACTGAGCAACTTTCATTCACTCTAACTTAGCAGGGAAGAGGAGGCTAAACACAAGTTCAAATTTGGTAAAACTGGTGAAAAGGGCAGTTTGGGTTCTCAGGGTGCTCTGGACTTCCCCAAAACACTCAAAATACCAAGTATATAGTGACTTGATTAATTTCCCTTCTGCTGGTGGCAAGAGGGTCTCCTTGTCCTCACAAGGGTTGATCTAGACTGGGGTGATCCCATAAGAGGAAGGGCTGTACCCTGGAGTTACCACGTGCCCCTGAGCTCTCGCCACACTGGCCCTCTCCCACCTTGGTCCTTCACATGACTCCCTTCCCTAGCCAGAATGCTCCCCTCTGCCTTTCTTTCCACAGATGGGGTCCTTGATATTCTTCAGTTTTCAGCTATTCTCTGAGCCCTAGTCTAGACCAGTGCACGCAAGGAGTGCATGTGAGCATGCTCAGTCATGTCCAACTCTTTGCAACCCCATCAACTGTGGGGGGAGCATTCTGATTGTCCCGATCACCAGCGAGTTCTTCCTTCGGGGCCCTTTTACATCAGGACCAAACCCCTGGCCTGGGCTCTGCCTTCTCTCTACTCTGCCTGTTTGTGTCCTAGGCTTGTGGCTCACACCTTCATGATCTCCAAACACCAGGCTCCACCTCCTAGAGACACACCCCCACCTTTACAAATGCCTATTAGACGCCCATTCTTGACTTGTAGCATGATTTCAAGCTCATCATGTTCCCATCTAAGCTGGCTCCCTTTCAAAGCTCTCACATCTTTTAGAGACCTGACAATGTTCTTGGGCATCAAATCTCAAACACTCTTCCAGAGAAAGTCACCATTAACTCCTCTCTTTGCTTTATCCCCTGCCTGCAGCCCATCAAGCTCCCCAGTTGTCCCTCTGTAGTATTTCTCAGAGTGATGCCCATCTGTCCATAGCCGTTCCAATCCTCAGGGGCAGTCCCAAGTCAAATGACATCTAAATCCCTGTGGGAGCCCTCCTGCCAGTCTTCTTGCCCATTTGGCCTCTCCCATTCCAACTCACATTGCCACCCTTTGTCCTTTCCTTCCAGCTGCTGGGTAGCCATTTAAAGTCAAAAGTCAATCAACTGTAGGGGTCAGAGGTGAGAGTGAGAGAACAATAAATCAGGACTCCTGGGTCTCAGTTTGGACTACAAGGTCCATGGTGCCTTTCTGGGATTTGGCTGGAACATGGCAGGAGCAAATTCCTAAAATATGGATGTCCACACAAGTACCATGGTACCTAAAAACTTCTGGACCTTTTTTAAATTTTTTAACCTGGTCTTCAAAGCCTTCACCCATTGCTAATATAAATTTTTTTAAGGTTTTTTTTTATGTGGACCATTTTTAAAGTCTTTATTGCATGTGCTACAATATTGTTTCTGTTTTATGTTTTAGTTGTTTGGCTGCAAAGCTTGTGGGATCTTAGCTCCCCAACCAGGGATTAAACCGCTCCCCCCTGCCTTGGAAGCGAGGAGTCTTAACCACTGGACCACCAGGGAAGTACCTGGTAATGTAAATTTAATGTCACTCCTCATCCAAACCCAAGGCTCCAGCTGGACCAGTCTGGACACTGTCCCACCCCCACCACGCTTATCCTTGTCTCTTTCAGACAATTCACTTCCACTGTGAAGACTTCCACCCTCATTTCCCACCAATCCAAATCCAAAAATACTTCAAAACCTAATTTTCACTATGCCTCGATTTTAGACTCTTCCAGCTTTCCCAGGCCACCCCCAAGTCCCCCAAGCACACAATAATGCCTGTAGCTCTTGTAGCCTGAACTTAGATCTCCTTAGTGGATTTTTAACCACCCTCTATCCCATTTACTAATTACTTCAAGATGTTGAAGAGATGGGAACGTCCTTCAGCATGGGAAGCCAGCCTCGCCCTCCCTTGCATCTTCCCCAGCCCCCACACAGCTGATAGACACAGGTTCACCAAGAGATGCTGATTCATTGGTAGTGATAAAGGGTCCGATCAATTTTTCAATCAGAAGCTATGAGCACAGACTCTCAACCAAGATTGCCTGTGGACAAAGGGCGACCATTTCTCTACTAGCTCTGAGGAATTCCCATTTTTATCTGCATGGTTACCGTTCTGATTCCTTATTCCAGAAACATCTCACAATTGCCTAGATCATCTTCATTGCAACACCCAGAACTTGGAATAGCTGCATGTGTCTTCAACCAGAAGACTTAGGATGTGCAGGGATAGAAACGCCAAAGGGACACATCTATATACGTACTGTCATTGAAAGCTCTGCCTGGAGGCTGTTTAAGATTCAAGCTAATATTGCAACTAGCCATGGCCTCTCTAAATTCTAAAGCTAGGTGAAGGACTTTCACTTTGAAAGGAACTACTCAAGCACAGCTCTACTTATCCCTTTAAAAGCAGCCAAAAAAAGGCACTGAAACTTATCACAGGTCTCCAGTGATGTTAAAACCCTATGAACAAAATGTAAGTAACCACAGCAAGTGAAAAGGTGTTAGCATTCAAGTCCAACATTTGAACTTCCCCTAAGCTCCCAGGCCCTTACCCACATTAAGTATATCTTCTTCCTTTGTCTATAAGTGTTCCTTTACAACTATCCACTCTGTTCTTAAGATATAAATTTCCTCTTCTTCTTGGAAAAACAATTCCTTCTCCTTTTGCTTTCTTTATTCACTGTCCTTTAAGATAACTCAGACTCTAACGCCTGTCATCCTCAGGCCCAAGATGATGCCCAGGTCAGAAAATATTCTCTAGCTGGGCAATGCATCCCATTGTCACCACCCGCATTCTGGCTCACTGGCCCCCCAGGCAATGCTGAGGATGCCTGTGTCACAAAGACAGCTGCTAGAACTGGCCCCACACCACAGCTGAGTGAGACCTGGCCTTCCTCAGTCCAGGGATCCACACAACAGGTGCCCAGAGGCACAATGTAGCCCAGTGGTTTTGAGGTTAGTTTACACATATATGTCCAGGTGATCCCATTTCCTGCCAGCTCTGAATAAAAGGAAAAGGAATTAATATTCATTGGACATCCCTTGGGTACAGATACATGGCTAGGTACTTTCCATATGCCATTGTAAGACCTTGTTTCATCCCAGAAACAGCTGGTGGGATTCTTGTCCAAACAGGAAGCAGATACACATAACTCAATTGCTGCTAACTGTGTCAGCAGATGTGAATACTCAAAGTCTATCTAAGCAGACTCCTTGTTTATTGTTCTGCTGGGGTCTTACCGACGATCCATTAATCCATGATGTCATCCACTGATTGGTATTTCTATTCAAATACCTAAACATCATCATATGGATTAGGAAAGAAAGAGATGGGGCTTTCACCGGGTATCTACTAAGAGCCACACCCATTTCTTCCCACACCATCACACTGAATCCTCAAACAATCAGAATATTGTTATTTCCATTGAATAAATGAAGTTTGAGAAAATTGCATAAATTAATCAACTTTGCACAGCTAATAAGTAATTGGCCCCAAATTCAAACTCCTTGTATTCTCATTTCCCAATCCACATGGCATTTGTCCGTCCTGCAGCCTAAATCTGTGTTCACATTTCTACAAAGCCGATCCTCAGTAGGTATGTAGTTTTCTTCAAAGACCAAGGCAGCCAGTAAAGGGTAGGGCCCCAACTTAGCAAGAGTCAAAAAGAGAAATAGAGGTTGAAATTCCATACGAAGTAGAATTACAGATCAGCTGAGTGTATTTTTTATAACTAAAATGCATCACAACCTTTTTGTACGTCCTTGTGAAACATCTTAATAAGCAAGGGGTGGAGAACGCAGTGGAGGCCATGCTGTGACCATCCAGTTTGCAAGAAATAAAAAATGAGCTGAAACCACCAGGAGACGGATTGGTGCTGAGGAAGAGCAGCCTCTGATTCCAAAGTTAGGACTTAAGTGGCTTCAGCACCTGGAACAGGTGGACTCCCACAGCGATCTCTGATGATGAAGCGGGACAGCAGCCACACGGGGCAGAGGGAGCAATCACAGCAAAGTCAGAGCAGAGACGAACAACAGACAAATGCAAGGTCACAAATGGGGCAGTGTGGTGGAGACACCAAGGAGACCTGGAAAGAGGCAGCTCGAGGAAGGCATGAAGAAATCCAGTCATGACGCAAACACAGTGAAAGGCACCTTCACAAGGGACCAAGGTAGCCGGTCTTGTTACATGGACGGATATGTGTGAGAGTATGAGAGAGTGTGTGTGTTCAAGCACAGAGTGAAAAGCCATCGACTGCATGTGTTCAGGGGATTTCTCTGAACAGCTATGTTGGCAACAGTTCCCAAGTCTGCCCAGTAGACTCCTCACTTTGGTCTGCTCTGAGTCGGGATGCCTGGTACAAGTGGACCATGTTGAGTATGGAGACGCCAGGAATGTTCACAACAGCAATCATCCTAGTACCATGGCCAGGCTGCTGCTCCCCATCCTTCTTCGCATGTCTCCACTCCAGCTCTATCACGAATCAGCAAACTGACCGACACAGTTGCCCAGTTCACAAGAACCACCGGCAGCTCAGTCGCTGAGTCATGTGTGACCCTGCCACCCTATGGACTGCAGCACACCGAGCTCCCCTGTCCTTCACTATCTCCCAGAGTTTGCTCAGATTCATGTCCACTGAGGCAGTGATGCTATCTAACTATCTCATCCTCTGTCTTTAACCTTCTGCCTTCAACCTTTCCCAGCATCAGGGTTATTTCCAGTGAGTCGGCTCTTCACATCAAGTGGCCAAAAATATTGGAGCTTCAGCATCTGTCATTCCAATGAATATTCAGGGTTGATTTCTGTAGGATACACTGGTTTGATCTGCTTGCTGTTCAAGGGACTCTCAAGAGTCTTCTCCAGCATCACAATTAGAAACATCCATTTTTCAGTGCTCAGCCTTTATGGTCCAACTCCATCTCCAAACTACTGTGTCATAATCCTGTCTTCCTTGTCTATGGATTAGAAGTTGATCTTTCTTAGAGCGTCACTGCTTAGGGTTAGTGCCTAAGAGGATCCCAAAGGCAGGGAACATTTTGTTCCCAACTTTGTCAACAGGGAACCTGGATTTTATTAGGAAGGATAGGACCTTTAGTAGCATTAGTCGCGTAGTCGTGTCCGACTCTTTGCGACCCCATAGACTGTAGCCTGCCGGGCTCCTCTGTCCATGGGATTTCCCAGGCAAGAATACTGGAGTGGGTTGCCATCCCCTTCTCCAGGGCATCTTCCCAACCCAGGGATCCAACCCTGCTCTCCCATATTGCAGGCCTAGCAGCAGATTCTTTACGGACTGAGCCGCCAGGGAAGCACCCTCAGCAGATATCACTTATTTACATCACAGAGCGAATCATTCTCAGACCTTTCCCTTCACTTTATGAACAAAGAGCAGGAAACTGCCCAAGTAGGAGAACTGAGCCAGAAAATCTGAGACTGACCCCTGACTCTGCCTCATCCACATTGAGTGAGACCTTGAGCTCTCTGAGCCTCAGTTGCTTTGCATGTAAAGTCAACATGAAAAAGCTCTTTCATGAGGTTGGAGACCCGTGCAGTGATATTGTGGAAGTGAGCACACTGATGGTGATTGGATATTATTCTACAAAAGTTCTCAAAGATTTGAAAACTAAACTTTGAAATGACAAGAAAAAATCTGCAGTTTTGCCTACCAGCTGGAACTGATTCCAGGCCCACCACTGATTCCACATTTGGGGACAGCAGGAGACCAGCTCACCATCACCTTTTATTGCGTCTACTATGTGTCACGGTTAAATTTCATATAGCATCTCACAGAATCTTCAAAATACCATCTTGAGATAGGTGTTAATACTATCTTTTCTTGGCAGATGATGAAATCAAGGCTCAAAACATGAATTCATATGTCAAAGATTTCATAGCCAGTAAGTAATGCAGTCAGAATAAGAATTCATGTCTCTGAGAGAAAGTATATGCTTTTGACTATAACACCTTCCAGCAAAAGGGCCCATAGGACTGATCCCTAGATGGGAAGTCTGGCTGATCCCGTGCAAGATAATTTACCTAACTTCTCAGCTAAATGGTTTGACTCCCAACAGCTAGGAATTATTTTATGAGTCTTACGAGTGCTCTAAACCTCAAAGCCACTGAACTGGAGGAAGTAAATTGCATTTCCTTCCACGTGCCAGCACTGTGGGTGTCCGCGGTGCCAATCTTGTCTCTAGGCCCAGGTGACACCCAAGGGGGGATGACAACACTAAATTAGCTAATTGGATCTTTGCTTCATAACCTGAGAGCAAGCACACTGAGCTCATCTTCTGTGTGGAGAGTACCAACTAAGAGGTCTAAAGCTGGTAGATTCCCTGTCCATTGATCTACTGTGGGTTGTAAATGACCCCTCCAGTAACACAAGTTAGGTAACCTTAAAAGAGCCATAAAATCAAATAGCCACTAAGCTCTCACTAACAATGACAACAGCTGAAAACTTTTTTTTTTTCTCCCTCAGTAGGGGCATGGGACTCCCAGCCCAGAGTCAGGCTCAGAACTTTCCAAACACCTTTTCTGATGGGGTTCAGTCAGCACTGAAGTCACAGAAATTTCACAAATGGAATCTTCATGACCAGGAGAGAAAATAAAAGGTACAAGATTGCACTATACATGTGGTGCCTCCAGCCCAGGCCAGGGGGAAAAAAGTAAGTAAAAAGGGTATGTGTATACACACACACACACATATACACACATACACACACACATATATATACATATACACATACATATTCACAGTCTTTCAAAGCTCATTGATTCATCTAAAAATACTTAATGAGCACAAGCTCTCAGCCAAGTGCTGGCTCTGGATGAAGCAAAGAAGGGGTTACTAACCCTGCTTCTAAATGTGTCGCAAGTCTGTGGCTCTTGTTTAAGTAGACGCATATTGAAAGATAATGACAATACGGTGTGATAAATGTGTTCATCAGGAGATGTACAGACCCATTCAGGGCAATGTTAACCTTCTTTCTGGTGATCAGGTAGACTTCACGAGGAGGTTTCACACGAATTGGGTCTTAAAGGAAGTACAATACCCACTAGAGATCACTTGGAGGTCTAGTTCGAAGTTGTCACTTTTTCCTTCCCATGAGTCTAGAGTGACTTATCACAGACAGGGAAAACTAGACAGCAACTTAATCTGTCTTTGCAGCTGTTGAGGGGGCGGAAATTGGTAAAAGGTTGCCTGCGGTAGGAGTCCAAGACAGAAATGACTATGTCAGGCACGGAACAGCCAACAGCATCCCCAGAAACCAGCAGGGTCCAGATCGGATCAAGGCCCAGGACTCGATCTCCTGACAAGACCTGGGGGGAAGGTCCTTTGCTGTACGAGATGGGCAAGGGAGTTTATTCTTATGGGATTTAAAAAGTGTATTTCAGCATGGATAAATCACAGCAGCCTTGTGGAAAGTTGCTCAAAGGGCAGGAAGAGAAAATAAGAGTTGGGGAAAGGCGTATTACTGCCTCTACTGTGATCTGAACAATGGCTACAGCTGGGCTTATTATTTCCTGCAATATGGCTCTTTTAGCACCAGTAAAATAAATGAATTTTTCAACAAGAGCCTTTCTGAGCTTTTCTCTGTTCAAGCCCAAACAAGAAAAACAATCATCTGTTAAAACAGAGGGGGGAAAAAAAGATAAAAACTATTCTTATTTACAGATTTTCTTTCATTAACATACAAATAACTTAAAGGAAAAGAAAACTTTATGGTAGGATTTGATGAGGCAATTCAAGAAGAGAGCAGTCAAGGGAAAATGGAATAAGCTAACAGTTCAACACAGCCCAAGATTTCTGAGCCAGTGATGATGAAATCCAAAGCTCCAAAATCCAAGAAGGAAGGCGGAGGCTGCCGGTCTGAGCTTACTTGATATTGTGGGCGCCTATGAGCAGATCTGTAAGCTACTGTTTGTGCAGCAGTTTCCATTCCCTCCGCTCTGCTGGAAAAACAGAAGTATACGGGAAATAATGGGTTAACTTTCATTCTGGGTCGTTAATGGGTCCCAGAGGAGCCTAGTTCAATGGCAGTAGTGGAAATGAAGCTGGTCCCTGCTGGATATTTGTCTGGATTATCTCAGATGGCAGAGTCTCTTTAAACCTTCCCTGGCAGTTATTCCGTCCCCCTCTCCCAAAGCTTCAGGAGGACACTATTTACATGCCTATCAAAGCACCCACTGCAGGGGAGTATCCCCTGCTTTTGTACATCAGTCTTTCTCACTGAGACAAGAGTCCTTCACATGGATGCTGACTGTGCCTGATGCAGGACATGGCGCAGAACAGGGGATTGTTTCACGGAGGTGGACTCTAAGAGAGTAAGAGCTCAGGCTGACTTGCATTGGAGCATGGAGCACCATTAACCAAGCTCATTATTCCACCAACACCTCTAAACACATCTCCAAATCCACTGCCCCAAGAAATCTTCAGCTAACTTGTCCCACTTCCAGTTCCGAACATCCCAGTCTGTGCCAATCGAGTCATCGGTTTCTTCTCCCAAACTACTTCTCCTGGCTTTTATTATGCCTTTAGCACTCTTGATTTCAGCCCCTTGGATATACTGCAGACTCCTCACTCTCCCTTACCTCCCTCATCCCTCCATGACAGAATACAATCAGTAAGCCATTCAATCAGGAAACACATGGGATCTGTCCAGCTTCCTTTCCCTGACGCACCTGAAGAGATGAATGTAGCGCTGCCGCCTCGTCTCCTGGGAACTACTGAGATTGCACCCTCCTGCGCCCTTGAGAAAACTAATTTTTTGGTTATTAATGATTGAGTTCTGGGTTTCATTGGTTTTCAAGATCCCTTACAAAGGAACTGGAGGAGAAAAGGGCTGAGGAGAGAGGAAAGAGAATAAACTAGACAGAGAAGTTCTAAAGAAAATCAAAACTCAACAGGAATTTTCCTGAGGCTCAAAAGATGTTAGAGAGCGGGGGAGGAGAGAGAGTGAGCGTGGTTTCGGGGCAAGGCTGGGTCCTTGCAGTTTCTTCAGAGGGTGCTGGCCATAAAGGAGCCAGGAAACCCAGCGTGGCAATCCAAGAAAGAGACCCTGGGAGGGACACCGTGCAGGTTCCCCAGAGCTGTGGAAGTTAGTAGAGGACCCTGTACCTACATCCAGACTCCTTTTGGCAGAGAGGACTTCACTTCCTCTATATTTAGCCCCTCCCCTGCTGCCTGTCAGTAAGGAGGGATAACCATCCATGCCACCAGGCTTCCCTCCAGACCCAGGCAGCCAGCCTTCAAAATGACCCTGGACGATCACTGCTTCCTGGAACTCACACCTGTGTGTCGTTACACACCCACAGACACACACGGTTCCAGGGTTGGTCTATGTGACCGCAGAATCCGGCAGACATGCTGGTGTGTAACTTGCAAGAGGAGGTTGTAAAAGACTGCGTCTTCTGCCATGTCCTCTCTGTCTTCTGTCCCTCTCACATTCCTCACTCTGGGGGAAACCAGCTGTCACATTATGAGGAATTCAAAAAGCCAGTGGAGAGGCCCATGTGGCAAGGAACCAGGGTCTCCAGCCAAGAGTGCATGAGGCACTGAGGCCTCGTGCCAACAACCGCCCGTGCCATCTTGGAAGCAGACCTGCCTCCAGCCGAGCTGGGAGATGACTTGCCCACAGCCTGGCTCCTCCCCTCCTGAGAGGCTGAGCCAGAGCCTCTCAGCTTGTCTGCTGCAGATTCCTGACCCTCAAAGCCTATGAATAATAAAGACCTTTTGTTTAAACCTTTAAGGGGGATACATTTTATACAACAAGACGACTAACACTGCATGCACTTGATTTCGATGTGACGGTCCCAGCTTTTACTCCTAAACTATCCAGCACTCAAAAAGCACAAAAACAGCTTGCCAGACACTCTGTGGGGTGCTGGTGAGCACTTCTTCCCCAGGTCCTGAACACAGGGCTGAGGGGACAGAGCAAAGTTCAAAGGGCCTCTCACCTCGATCACGGGTTTCAAGCCACGCTCACTGCCCACTGCCCCAGGGACGGTAGCCACAGTCTTTTCTCTGGCCCTTCCCCCGCTGTCCTCTTCCTTTCCTCCCATACGACTACAGCACTTGCTGTCGGAGCTCTGAACCATAGTCCGGTCTCGGCACTTCCCTCTCTAGATAATTCCTCATATTTTTACGGAATAATGTTTAGTTACAATTAGAGCCCAACACTCCCCCATCCCCGTGGTACCTCCACACACCCTTCAGCTACAGCTCCCACACCTGCCCCAGATAGGAAGAGGCAAGAAGAAAGAGAAGGTGCAGTGTTTGGAGTTATTTCTGGTTTTGTTCCACTGTAAGGACAGCCTCAGGAGATAGGCAGCTTTCTCACTCCATGGCCAGCCCAGGGGAAAGGGGACGGCTTGGACTTGCTTTCAGCAGATGTCAGTGAGCCTGGGTATCAGATCTGGGGTTACAGAAAGTACTGACAGGGAAGGGGGTGAACAACCACAGAGGTCTCCCGACAGTAAAACCCTGCCTTAGGGGAACATACAAGTTTCTGTCAAGGACCCCTGCCAGGAGCCTGGGCTGGCCATTGCCACACAGGGTGTTCCAACCAGCAAGCTGGCACAGCCTGGCACCCAGGCCAAATGTCCAGCAGGCTCAGCAAGGTCCAAGTGCAGCAACCTGCAGGTGCTGGGGATTTAGGCAAATGCAAGCACCATCATGTCCTGGGCAGCCCGATGAAATGTCCAGACACCTGCCCTGCACCTGGATGGGTGGGCGCTGGCCTGGACACTCAGATGAACTGGGCTGAGCCTGCAAGGAGGCTTTCTGTCATATGACCTCGGGCACAGCACCTCTGGAACAGATGTTGAACTTTACTTAGCATTTCCATAGAAAGACATTAGCTCTGGTCAGAAATGGTGCTCATCCCTCAGTCTTGAGTTTAAACTCTCAGAGGGTTACTAACACAGCTGCAGAAGTAAGGCCTTCAAGGTCACTGGCAATGGGGATGCTCTTGCCAGTGGGTGGGGACATACTGGGTCACACTGAAGCTTGGCGCAGCAAGGGTGGCAGGCTCTGCCTTTCCTCCCACTTTCCTTCTTTCTTCCTCTCATTCTCCCTCGTTTTCTGTTTGTTGTGGAGGTTGTTATACTTCCCTCCATTCTCTCTCTCCTCCCCTTCTTCTTTCTATACTTCCCCTCCTTTTCCTCTGTCCCCACCCCCAATTTTCCAGCTCTCCACTTCTAGACATCCCTCCCCACTCTACCNGAATCGCTAATGACTGTGGCTTCCTTGTTTACTGATAAGGCAGGAAATAGCTTCCCAGGTGGCACTGGTGGTAAAGAACCTGCCTGCCAATGCTGCAGACAGGAGACAAAGGTTCAGTCCCTGGGTTGGGAAGAAGCCCTGGAGGAGGGCATGGCAACTCACTCCAGTATTCCTGCCTGGAGAATCTCATGGACAGAGGAGCCTGGCGGGATACAGTCCATAGGGTCAGAAAGAGTTGAACACGACTGAAGCGGCTTTGCACATGAACGTGCACTCCATTTCTCAGGATGATTCAAACACATTAATTTCTATTATTATTACATCAGCTCCAACTCAGATCATCAGGCATCAGATCCCCGAGGTCAGGGACTCCTGATCTAAATTATTAGGAAAAGAAAGTGAAGTTGCTCAGTTGTATCTGACTCTTTCTGACTGCGTGGACTAGGCTAGGCTCCTCCGTCCATGGGATCTCACAGTGGAATAAAGAGCTGGAGAGAGAAACTAGGTTAGTTCTATTACAGGAAGGTTCTAGCCCTGAAGCAAAGGGCTCTGGTTAGGGGCATTTACTCTCTGGTTAGAACCACCTAGCCAGAACTGACCAGGTTGTTCACCAGTGAGCTGTAAGACCCCTACTCCCCACAGCCCCTTCTCCTCCTAAGAAGTATCTTTCCCATAGCATCCACCAAGATGCCGTCAGAGATGCCCTGATCTTGATACTCGATTGCAAAAGTCTTGTGCCATTTTCAGCCACATGGTCCCCAGTGTTCCCAAGGTAATAGGCTACTTCTGGAAAGGGCAATGAATCAAAAAAGAAAACTCCCCAATTCCCCAACAGGGAGATAAAAATACAGGTAAGTTGGCAACTGGCCTTTTAAATGTCTGGCTCCAGAGCATAGGGAAAAAAAAAAAAAATTGCCTGATCTTTTTCACCTGGTCCTTTCCCTTCAAAAACTGCCTTGTTTCTTCATATATTTTTTCCCTTTTTCATGCAAGGGACAGAATCATTAACAACCCTCAGGCTCTCTTAGGACTAAGTTAATTAAACTGATTTGGGGTATTTCCCTTTGGTTAGAAATGGTGAGTGGTGAGCAGTGCCAAGCTCCTGAAATTGAAGCCCACATCATTCACTTCTCGTGCAAAGCCCTAAGGCTCCCTGGTGGAATCGGAGACTTAAATTGGCCTTGTTCTTTTACCCAAGCAATTAATAATGCATTTGGAACAATAACAAACACACACACACACAGCTTGTTTGCTAGGCTCCAGACACAGCCGCCAACATTCCTTAATTGAGTCCAACCTGCCGGGCTAAGGTGCCTTTCTACAGGATCTGCTGGGTGGGAGCTGAAGGGGCCTTGCCAAAGATCTGTTCTTTAGGGATGGAAACTCTGGCTGATTATTTGTATAATAAGACCAAACCCCTTGGCAAATGCACAGCCTTTTGTAATTTACGTAATGTGTCTCAGCAGTTACCTCAGTTAATAGTTACTCCTCAATAGCATTCATTTACACCTCCAAAAGCAAATGGACAGTGGGTCTGCCCAACAATAACTTGTTCTCAGATGAGATCTGATTTCTTAGAGGATTGTTCAACCAAATTTATAAAGTCCAATCTTCCCTTTGGTACAGTTACACTTCCTCTAGGTCTATCCAATCTCTTAACGTCCCAGAACTAACACTATCCACTTGAACATCCCAGTTCTTTGCCCAGAACACCCACACACAAAAAAATAATAATAAAAATGACATCTGCAAGAAACAAATTTTAGTCACAGTGTGATTCTGTTAAAGTTTTTTGAAATCTCTATTGTTCAAAGGATACAGTTTAAAATCTCTAGCCATATCCTCTGTGTCAATGCATGCAGATCTAAGTGAACCGTTTAAACCGCTGAGTGGCAGTATGCCATCAGATGCATAAATCGCAATACATCCGATCATTCCCTCCCTTCCTTGCTCCCCCTCTCTGGTTATTATAAACAGTGTTTAAACGAAGAGGTGCACAGGTATCTCTTGTATATATTCACATCAGAGGTTCTCCAGGCAAGAATCGCAATTGATGGGATGATAGAATATGTGTATTTTTACCATTATTAGGACTTGAATTGTTCTCTAAACTCACTCATCACTTTGCATTCCCACTAGCAATGCATGATTCTATCTTCTCTAGATATTCATCAAGTTTGTTACCAGTTTACTTTTTAACAATTCCATTAAGTAAGAAATATTATAGTATCTCATTTTGTTTTAATTTACATTTGCTTGGTTACTGAAATTAAGAATCACCTTTCTCTTTCTCTTGCTCCTCCTGCCCCTCCTCTTCCTCTTCTTCCTCCTTTTCTTTCTCTTTTTCCTCTTTCTCCTCCTTCCCCCTCCCTGCCCCTTCCTTCTTCTTCTTCTTCAAATTCCAATCTTCCCTTTGGTACAGTTACACTTCTTCTAGGTCTATCCAATCTCTTAACATCCCAGAACTAACACTATCCACTTGAACATCCCAGTTCTTTGTGCAGAACACCCACACACACAAAAATAATAATAATAATAATAACAAAAGTGACATCTCTAGAAACAAATTTTAGTCATAGTGTGATTCCTGTTAAAGTTCTTTGAATGCTCTGTTGTTCAAAAGGATACAGTTTAAAATCTCTAGCCATATCCTCTGTGTCAATGCATGCAGATCTAAGTGAACTGTTTAAACCATTCTTCAAGCAGCACATTTGGATTTCTCTGTGCATTGTCCATAGATATATTTTGCCTATTTTTCATCTTCTGTTGGGCTGTATCTTTTATTGATTCATAGACATAAAAACATATTCTAAAATGTTATATCTTCTCTTTTTCTTTTTTATGTTAGACTGTTGGTCAAAAAAACTTAAATATCATCAATTTCTTTGAATAAAATCTAATGTTAGTATACTGCTTCAAACTTCCAGGGCAATATGAGTAGCAATCATAATAGCAGGTATTCTTGCTTATTGCTGACTTTTAAGGTAATGCTTCTAGTATTTCACCACCAACTGCTAAAAAAAAATAAATACTGCAGGCATTTAGTGGATATCATTTTCAGTTAAAAGACATTCACTTCCATTTCTGTTTTAAAAGACTTTTTCAATGAAAAGCATTCCTGGGAGAACCTACATATTATAAATATGTTCATGGCATGAATGTATTTTGATATTCTCTTTGTCTCTGTCTCTCTCTCTCTCACACACACACACATACCTAAGCTTAGTTTGTTAACAGTTTATTTAGGATTTTTGCCTCTCTGAACATAAATAATTGTGTCAATTTTTCTTTATCATTCTGCTTTTGTCTGATTTGGGAATCAATATTAAACTAACATCATCAACTTAATTGGGACGTTTTCCACATTTTCTATTCTCTAAAAGTATTTCTAAAAGGTAAAATTATGTATTCCTCAAAGGTATGGGAGAAGATACCTGTATACGGTGAGGATCTATTTTTCATTAGCACTTGGAGCAACTGGGTAAATTTCTAAAAACTAATCTCACTTCCTTTAACTTGACTTTTCTATTTCTTTTTAAATAATTCTGTTGGGTTATAGTTTTCTAGAATTCTATTATCTGTCATTAAAACTTTCCATTTTTTCAGGACATAGCCATTCACAATGTCTCTTCAGAAAGATTCAAAATTCTTGTTCCCTCCAGCTTGAGGGTGCCGGAACCAATCAATAGTAAAAATTAGAACCTCAGCCCTAGGGGGACAGACCTAAGGTCATATTTATCAGGCAGGACATTTCTCCCACCCAGGGTCCAGGCAGAGGCAGGCAACCGTCTGCCATCTGCCCGCGTCTGTGTCCAGGGTGCCCTTTTCTGGACCTTCTTTCACCTCCACCGCCCCGGTCCTTCTCCCTTTGCTGCTGTATGCAGGGGTCTCAGTTCCAATATGCTGCTGGGGTAACAGCGCAGTTCACTTCCATTCTGCGTGTAGGTGCTAACCCTCACGTCCCTAGTGTGCTGAGATGGACAATTTCTTACCACCCACCAAATCTGCTGAAGGATTAGCTCCCATCCTTCCCAGTCTGGTTTCCAGAAACCTTTTCATTTCTAGCACACACCAGTTGGCCTGTTTTCCTTGCAAGCTTAATTCTGCATTTAAAAGAATGTTAATCAGTTTCGCAAAGATAGCTTGCGCTGTGATAGTGGCAGGGTCTTCAAGTATACATCAGAAGTACCGTGAGAAGAGGAGTGTGGGTGTGCTCACACGCTCACAGAGCCCTGGGATCTGTGGGAGTGGACCCACACAAAATTAGAGACCTAGGAAGATGCAGGAGCCTTCACTGAAAGGGAACCATTTTAGCTGAGACTTGATGGATGTATACGCTTATCTATATAGAGCTGGAAAGAAGGAAGGAGGCTCGCTTAGTTGTAAACAGATCTTCACAATGTGAATTAAAGCAACTCAAAATGACAGCTATTTGAAGGGGAAAAAGCTAAATAAAAAATTCCAAAGAAAATGGAGTAGATCCACATTAGGTGAATAAGAAAATATATACTAAATGATTCAAAAAAACACTGCATGGTTGAGAGCTCCCAAATGAAACAGGACTGTTTATTCAGTTGTTTTAAAACACAGAGCATCCATCACCTCAGAAAAGCCATTCCCAGAATAACCAGCCCCAGACAGACACTGCTTTGCGTCTGTGGAATTGGTGCTGTGAGAAGAGGCTGATGATGCAGTGGCTGGCTTTTAATCAGAAGCTGACCACAAACAAGCTGTCCTCAAACAGAAGTCTAATGTCAGAGCAACAGTGGCTGTAGAGGGGTCACAGAGCCCAAGGTGAAATGAACCACTCTCATAAACAGCACAAGCACGGGCTAAACGGCATCCCACTCTAGGTACAGGCTTAAGTCCGTGTTCCACCCTGCAAGTGAATCTCTAGAGGCTTTTCTATCCATGAAGTGGGTAAAACGTGAGGATAAATATGTTAGTGCTCCAGTTGTCAATGTCCCTTTTACAACTGGCATAAGAGCTGTGAGCAAAGTGATAAAAGGGGTCAGGAGGGCTGGACTGTGTTTCCCTATTCTTATTAGGAGAGGACAAGTTCAAACATACACAAAAGCATTTTTGCCTTTTTCTCACTTCGGTCCAAGATGAAGGCAGGTGATAAAACAGTCTGTGAGCTAAATCCATTTTGAAAGAGGAGTCTTATTGAGTGATCCTAGACAGACAAAGGGATCAAGACCTATTCATATTAAATAAATGTTATTTATAACCAAGCTCTTTGAACATCTGCATCCAGGGATACAATCTTAATTATCTGACAAAAGGCCACTTAATCACCAAGATCTGAGCAAGTTGAACAAGAACTGAAAATCTCCCTCTTCCTTCCGTTTCGCATGAGATTCAGTAGCGGTTCCTGAAGAAACAGGAGTTGTCTGTGTTGAGCTCTGGACAGTCCAGGGGCCTCTGCAATAGATGCCTCAAAGGAAAATGCTGGACTGAGAAGTTCTATTGCCAATAAAAATTTCTCCATCACTATAACAAAAATTCCAGATGCAAATATGGAATTTTCTTTCTGCTAAGTTTTCCATTTCTCCCATCAGATTTGGGGGAGATCAGAGTTTATTCAAAATCAGTTTCAGTCACTAAAAGGAATGAGCTCATTATGGTAGGGATGCAATTTTTTTGGCATCATGTTCCCCCCTGCTCATAAAGAGAAGGAACAGCATGATCAAAAGAAGAGTTGAGAATATGTTGAACAGAGACATGGTAGACTAGAATAAAGGAAAGAAGTAAAAAGATCTGAATTCTAGCATTCTACAACTTATCTGCTGTATAATAACGAAAAAGTTACTTAACCCCTGTAAGTTTCCAAGTTCTTTGCCACAAAATGAGGATAGCAACACCTCACTGACGTGTCTGGCACCTTATAACACAGAGAAAGGTCTCTGATATCGCTTATATGTGGAGTCTAAAAAGGGGTATAAAGCGAAAGTTGCTCAGTTGTGTCCGACTCTTCGCAACCCCGTGGACTATACAGTCCATGGAATTCTCTAGACCAGAATACTAGAGTGGGTAGCCTTTCCCCTCTCCAGGGGATCTTCCCAACCCAGGGATTGAACCCAGGTCTCCCGCATTGTGCCTGGATTCTTTACCAGCTGAGCCACAAGGGAAGACCAAGAATACTGGAGTGGGTAGCCCATCCCTTCTCCAGCCAATCTTCCCAACCCAGGAATTGAACCGGGGTCTCCTGCATTGCAGCAGATTCTTTACCAACTGAACTATCAGCAAATTAAAAAGGGGTATAAATGAACTTATCTACAAAACAGAAATAGGGTCACAGATGTAGAAAATAAACAATTACTAGGAGGTAAGAGGGGGATAAACTGGGAGATTGGGATCGACATATACACAGCTACTATATATAAAATAGACAATAAGGACCTACTCTAGAGCACCAGGAAACACTCAATACTCCATAATGACCTATACAGGGAAAGAATCTGAAGAGAGTAAGTCTATATGTATAGCTGATTTAGTTTGCTGTACATCTGAAGTAACACAACATTATAAATCAATTATAATTTTATCCTAATAAAACATTATTAAAGATACGAAAGGAAGGTGGCCTTACAGGTGGTGGTGACTTGAGCTCCCACCCGAAATGCCCTGAGCATCCATTCACTTTTCACCTTATATTTGGGGATCCCTTGCTCCCAAGGTTGGACACCAAAGATAAACCTGATTTCACCTTTAGCCCTGCCTTCAAGGAACACCCAGCTTTGTGATGGGTCCTAATTATGTGCACCTGTACAACGTAGAAAGAGCAGACTGTCTTACAGGGAGAGAGAAAACGTACTACAGGAGTTCAGAAGCATGAGAGACTCCTTCCAGCCCAGCATCTTCCGTAACAATTTCCATCACATTCAACTCCTATGGGATGTTAATAGATGGCATGCTTTAAAACACAGGTGAAATAAATCTGGTGAACAGTGGCTGGAAACATATATAACAGGTTTCTTTTCAGCAAGACTCCACCAAACTTTCAATATTCAAGTGCACATTATAGATCTCCAAAAGTGGGCCAAAGTATTGCTTGTTTTCTAAGATGATTTGTGTATGAAACCCATCCATGCCCTTTTACGAGCCACAAGACAGATTGCTCCACGGAAGGATAGAAGAGCCTAACCACGCTGGCACTCTGCTCTCAGAGGCCCAGCCTCCACAACTGCGAGAAATAAATGTCTCTTGTTTTTAAGCCACCCAGGGTGTGGCTTAGCCCAAACTAAGACACAAACTCAAGATGGCACAGGCCCAGGTCATCCCAGGCCTTGAGATTATTTTGTAACCCTATCATGAGCAATCAGGGATGTGGCTCACAGTCTTGCCAACTAATTCCTTCAGTCATCTTTACAAAGGCCTGAGAAAAGCAGAAAGCTTTCTTCCCATGGGATAGCTTTCCAGGGCTTGGCGCCTTCACCATAAAGCCAAATGAGCGCCCCATTCAAACAGCAAACATTAACACCCACAGACCATCTAGCTGTCCTCTTTGACCTTCTCATGCCTAAACTGTCAAATGATCAGTGTCACACACAATCTTTCATAAGAGCAATCTCAGATCCCAACACTGAACCAAAGGTCCTCCACAAAGTCTGAGCAAATTAATGAAAAACAATTACCACAGACGTGAAAACTTTCAGCGTTTAAAAAACAGGAAATGCTTTTCCACTCCCCTCCAAATTCCTGTATCTCTTTTCCTCTTACTCTCCACGGATGACCTTGTTTCTCCTTTCACAGTGAAAACAGAAGCCATCAGGAAAGAAACTCCTCAAGCGTTCACCTCCAAACCTACTGGGTCATTTCTATCAGCTAAAATGTAATTCTTGAAAAAAAAGAAAAAAACCCTCCCATTCTCCCCTTCAGACACCAACCCCATGCTTCTGCTTTTCTTTAGAACAAATCTTAAAAGAGTTCTCCATTTCTTCTTAAGCTTATTATACATTAATCCTTTTCCCCCATTGCTCCAATGAAACATCTCAAGGTTACCAATTCAAGGTCAATTCTCATTCTTTTTTTTACTTGATTAGTTACTATAATCTGTACTTATAGTTAGTATTACTAATTAGTCTGTAGTTTATTATAGTTAGTATTACTAATTATTAGTATTTATTTCCTTACATACTACTTATTTGGCCATGTCCAGTCTTAGTGTTTTAAATATGTTGAATTTTAAACTACTATATGTCTAAGGGAACATGTCAGTCAGGAATCTGCATTTCCTGAAGATAAGGAAAGAGATCAGAGCTCCATCAATGAAAGAGGTAGATGGTATTTAAAGGAATAGAATTGAATGAGGTAATCTAAAGAGAGAATATTAAGAACATAGATTTGTATACTGGTTCTCCTTTTATAGGTCAGAATACTAGATAAACAATTTTAAACTTTTCTTTTTTCTAAGTATTTAAAACTGTAACTTTCTAAGCACAGCTTTATCTTTACTTAATAAGCTTTAAATATGTTGTATTTTCATTATATCAGTTAGAAATATTTTTTAATTTCCCTTGAAATTTCTTCTTTGACTCCTGGGTTATTCACAAACGTGTAATTTCTAACCTAGCAATATATCTAGAACATCTTTCCAGGCAAGTAAATGTAACCATACCACATAGTTTTAATAGCTAGATATTATCCTATCATACTCTAATGTATTTAACCCAGTAGCCACTTATGCCGGTTAAATTTTCAGTGTGATAAACACTGCTGCAATGAATAACTTTGTGCCTTACTGCCTTGCAAAGTTTACACACATAATAAACAAAAGAGACAAAAATCAAACTCCAAATCTCAGACTCTAAATATTTCTGATCTCCCGTGTAGGTTTGCTGAATCATAGGAGATTTTAGGCTTAAAGTTATAAAAATCTTTGCAATTCTACTGACTTTATCATAAAGTTAAAATATAAATGGAAAACTTGAGAGATATAGTTGCATTATAAAAGCTTAATAATACTTTATGTGCTTTAATCAGGATTGATCAAAGTATGCTACAGAAACAGATCTCAGTGATTTAACAAACAGAAGTGAGTTTCTTTATGAATTATGCACAGACAACATGCATTGGTGAGAGGTTTACCAGGGCCTCCCCAGTGGCTCAGTCGGTAAAGAATCTGTCTGCAATGCAGGAGACCTGGCTTCAATCCCTGCGATGGGAAGATCCCCTGGGGAAGGGAAAGGCTACCCACTCCAGTATTCTGACCTAGAGAATTCCATGGACTATAGTGTCCATGGTGTGGCAAAGAGCTGGACACAACTCAGCGACGTTCACTTTCACTTTTCACTCCACAAAGACACTTAGGATAAAGCTGGCAGGCAGCCATGGCCTTCACCTAGAGCTTGGGGGCCGGATCCCTTCCTCTGCCTCTTCACTGTGAACCCAGGACCTCAGATGCCAAGGAAACAGTATCCACCATGCAGCAAATGTACGTTAAGTATGAGCTTTCAGGCTTCCCAGGTGGCGCTAGTGGTAAAGAACCTGCCTGTTGATGCAGGAGATGTAAGAGATGCAGGTTCAATCCTTGGGTTGGAAAGACCCCCTGGAGGAGGGCATGTTAACCCACTCCTGTATTCTTGCCTGGGAAATCCCATGGACAGAGGAGTCCAGTAGGCTACAGTCCATAGGGTCACACAAAGTCGGACATGACTGAAACAATTTAGCATGCACAGGAACTTTTTCAAGGACCCTTAAATGCTGTAATATGGATGATGGCTTTTCCAAGATAAACCACACTTGCAAAACAACAAAATTAACAGATTAATTTAATAATTATACCAGATTAACAGAGGTTCTATGATCTTTTGATGCCACATAAAAAAAAAAAAAAAAAAAAATCATTGCATGTCTTCCTGAATCACTACACCAGGAGACAATAAAGCATGGAAAAGTGATACTTGATCTAAAATTCCTTGACCATAAGTGAAACACTTCATTTCTACCCAAAACCTGCTGCCTATAGAGCTAAGTACATAACCCTGCCTAACCACAAGGGAACTGAGAAAGGCCTTCCTAAGATTCAGGAAGAAAAGAGAACCAAGTATGAATGAGCACTGGAATCTACCACAATCTATTTTTCTGGTCATCAAGAATTCAAGGAATTCCTCTCCCACAATAACAACCAACCAACCCCAAAAACAAATGAAAAACACAGAGCCACCTACTCCGCAAGGGAGAAAACATCAGGTCACATTAAGTCACTGGAATCAAATCAAATCCTAGGCTCAAGGTAACGGTAACAGTCTCTCCACCAGTCCTAGCCCTTCTTGATGCAGAGCAGCGATGACAAGTCATTCACCTCCACATGCGCCCATCACACAGCACCAGGACGGGGGCAGGCTCACTGCAGCAAATCCTCCCATTCAGAATGCTGAACAATGGGAGGCAAAGAGCCCACCCGTTCATGGCGATTCTGAATTCCAGCTGGGTAGACAGGGATGTCTGCAGAGGGATGGGATGAGGGGAGAAGCTCTCTTTTCCATAATTCTGTGACTCCTAGTCTCTGCCCCCCAGATATTCTCCTCAGCCACATCTCAAGTGGGAACTGGAGAAGGCATCCTCCTTCAGACTTGAGCAGTTTTCTCAGACTTCCTGCTCATAGAGGATAGGTTTTATTTTCCAACCTTGATGACTGGCAAAATATTATCCCAAGTGAAGATACTTTCCTTCCTTAGAATAATTTTGATATTAACTATGAAAAAGTATTTTGTAACTCACACCATCCTTAATGAGAAAAATCTGAAACAATCAAACTGTCCTAGAAGAGGGGATTTCATCAACTATTATACACCCATAAGATGTCCAAAATATATTGTTATGTAATAGGATTGTGGAATCATAAGTTACTTATGTGATGCCAATTTTGCAGATGAAAGGGAAGAAAGGAAGGGGAATAAATTCTGGAAATATCTTTACCAAAGTTAAACTTCTTAACTATGGAGTATATTTCGGATGTGCTTGGTCATTTTGGTTTTGTTTTATGTATGGTGGGGGTGTTTCATCATTCCTTTCACTGATTTCTATGATTTAATGTTCCCCAAGTAAAAATGGATTTCTTGTGTAAAATACAATTATTAAAATGTAAAGATTGATAAAAATCTCAAAATGGAAGAGATTTTTTAAAAATCTCTTCTGCTGCCTGGAATACATTAAAAAACAAAAAAGCCTACTCAGCCATCTCTGCATACCTTGGTAATCACACATCTAAGATTGTGACAACTTACACAGAAACACATAAGTTTGGGGACCCTAAAGCAACTATGTGGAATGCACGACCATTTTGAGGTAAAGACTTCTATGATATCTCAGACTATGTCATGTGTGTACATATTTGTGTGTGAGAGAGAAAGAGAGAGAAAGAGATGGGGTGGAGGTGGGGAGGAATAACAGAGAGAAAGCTTGCACATTTTAATATGTGTTTGACATTTCCTTGGAAGATAGGATCCTGTCACATACTACAGGAGAAAGATGGTAGGGGTTGAAATTAGATTGTAAGTTACATACAGCTCAAGCTCTGTTCTTGACAACAGCCTTAATATAAGGCGTTCTTTTAACCTATCTGAGATTCCGTCTCTCTCATAAAATGTCATAAAATCTCATAAAATCATGACTAGTAATAATTTCTACCTGACAGGGATTTTTTGAGAACCAGGTGAGATGATGCAGTTGAAAACACTTCCTAATCTGTAAATCACCTCATCTAAGGATTTGTGACTTGGCTTCTAGTCCTGTTAATAAATAGCACCATCTTTAGCACATAGTAGGTGCTCAATAAATACCAAAAACTGTTTCCTTCCAGCTTCTGACAGATCTAAACAATGCCAAAGTCGAACAAATAAAATCGTGTAAAATCAAGTTTGTGATTGTTCTGTCGCTGTCCACTCTCTCACCTGCCTCCCACCACCAGCTCACATCGTCAGAAAGGTTTATTTTGTGAGAGAAGTCATGTGACAAAAGAAGAAATGGAGCAACATGTGTACAATTTTTTTTTTTGAGTGTGTGAAAAATAGAGTAGTATTTGCTATAAAGTGCAGGGGAAATAAAGCATCTATGTGCCAAAAATGATTGGGTCTACCTCAATCCAATCCCTTAGATGAAGCCATGAATTGCTTTCAATTCTTGGTTCCACTGAGCTACAGAGGTTTCCAAACTGAAATCCTGCTACTGCCTTCAGTAGGAGCAGAAGATGGAAAAGCTATTTCTTTAATAAGAATTGGGTAGGAAATTGTTCCTTTGTGCCTCCTCTCCTCAGTGGAGTGGTTTCCAGCATTCTAAAGGAAAGGGGACTCCTGTAACTTGTCCAAAACAAGATATCTTGCGATAACAGATAATGCACAATTTGCTTTTCAGAAATAGAGTCCTATCTCAGGAGTTCTGAAGGAGGAAGAACTTAACTGACTTGTGAGAAATCAAAAGAAAAAGTTGTCCAATCTTCCCACAGCACAGGAAAAAATATTTAGCTTCCTGCAAAGCCTGAGTCCTATCCACAGGTCATAGCTGAGGCTCATTTCTAAGGCAATCCATAACATATTCTAACTGGATCGACTTTTCTAAGTTTTTAGATAAAGATTTTGATTCCAGGCCTGAATGCTCACAAAAATGTTAGAAAATGAATGAGAACAGCTCTGCATCTTGCAACACAGCATCAGTTCTTTTGTCATTAACATTTTATTTTGAGATAGTTATAGATTCACACGGACTTGAAAAAATACTACAGATACATCCCTACTTTATTCAGCTGGCTTCACTGGTAACATCTTGCAAAACTATAGTAAAATATCACAGCCAGGATATTCACATTGATACAATCTACTGATCTTGGTTAGATTTCCCCAGGTGTGTGTGTGTTTATTTCTATGAAATGTCATCACACGTGTAGCTTGACATGGAACTTGCAGCACCAATCCTCTTTTCAGATCTAGCGTTTTCAGTTATTCAGATCACCAGCTTGGCTCCTTAACAGCACTGATTTAAACTACTATTGAACAATTGCAAACTTGATCACTGCATTTTGCAGACACTCCCATAAACTCTTTCATTTCACTCTTGCCATAACAAAATGGCACTATTTAGTCCTAATTCTAAATAACAGGTTGTGTTACTACCATTTTATAGCTAAAGAGACTAGATTTCAGAATGAGGATGTGACTTACCAAGGTCATAGCACTGTTAGTGGCAGAGTTGGGATTCAGTCGCTGCCTTCAACCCCAAGTCCTGTGTGCCTTGCTTTCCCCCTACAACAGGGAAGATCCCGTCCCCAAATAATGTCATAAATCATAAAATCACAAAAGGACAGGTGAATGTCCCTTTCGAAAAGAGGCTGATGGATTCCTTTGGCTGTCGCTCATTTGCACCTAGGCTATAATACTTACTTTGTTGAGCTAATCAGACAAACCAAACAGAAAAACTGAATCACACTGAACTAAGCTTGAGCACGAACTTCCGAATCAGTTATACCTATTCAGTTTTAGACGGACTACTTGGCCACCAACAAAGTTGGTCAAGTGGATATAAGCAAACTACAACACTTGTTCTCTCACTTATTCTGAATATAGTCTAGGAGACCAGACCAGCATACTTTTCAACAATTAGAGAAAAAATATATTACTGTGTATCATAAAAATCTCAAGTTATATGGCCTTCCATGGACAAGAGCTATTGGAGTCCAGGAAAAGTTGAGACACTTAAGACAATGATTTATTCTGTCATCTCTATTTCCTATAAAAGTATGACCTTTGATAAAACCAGTGGGAGAAAAAAAGGAACCATCTTGGAAACACCAAGAATAATGCTCCACTGTGAGTGATCTTCCTGGTTTGGTGAGCTGCAAACTCAGACAAATGACAGGTTTTCTGGAGGGAAAGATAAAGAATAACCCCATCCCCACAGCTATGCAGCAAGAACAAACTGTGAAAAATGAACAGATAGGCTCAGACAGACGAGAGAGAGGGAATTCTACCTAAGTAAGGTGGCAGCCTGCTTGAGCAGAATGAGAGGGAAAGAAACAGTCCAACCATTAGCAGCAGAAACAGTCGAACAAATGCAAAGTCCAGAGGTCATGGTGACCTGAAACCACGGCCTCGAATTTGGGGCTATTCCTCTCTGTCTTCACTTCCCTTGAAGTTAGCAGGCGTGTGACCAATTCGACCAACAGAGTATGGCAGAAGGCATGTTCCGGGACTTTCAAGGCTGGGTCATAATGCATGCATGCATGCGTGCACACGTGCTCAGTCGTGTCTGACTCTTCGTGACCCCATGGACTGTAGCCCACCAGGCTCCTCTGTTCACAGGATTTCCCAGGCAAAAATACTGGAGTGGGTTGCCATTTCCTTCTCCAGGGGATCTTCCTGACCCAGCAATCGAACCTGCAACTCCTGCATCTCCTTCATTGGCAGGCGGATTCTTTTCCACTGAGCCACCTGGGAAGCGCGGGTCATAATGTCCCTGCGCTCAGCTGCCATGCTGGATGCGTTCCATGCGGATTCTCCAGAGGAGTAACCTGAGCCCAACCTTCCTGCCATTCCAGCGCAAGCAGCAGGTCTACAAGTGAAGACGTGTCCGGATAAGTCCAATCATTTAAATCATTCCCAACCGCTCGAGTCTTCCCAGACATCACGGGGAAGAGAAAGCCCTTTCTTTCCAAATTCTGATCAGTGAAATCCAAACGCAGACTCCAATGGCCGTCTTAAGCCACTGAGTTTTGAGGCTCCTAGTCATGCCACAATAATCAGAACAGAAGGTGAAAATAAAGGTAAAACCGGGTAGAAAGAGGTAAGTTTAGCACGGGAAGTAGAATTAAGTGTGACCAGAGAAAGCAGCAGAAATGTAGACGGCGAAGTCAATGGCAAGAAAAAGCATTAGCTTCTAAGGACTATCAATCTGTGCCACAAATCCCATTCTGAGTGCCAGCAACACGTATAAAATGCTATAATTACATTCATTTGTGACGTTATGAGATTATTCTTCAGTAAACCAACCAGCCATTTACATTTTTCCTTCTATGTAAAAGAGACAGCTTTATTTTTTGCCAGATTCAGCCTATCTGGTACCTCTTCGGCCCGCAGCATCAATCTCAGGAAGCCTCAGGGAAGTGATGCCCAAGGTATCAGCTTATCAGTATGGGGCGGGGGAGTGTTGTTTCAGGGAATTCCCCATGTCCTAGAGCCGCTCTGCACCTTGAGGGCTCAGTCCATCTGACATCATTTTCCTGAATTCTAGCTTGGAAGAATTCCAGCCCTCATGTCTTTGACAACACCAGGCTGAGATATCAACGCCTTTCGCCTGCCTGAGCTGGAATCTGCCTCCCTTGAACTCTGTGCTGGCATCTTACTTTCGAGGTGTGCGCGAAGTCGCTTCAGTCATGTCTCTCTGCACCCCCATGGACTGCAGGCCGCCGGGTTCCTCTGTCCGTGGAATATCCCAGGCAAGAATACTGGAGTGGGTTGCCCTTTCCTACTACAGGGAATCTTCCTCACTCAGGGATCAAACCCATGTCTCCTGCATCTCTGCACTGGCAAGCAGGTACTTTACCACTAGCGCCACCTGGGAAGTCCACGTATGTGGTAGATGGATAAAAATGTATATAATATATCTGGATTTATATGATTTCAGAATACTTTTTAATTATAGTACTGTTTTGGGTTACCATAACTTTTCATACGTTGAACATGAAATATCAAGAATTATAAGGCTTTTGGTTTTGTTTCAAATATATTCCTCTAGGCAACCAGCATATATTAGTCTTTTTGATTGCAGTCTTTTTGAACACAGATAAGGAATATCTGAACATGATACCGGGCATACCACCTGACTCAGAAGCTTCCATTGAGCCAGACCAGAGTCCCCACATCCCTTTGAATGTCTGTGTAGTGGACAACCAGCAACCTGATTTGGGGGAATCGCCCTGAAGCGCAGTGAGTTCTCCAAGCCCCAGTACCAGCTTCCTCCAGCTCCACAGCCTGCTAGCTCTGACCCAGCCTGCCCTGCTGCTAAGCTCACCTGAGTTGTGACAACTCCTGCCAAAAGCACACTGTTTTGATAACAGACCAAACGTCACCCAACTGGATCCCTTGTGAAGCCTCTTTTCTTTTAAGCACCTCCTCCCATGATTCCCCATATACCACTGAGCCAGGTCAAAAATGTAGGCCAGCTCAGCGCTTCCTGGATTTACTTACAATATCCTGCAAAGCACGTCTGTCCCTGTAGAGTGGTTGGTCTAAGTGGGACNGAATTTAGTGAGAGTCAAAGTGATAGATAAGAAGTGATTTACTAGAATAAGACATTTGTGAAGTTTACAACTGGGTGGGTGAGAAATGCCTTACCCTGAAACTTTCAGTTCAGTTCAGTTCAGTCACTCAGTCATGTACAACTCTTTGTGACTCCATAGACTGCAGCAGTCGAGGCTTCCCTGTCCATCACAAACTCCCGGAGCTTGCTCACTCATGTTCATTGAGTAATGCCATCCAACCATCTCATCCTCTGTCATCCCCTTCTTCTGCCTTCAATCTTTCCCAGAATCAAGATCTTTTCCAATAAGTCAGTTCTTCACACCAGGTGGCCAAAGTATTGGAGCTTCAGCTTAAGCATCACTCCTTCCAATGAATATTCAGGACTGATTTCTTTTAGGATTGACAGGTTGCATCTTCTTGCAGTCCAAGGGACTCTCAAGAGTCTTCTCCAACACCACAGTTCAGAAGCACCAATTCTTCGGCGCTCATTTTCTTTATACTCCAACTCTCACATCCATACATGACTACTTGAAAAACCATAGCTTTGAACAGACACACATAGCGTTGACATTACTTTGTTGGCAAAGTAATGTCTCTGCNTGGTACCTCATTGTGGTTTTGATTTGCATTTCTCTGATAATGAGTGATGTTGAGCATCTTTTCATGTGTTTGTTAGCCATCCGTATGTCTTCTTTGGAGAAATGTCTATTTAGGTCTTTGGCCCATTTTTTGATTGGGTCATTTATTTTTCTGGAATTGAGCTGCATAAGTTGCTTGTATATTTTTGAGATTAGTTGTTTGTCAGTTGCTTCATTTGCTATTATTTTCTCCCAATCAGAAGGCTGTCTTTTCACTTTGCTTATATTTTCCTTTGTTGTGCAGAAGCTTTTAATTTTGATTAGATCCCATTTGTTTATTTTTGCTTTAATTTCCAGAATTCTGGGGGGTGGATCATGGAGGATCCTGCTGTGATTTATGTCGGAGAGTGTTTTGCCTATGTTCTCCTCGAGGAGTTTTATAGTTTCTGGTCTTACATTTAGATCTTTAATCCATTTTGAGTTTATTTTTGTGTGTGGTGTTAGAAAGTGATCTAGTTTCATTCTTTTACAAGTTGTTGACCAATTTTCCCAGCACCACTTGTTAAAGAGATTGTCTTTACTCCATTGTATATTTTTGCCTCCTTTATCAAAGATAAGGTGTCCATAGGTGTGTGGATTGACATTTAAGTTTAAATTGCCAGGTAATACCTGGGGAGCTGAACCCCAGCTTACTCAGCTCTGAGAATGGAGGAAAGATTTAAAGGGCCTCAAAGTCTCATAGATTGGCAGTTTAAGCAGAAAAGTCCAAATTTTCCAAAGGAACAGAACAGCCTTCCTACTTCAGCTGCTAGAAGAAGAAAGAGAGCTGGAGGAGGTGACAGCCTAATGACTGCCCGCACCCCCCACCCCGCCCCCGCCAAGAAAACTCAGTGGCAAGGTTACAGGGTCACAGGTATCAGCAGAGACATCCTATCAGCCAACCATAAGCATCAGAGAAACACCCAGCAACGGACTCCTTTCTCCCAGAAAGAGGGAAGCAGGAGCCGGTCTGAGAGGATGGGAGGAGAAGTTCTAAGCCTTGATTGAGCCCCATTGTTGAGCTGTCTGGGAAGACTGCACAGCTGGGCTAAGTGTTGTATTCAGCAAAACACATGATGGACGGTGCCTTTGTGCTGGGGACACTCCAGTCATCACGGCGCCTTCAACGGCAGAGAAAATTAAAGCCTTTTCAGGCCCTTTCACAACACACCTGATTTCTGTATTAAATCTGAGGGTGGATGGACACTGTGTTGGGAAACTGCCAGCCCTGAGTGTCACCACAGGCGATGGCTCCCTGTGATCTTCCCAGGCAATGGGGGAAAGCTGGCTGGCCTGGTATTCAGGCAGTCTCCCTGCCCCCGCACTAGTGATAGCACTTAGAAGAGAATGACTGGTTCCCATGCTAGTAACTTCCAACCCCACCTCATCTTGTGTTAAAAAGAGGATCTGTATGTTCCTGACTCCCAAGTCACCAGACTGGCAGGGAAGCCATCTGGTTTGACAGGAGAACTCACCCCAGGCAGGAAGCATCAGGTACCTGGCAGGAAGGAGGGAGAGACGAGTCTGGATAAACTAGGAAACAGCCAGGGTGGCCCTGGAGCCCACGTGGTCACAGCCACAGGATACAGACACTCACTGATCAGGTTGAAGGCTTTTTGGTGGGAAACTGCAGACATTCTCAGCGGTTAGCAGGATGGGTTTGATGGCAGTGGCCTGTCTGTGGCCGGTCAACCTGAGTGTCATCCCAGGATTCCTGCATATCAGGCATGGAGCTAGGTGGTTTATACACTACAGAGGGAACTCAATTTCTTGGAATCCTCACAGTAACCCAGTTTACAGAGAAACACTGAGGTTCTGAGAGGTTCAGTGCCACGCTCAAGATCACACAGCTACTTACAGAGGTGGTATTCAAATACTTATTTTTATGTATTTGTTGGGCCGCACCAGGTCTTACTTGCAGCACACACAATCTTTGATCTTCGTTATGGCATGCAGGATATTTAGTTGTGACATATGAACTCTTAGTTGGGGCATGTGGGATCTAGTTCCCTGATCAGGGATCGAACCTGGGCCCCCTGCATTGAAAGCATGGAGTCTTAGCCACTGGACCACCAGGGAAGTTCTCAGAGGTGGTATTCAAGCCCAAGGCTCTCCAACCCCTCAACAGCATATGGTTTATGTAATAAATCAAGGAAAGATGATGGTACTCAGATCTTGTCTGGGCTCAAAACCACAGGTAGTCCACTGAAGAGACAGGCCTGGAATGAGGAAGCCGGGAGCAAGGGGAGAAGTCTGGCTTGGTGATCATTCTTCAGGGAGCTCCAAACCTGAAACTCCTGCAGGTCCCCTGGGGCCCCATTTCACTCTGACACTGTAGATACCACAGTGGAGAGAGCAAGTCTCTCGTCTCCCCTCTCATCCTCTACAACACCCGCCACAATATGACCCAATGCAAGAGGGGATCCTCCTTGGCTCAGAGATTTCCCTATTGCAAGCCCTCTGAATACAGCTTCTAGTACATGAATGGTAGGGGCTAAAGACAGGGGGTAGAGACTGGAATCTGCTCACTGTTTGCCTGAGAAAACTCAGGTGTTCGTGGGAATCCCTCGAGGGCATGGTCTCTACTTTGATCATTGCCCTTGGGTGTCCCAAATCAACATCACTAATCCTACGGTAAGTCCCTACCCTTATGACCTCATTTAATCATTCTGTGAAGAACCTATCTCCAGAACCTATCACCAGCATTTCCCTGGTGGCTCAGATGGTATAGTGTCTGCCTACAATGCGGTAGACCTGGGTTCAATCCCTGGGCTGGGAAGATCTCCTGGAGAAGGAAATGGCAATCTGCTCCAGTATTCTTGCCTGGAAAATCTCACAGATGGAGGAGCTTGGTAGGTTACAGTCCACAGGGTCACAAAGAGTTGGACACGACGGAGTGACTTCACTTTCTTATCTCCAGATACAGTCATATTGGAGGGTTAGTGAGTTTATGACATATGAGCTTATGGGGACACAATTCTGTCTATGACCGTGGTTATGAGTATTTGGATATACCGAGTATTTTCTGCTTGTCAGCTGCAACGACCATGACACTAGGGGAAGGTAACGCTTAGCTCCCAGGACACTGGTGTTACCACCATGCGTGCAGGGTGACGCTGAGACAGAAGCAGCCACCACATCCCAAACAGGTGTCATGAGCCTCCCAGGACGGGCCTGCAGGCCCAGCCTACTGTAGTTGGTCACCATGTGATCAACACCTGTGTCCACACATAACGTGGCCTTCACTGAGGGCCAGAACTGGCAACATCCCAGTTGGTGGCACCATCGGGGTGCTGGACAAGCCCCAGCAAGGCTTTACCAGGACGATGAGATGTTTGCACTGCTGCAGGAATCTATTTTGCTTACAGGACAAAAGGACCATGAGCCACAGGCAGTGGGAGAAGTCAAGGAAAATCTTGACTTCTCCAGTTACATCCACAGAGGACAGCAGCAAGGTGGTAAAGGCATCCAGCCCTCCAAAACAGCCCCTGAGGAGCGGCACCTCCTCAGGCCTCCCTCATGGAAGCTGCGGGTGGCATGGACAGGAGAAGCCACACCCCTCACAGGGCAGCGCCAGTCTGCCTCTTTCTCCCAAGCCAGTTTCTTGGCAGCATTGCTGGGACGCGTAGGACTGGCCGTGTGCAGAGAGGCTTTGCACACTCAGGCAGACCTCCTTTCTTGCATCTAAACATGCTTCAGCAGCCCAAACTGGGATCCATGGAAACCAGAGGCAAAGGAACCTCAGTCACAGTGAAATCCTCCTATGGGCAAAGCCCCCTAGAGAAAGATTGGTAAACCAGAGGATGCTGACATCATCCTTGTCACCTTCTTCCTCCCCTTCATCTTAGTAGTGAAGAGCAGGGACTCTTGATTGGGCGGGGTTGAACATTAGCTCTAACTCTATAACCAGGTGAACTGCAGAGGGTGTATAACTCTGCCTCAGCTTCCTTATCTACAAAATGGAGCTGATAACAGACCTAAGTCACAGGCTTCTTGTGAGGGCCAAGTAAATTAACACAGTGCTCAGTAAGCAGTTGTTACTGCTGTATTTACCGCCATGCGCAGAGCTGAAGTATTAGGTATGTGAGGGCCAAGTGAATTAACACAGTGCTCAGTAAGCAGGTGTTACTACTGTATTCACTACCATACAAAGAGCTGACATGTTAGGCACTCTACTGAGGGCTGTGTAAAGTAATCTTTTTTAAATCCTCGTAGCTCAGACGGTTAAGCATCTGACTGCAATGCAGAAGACCCGGGTTTGATCCCTGGGTCGGGAAGATCCCCTGGAGAAGGAAATGGCAACCCACTCTAGTACCCTTGCCTGGAAAATCCCATGGACAGAAGAGCCTGGCAGGCTGTACAGTCCATGGGGTCACAAAGGGTCGGACACGACTGAGCAACTAACGCACATTGTGATCAACCAATAGAGAGATAAAAATATAAAGATAAATAATTTTTATATATATAAGTATATATAGAGAGAGATTGAAAGTGAAAATGAGGGTGTTAGCATGTCCAACTCAGTCATGTCCAACTCTTTGTGACCCCATGGACACACCAGGTTCCTCTGTCCATGGAATTCTGCAGGGAAGAATCCTGAACTGGGTTGGTATTCCCTCCTCCAGAAGATCTTCCCAACTAGGGAATGGAATCAGTCTCCCACATTGCAGGCAGATTTTTTACCATCTGAGCCACCAGAGAAGATTAGATAGACAAATAAATTAGATAGATACATAGATCAAATAGATGCATATCAGAGTATATCTCTAGATTTATAGATTAAATAGATAGAAAAGAAATAAGTGTGAAAAATGAAACTTGAAGATATTAAGATTGTCCATAGTTAGTCAAATATCAAAGCAAACTTGAAACCTACATCTGTGTGACCCTGAACCTGGAATTTTTTCACCACAACGAAGAAGAATCTGCTCCTTTCCGGCATGCCTTGGACAGCAGCTTGATGTCCCAGGATGGGCAGGGCCTGTCCCCAGTCACGGTCCCCAGTGCTCAGAGGACCATGGACACAGAACTCCTGCAGGAAGAGGAGGGCCCAGTTTCCATGGAACCGCCTTCTTCTTTCACAGCCAGCACTTCTGCAAACAGCAGGTATTGTGCCAGCCACAGCCACACTCTGAGGGAACTTCCTGCACATCCTGGCACATGGTAGTGGCAGGGTAACACAGGCAGTCAGCATGCCGGGGCTCCCTTTCTCCTCCAGCTCCCAGCGTCTGTGCCAACTCTCCAGCAGTAGGACCTCTGCCTGCTCCTTAACCTTGTCTTCTAAGCACACGACAGCAAAACTGGAAGTTCAGGGAGATGAGACAGGACCAATGCGGGAGGTTGGAAGGTTGCTGTGTTGAGCTGGCTTAGTGCTTTCACAAATAACTCCCAAATCTCAGGGGCTTAATGCCACAAAAGTCTGCTTCTTGCTCATGTCACAAGCCACACTGAGCTGGCAAGGGAAGAGGGATAAGCAAGAGTTGCTCTGCTCCACGGAGTCCTTCAGGGACCCAGGCACCTTCCATTTCGTTGCTCCTCTATCTCCTGACCCCCTTGGAGCCCTCTAGACTTTGGAGTTCTGCACTGGATCTTCTGCATCTGTCTAGTCAACAAGGCAAGAGAGAGCCAGTATGGAGTGTCTTTCATGCACGAGGGTTGTTGTTTTTTGTTTTGTTTTGTTTTGTTTTTCATTTTTTTAGGCCAGGCAATATGTGGGATCTTAGTTTCCCGACCAGGGATCAAACCCAGGCCCCCTCTCTTGGGAGCACAGAGTCCTAACCACTGGACTGCCAAGGAAGTCCCCGACACAGGATGTATTTTAGATGCAGGGCCTAGAAATGGCAGCTATCACTTCTATCAACAGTCCATTTGCCAAAACTATCACTTAACTGCCAAGAGGACTGAAAAATGTATTCAAGTTGTGTGTCCTGCCGGGGTGGGGCAGGAAAGAAAGACAAAAAGGGAGTTTGTTGAAAATCTACAGCTTTCTGCTACAATCTCCATTTCTTTAGGTAATTGCTGACCATGTGTCATTTAAAAGGTGGCAGGAACTAACTTCCCCAACCTGAATTCCCCTTGGCACAGCCCAAACCGTCCACCCCCTTGGAGTTCTGACACAAACACAAAGGAAGACAAATCATTCAGGATCCAAGCCACTGGATCCTGTCAAGCTCAGGAATGCCAGTGACTAGGATGCAGGTTCCTATTACACATCCAAGGCACGGGGATGTGGGCGCAGTCACACTCCCGTGAAAGCAAAAGTCGCTCAGTCGTGTCCGACTCTGCAACCCCATGGACTATACAGTCCAAGGAATTCTCCAGGCCAGAATACTGGAGTGGGTACCCTTTCCCTTCTCCAGGGGATCCTCCCAACCCAGGGATTGAACCCAGGTCTACCATATTGCAGATGGATTCTTTACCAGCTGAGCCACAAGGGAAGCCCAAACCTTGGCAGAAGCCCTCTTTATTTTTATGGATGCCAATCCTTGACTAGTCTGATCTGACAAACATACTTATGTCAGAGAAGTCTCAGAACCTACAAAAAAGGGAAGTTCACCTAAAAAGCACTGCTCACATCCCCTCTCCTTTCCCCTGCACTCCGCCGTCTTCGACAAAGCTGGACTCTCGGCACCCCCACGGGGCATGAACCCTCAATGAGACTAGCTGCTGGAGGGCTCTGGAGCCAACAGAGATGCGCCACCTCCAAAGTCCTGCCATTCTCCAGTGGCGAGTGCAGCAGCCAGGAGGACTGCAGCAAACCCACTATTATCTCTGTGATTGCTCTGCACTTTATTTATATAAAGATTTAATATGCAGTCATTGAAAAATAATGCTTAATGACATGAGAAATTTGTCACAATATGTTGCAAGAAAAAAAGGAGGCTACAAAGCAATATACAATATAATTCTATTTTTATAAATACATACTATAGTAGTGAGTGTATGCATATATGTATCTAGAGAGACAGACTTCTGGTTGATATATTATAATTTTTAGTTGTTCCATGAGTTTTCTGAATTGAAAAATTGTATAACACAACATAGTTTATTTACATAAACTGGAAATTTAAAGTCAGAAATATTTAAAATAATTTAAAATGTTCATCTTGATTCTTTTTTTTTTCCATCTACACAGTGTTTTTATTTTTGTTCAACTATAAGCAAACAGCAAAATTAACATAATGTTCACCAACTCCAGACTGGCTTTCTTTTTTACCCCAAAGAGGAATCAACTTAACAAGCACAGACTTTCAGATTTCTGATAACCTCTTAGCCTGCCCGCTGCTCATCGAGATGGCCAGGCTTTAACAGCAAAGCGACTTCTCTTGAGCTTTCTCCAGTATTGCTCGTCCAAGGAGCCAGAGCAGGACACTGATACCCAGCAACCAGCCTGAGACGTTGACAGTGAGTGGACGTGCCGGCCCCTGGTTGTCCTGGTGAGACAAGGCCATGAAGACACAGGCCGATAGGTGTTTTCACACATAGTTCTGTGCTCAGGCTCACAAAGGTGGAAGCAGTCAATCTTTTTTCATTTCAACCTCCCTTAAAGATTCTTTGAAGCTCTACTCTAATACTGCAGACCTGATCTTTTTACCAGAATTTTTTTTTTCTTCTTTAAAGTCTGGTTGTTGTTCTTGTATTAACATTTTGATAAACCCCAACACAGTACCAAAGAATCCCTCACCAAAACGGAGTTCAAATTTGATCAACACAGAAACTCCCTAAAATTATACAAGACAGGCAGAAGGAAAGAAAAGTCATCCTAAATCTAAATCTGACCGCTCAGGGCTTGGGCAAGGAGATGGGGGGAAATCTACATGCATCGCTAAACTGAAACACTGTTTGGGAACTCTGGGACAGGGTCCATCTCCTCTACTTCCCAGACAGCTGCTCCTAGAGTTTGGGCACATAATTGTCCCATTCAGCCTGGTAACATGTGCCAGCCACTAGGGTCCAGAGCTCATACTTTTTGTGAAAAGAGGCCACCTTGAATTTGCCATGGTGGTCTCCAGATAGGTTTCTGAGAATGGGATCGTCACACTTCCGTGGTCTTTCCTGCTTGTAAACCAGCCAGATGAAGCGATGCAGGCCAGCGCCCTTGGGAGGCCCGGAGCCCACATAATTAGAGGGAACTGTGGCTGCTCATGTCATTGCCCTTCATGTTGATCACCAGGAAATGCTGCCATTCCCTATATTTGGGGTCCTTCCTCCTGGGAGCACCGGATGTGTCAAGACCAGGGTGTTCAATTTACCTGGATCAAGGCCATCCCATGTAATGCTGGTGAGCTGGTGCTTAATCTGGGTGGGTGTTAGCACTTTGCCCAGTTCGTCGAACTCCGCCTTGTCACAGAGAGTCCTGCAGCCTCTCATCCACTTCCTGCAGGCTCAAAGGCCTGGACCACTTGCCAAGGTCCACCGGCATCACAGAGCCCAGCAGGTCAGACAGCAGGGAAAGCGGCTTGTGGACTCGCACAGGGTAGGAGCACCGACTCACAGCAGTCTGCAAACTGTACCGAGGACTGCACACGCCAGAGCCACCGCCCCAGCCCATCCTGCTCCTCCAGTCACCGGCGGGGAGGGGCCCCACTCTGCTCTCTGATTGGCCAAGCCCAGTAGCCCCTCTTTTTATTTTTTTCATTGAAGGATAATTGCTTTACAGAATTTTGTTTTCTGTCAAACTGCAACATGAATCAGCCATAGGTATACATATATACCCTCCCTTTTGAACCTCTCTCCCATTTCCCTCCCCATCCACCCCTCTAGATTGATACAGAGTGACTCTTTGAGTTTCTTGAGCCATACAGCAAATCCCCATTGGCTATCTATTTTACATATGGTAATATAAGTTCCATGTTACTCTTTCCACATCTCACCCTCTCCTCCCCTATCCCCATGTCCATAAGTCTATTCTCTATGTCTGTCTCTCCACTGCTGCCCTGTGAATAAATTCTTCAGTACCATTTTTCTAGATTTCATATATGTGTGTTAGAATACAGTATTTATCTTTCTCTTTCTGACTCACTTCACTCCGTATAGTAGATTCTAGGTTCATCCACCTCATCAGAACTGACTCAAATGTGTTCCTTTTCATGGCTGAGTAATATTCCCTTGTGTATATATACCAAAACTGCTTTATCCATTCATCTGTCAATGGACATCTAGGCTGCTTCCATGTTCTAGCTAATTTAAACAATGCTGCAGTGAACAATAGGATACATGTGTCTTTTTCAACCCTGGTTTCCTCAGGGTATATGCCTAGGAGTGACATTGCTGGCTCATACCGTGCTTTTATTCCTAGTTTTTTAAGGAATCTCCTTATTGTCCTCCACAGTGGCTGCATCAGTTTACATTCCCACCAACAGTGCAAGAGCGTTCCCTTTTCTCCACACCCTCTCCGGCATTTATTGTCTGTAGACTTTTTGATGAGGGCCATTCTGACCCGTGTGAGGTGATCTCGTTGCAGTTTTGATTTGCATTTCTCTAATAATGAGCGATGTTGAGCATCTTTTCATGTGTTTCTTAGCCATCTGATTGTCTTCTTTGGAGAAATGTCTCTTAGGTCTTTTTCCCACTTTTTGATTGGGTTGTTTGTTTTTCAGGCATTGAGTTGTATGAGCTGCTCATATATTTTGGAAATTAATCCCTTGTCAGTTGTTTCATTTGCTATTATTTTCTCTCATTCTGAGGGTTGTCTTTTCATCTTGCTTATAGTTTCCTTTGCTGTGCAAACGCTTTTAAGTTTAATCAGGTCCCACTTGTTTACTGTTGTTTTTATTTCTGTTACTCTAGGACGTGGGTCATAGAGGAGCTCACTTTGATTTGTGTCACTGAGTGTTCTGCCTGTTTTCCTCTAAGAGTTTTATAGTTTCTGGTCTTACATTTAGGTCTTTAATCTGTTTTGATTTTCTTTGTGTGTGGTGTTGGGAAGTGTTCTAATTTCATTCTTATACATGTAGCTGCCCAGTTTTCCCAGCACTTATTGAAGAGGCTCTCTTTGCTCCATTGTATATTCTTGCCTCCTTTGTCAAAAATAAGGTACCCATAGGTGCATGAGTTTATTTCTGGGCTTTCTACCTTGTTCCATTGGTCTATATTTCTGTTTCTGTGCCAGAACCACACTGTCTTGATGACTGTAGCTTTGTAGTATAATCTGAAGTCAAGAAGTTTGATTCGTCCAGCTCCATTCTTCGTTCTCAAGACTGCTTTGGCTGTACAGGGTCTTCTGTGTTTCCATATGGATTGTAAAATTTTTTGTTCTAGTTCTGTGAAAAATGCCATTGGAAATTTGATAGGGATCACACTGACTCTGTAGATTGTGTTTGGCAGTAAAGTCATTTTCACAATATTGATTCTTCCTATCCAGCAACATGGGATATCTTTCCATCTGTTTATGTTGTCTTTGATTTCTTTCATTAGTGTCTTATAATTTTCTGTGTACAGTTCTTTTATCTCCTTAGGTAAGTTTATTCCTAGATATTTGATTCTTTTTGTTGCAATGGTGAATGGTATTGATTCCTTAATTTCTTTTTCTGATTTTTCATTGTTAGTATATATAAATGCAAGTGATTTCTGTGTATTGATTTTGTATCCTGCAACTTTGCTAAATTCATTGACTAGCTCTAGTAATTTTCTGATACTATCTTAAGGGTTTTCTGTGTATAGTACCATGTCATCTGCAAACAGTGATAGCTTTATTTCTTCTTTTCCAATCTGGATTCCTTTTATTTCTTTTTCTTCTCTGATTGTTGTAGCTAAGACTTCCAGAACTATGTTGAATAACAGTGGTGAAAGTGGGCACCCATGTCTTGTTCCTGATCTTATAGGGAATCCTTTCAGTTTTTCACCATTGAGAATAATGTTTGCTGTAGGCTTATCATATATGGCCTTCACTATATTGAGGTAGGTTCCTTCTATGCCCATTGTTTTAAGTTTTTTAATCATAAATTGGTGCTAAATTTTGTCAAAGGCATTTTCTGCATCTATTGAGACGATCATATGGTTTTTATCTTTCAATTTATTAATATGGTGTATCACATTGATTGATTTGTATATACTGAAGAATCTTTGCATTCCTGGAATAAACCCAACTTGATTATGGCGTATGAGCTTTTTGATGTGTTTCTGAATTCTGTTTGCTAAAATTCTGTTGAGGATTTTTGCATCTATGTTCATCAGTGCAAGCACTTTTTGAACCAGTTATGAGTCAGCAGCAGGATCCAAATAAATATATAAACAAGAAATGATCAGAAAACATTTCCTGGCCTGGCAGAACCTAGGGTCTGTTGGGAGTGTACCAGAAAATAAGCAATACAGTTGGGCGTGATGCCTGCTGTGATGGGGAAGAAAAATATGCCTGCAGAATTCTGAAGCACTGCCTAAGCCAGGCCTCAAGGACCAGCAAAGGCTCTCCTGCTCAAAGAATGTCTGAGACCCATAGTATGAGAAGAAGCTGCTCTCCCTGATGAAAGAGCAAAGCTGTCTGATCAGGCAGTGCATGGAGCATGAGCAGCAGCCCAAGATGGAAATACTACGTCATTCTGAGAGGCTGGAGAAGAGTCTGAGACAGAAAGGAGCAAAATAAGCCCAGGAAAGACATGCAGAATCATGCAGTTGCCTTCAGGTACTATCCAAAGGACTAATGAGCAGGCCCAGAAGAATGTAAGGGATGAAGATGTGATCAGATTTGTGTTGTAGGAAAATCATCTTCAGGTGGCATTTAGAAGGTCAAAGAGAGTGTGTGGAGCTGAAGGCAGAAGAGCAATGCAGAGACAGGCTACACAGTGGTGCTGGCGGACCAGGCAGTGCAGTGGAGGAAGGGGCAGAGGGCACTAGGGGTGAGGGGGTGCTCCATGCTCAAAGGCCCACGCTGTAGCAAGACCACTGATACGCAGGGGGGCTCCTGGCCACACATACTGGGAGCTGCATCCAGTGGACCTAGGATCTTGTCCTTTTCTCAGGGTGCCAGGACGTTCCCTTCCCCAGGTGTCCTACCTGTGGGACAAGCCACTTCCCAGGCATCAGCAGCCTTGGCACTTGGTGAGTCATTCTCATGTTCCATCCTGCAAACCACATCTGGGGATGTGAGAGGAAGCAGGACCTCTGCCTCAGTTTCCAGAAGGACTACAACAGGACAGCCTCCCAAGGACATGAGAACTGCTGCCCAGGGTACCCTTTGCACTGCTGCTGGGGTGAGTTCCTAGGAGGCCTGGGAGCAGTGGGCACTGCCAGATTAGCATCCTCTGTGAGCATGGGTGAAGGAAGGAAAAAGTGGTAAATAGAGGAAGAGTGGCCCTTGCTCTGTGGGCTTTGGGCAGAGGTGCTGGTTGGAGCAGGCAAAGGGGCAGAGGGCAACTCACCAGGAGAGGCTCTCTAGGGGCCATTTGAGGGCATTTCACAGACCCAGCCCTGGGCTTCCTGCCCCTACACTCAAGTGTAGCACTGAGGACTCCCAAAGGGCCCCTAAAGGCAAGGCTTCAGGTAGACTTCAAGCAGGTACCATGGACAGCAGCCAAGGGCTGATGCGGCTGCTCAGTCAGTTTCCTGGTGGGACATGTGCGATGCAACCAAGTTCATCGTAAACAGGGATGTGAGGGTGGACTCGGGATTCCTTGAACCTCAACACCTGCAGGCAAGTCTCTAGCTCTATCCTGCTGATGCCTTTGATTCCCCTTTCTGTCTTTTTAAACTCAGAACAGACATCCCTGCTATTTTTCTTATTCCTCAGCTAACTCCTATCAGATGAGTTCACCCACCCTCTCTCTCTGAAGGCTTCTCGGGCAGTTCAAGTGCTTCTCCTGGGTTGGTGGCTCCTCTCTCCATCATTTGCTTCTCAGGGGAAGGTGGGAACTCCTATCATGATCACAATGATTGTCACCCCATAGAACAACTTATTTTATTAATGAAATGATTAGGATTAAATTAGGAAATGTTTTTATTATATTGAATTCCTCAATTTCTATAATTGCATTTTTATATCATCTTTCATCCAGAAGTCATTTATGAAAGTTACTTCTTGATTCCACTTATTATGGATTTTTTAAAACTCTATTGTACCCCAGTCAGAAAACGTGACTTGGGCTCTTTTATACTCTTGGGAACGTATGGAGATTTTCCTGGCAGCATACGCTCTCATCCACTTTTTAATCCTTTATTTGATTTATCTCCTAGTCAGCCGAAATATATCTTATAGCAGTTTCTGGGAAGAATAAGAAAGTGACATGCTTTCTAAACCATTGCACTCCTGAAAGTGTCTTTTTACAGCTTCACACATGAATGACAATTTAGCCGAAGGTAGAATTCTTGGGTCACCACCTTCTTCATCTAAACCTCTGGAGATGGTGGTTCTGTGTTGGAGTGAAATCCAAGGTGAGCGGCTGTTTATTCTTCTGTAGGTACACTGTTCTTCTGTTGGGCTGCTTACAGGAATATTTTTTTAATTCCTTTAAATCATTCTCTTCTATTATCCTCAAAGGTACCCAGGGATACCTCAGAGGAGGTGAGACACCATGCGGAGAGATGAGGGAGGTGCTGATGGAAATTCTGTGGCTTCTGGGAAGCCTTCTCTGCAGGGACCACATTTTCCATAGTAATTTTGCCAGCTGCACCAAATATTAACAACAAGCACAATAACTCAGTCATGTGCTCCTGTGCTCTCATTTCCCCTCCACGGGCAGAGCTTTATTATAAATCAATAGAATTTCTACAGCAAGGGCAAAAGTAACATGTGTGGGATTGAGCAAATAATAAGTTGAACCTTGAAAAGAATTTTTCTCTTTGTATGATATTTTTCCCTAGGAGCTCCTTGTCTCAACAACAGATGCTGCTGTTCTCACGCCCAATTCCCTCTGAATGTTGCCTCTGTCCTTGCCTGAACATAGCAGGTTGGAATCCCCATAACACAACTGTTATGGGCTTCCCAGGTGGTGCTAGTGGTAAAGAACCCGCCTGCCAATACAGGGGACATAAGAGATGTAGGTTCGAGAATTGCTGGTGCCCTGAACCATCCTCTCACCCGAAGTCTTCTACTGCTAGACGACATGACTGTACTCCAGGACCTAGACAGTGTATCCCAGGAAAAGGATCAGAAAAGAAAAAGGTACCATATTCATGGAGGGTGTCTTGCTAAAAACAGGAATGCCCTCAGGATGCTGGGCAACAAGACCTTGCTATAGGACATCTGCTTGATTTTCCTTCTGTCTGCAGGACAGCCTCCAGGGAAACCGCTGCCCAGCTATGGTGAGGACCCCTCCCCCACCGCTCTGTGAATGATATATGGCGCACTCCTGTAAGAGAATACATATGGCAACCCTGCTACAGGACGCCCCATGCCCATAAAGGTAAGAGGAGACCTGAAATTGCTACACGGCATAGCTAGGCTGAGAAGCAAGTGTGAAACCTTAACTTCTCAGTTAATGTCTGTTATGGACCCAGAGTGTACACCTTGCCCCCCAAGAATAACACAAAATTCATCTGCTGCAATCTAGTCCACAGTGTGATGGAGTTTGGAGTTGGGGCCTTTGGGAGGGAGTTAATTCACGAGGATGGAGCCCCCATGAGGTGACTGGTGCCCACGTAAGACAGTGAAGAGCCTGGCACTCCGTCCTCCATCATGTGAAGACTCGGCAGAGAATGAAGTCATCTATGAACTAGGAAGTGAGCCCTCATCAGACACTGAATCTTCCAGAGCCTTGCTCTTGGACTTCCCAGCCTACAGAACTATGAGAAATCAAGTTCTGGTGTTTAAGCTACCCAATCTATGGTAACTTTGTTGTCACAGCTCAAACGGAGACCATATCTCAATATATTATCTTGCCATATGTTTTGTTTATTCAGTCGCTAAGTTGTGTCCGACTCTGCAACCCATGAACCATAGCCTGCCTCTTCTGTCCATGGAATTTTCCAGGCAAGAATGCTGGAGTGGGTTGCCATTTCCATTTCCAGGGGAACCTTCCTGGATCATGGATTGAACTCATGTCTCCTGCACTGGCAGGCGGATTCTTTAACACTGAGCCACCAAGGAAACCCATCTTGCCATGTGCTCATGACCAAAAAGCACTGCTCTGACATATGGGTACAAGGAGATGTGCTCCTAAAATTCATCTATTCCTAAGCACTTCCAGAAACACTAGACCTAAGAGATACTCATCAGAAGAATGGTCTAGTTACCAAATGAGTTTCAGCTGGGAAAGCTCATCCTTAACTTAAAATTTAAAAAGCACATTAATGTTTTAAAAGCTCTGAAGAGGCCTGAAGAAAATATTATCAGTGAATAGCCCAATGTTCCCCAAATTATTTGGCTACAAAGAATCCTTTTTGAGAAATACTCATTCATCAGACAGACTATGGGACACAGTTGGGAAAGTACTATGCTAAGAAAATCTTCCAGATCGAAAGAATTACCACACTCTGCCTTCAGCTGGAAATTAACAAAAGAGGAAGCTGAGTATAACCTGTTCATTGAATGAGCTTGACTCCATAAGGTTCAAGAAGAAAGTAAATGTGCTCCTTCTGATCAGGTCTCCCTCCCCTTCACCCGCTCAGCCAAACTAGACTTGTCTGTCCCTGAATGAACTCTCGGGTAGGCCCCAGAGCTATCTCAGTCATTCTCAAGTATTAATAATTGATCTCATGTTCAAGAGTTAAAATAGCCTGTCAATTTGAATATCAAAACTTCGATCTCTCATCCAGTTTAAAACATCTCTCTCCAAACCACAAGAAGCAACAGAGAGAAAGCCAATAATGGGAAAGGAAGGGCAGTTAGAGTCTTTCCGCTTTGCTTTCATATTTTCCTTAAGCATTCCCCTAGGCTTTTCATGCTTCCTCCATGCACCATGCTGCTCCAGGCTCCTCTGATGTTGGGGAGGGGAAAAGAGCAACAGGAAAAGTAAGGAATGTCAACGTGTCTCACATGCCTTGTGCTGTCTCTGATTCTCTCTGGGTTTCTCAATGCCCTTAACCATGCAGATACTTAAATACTGACTCTGCTGCCCTACGGGAGTGCGTGTGGGGTTTCTTCAAGGGACCCTCAGTGCCTTCACACTGCTGGTGTCAGTGCTGCCTCTTCTAGGGACTTCCCTCGAAGTCCAGTGATTAGGACTTCGCTTTCCAATGCAGGGGCTGCAGGTTCAATCCCGGTTTGGGGAGCTAAGATCCCACATGCCTTGTGGCCGAAAAATCATTAAACAAAAGCAATACTGTAACAAATTCAATAAAGATTTTTTAAATGGTCCATATTAAAAAAAGTTTAAAAAACATTGCCTCTTTTAACTAACAAATAGGATGGTACCCTAGGCCCCTGGAGTCTGGCAATCCACCAGGAAGGAGTCATTTCACCCCCTAGGCCAGCCTCTTGGATAAAATTCTTTCAAGATGACTGTTTCTCGGGACCCACATCTGCAGCTCATTCCCCCTCCTGTTGCCCTGTCCAGCCATCAGAAGTAACTCCCGGGAAGCCTTCCAGCTGAAAGCCTTTCAGGCCTGAGTGAGGTCTCAGTCTCCACATTCTGGAAAATCCTGAACACATTTCATGCTCTTTGTGACTGATTCTCTGAAGCTCCTCCTCTCCCAGCTTGATGATGGGGAAGGACTCCCCTTCATTTCCTCATGGGGAGTGGGTAGTGACCAGCTCATCAATTTCTCTTTGTAGGTCGGTTCCCCAGCAATTAACTCTGAAATGGAGTTTACACCAAGGAGGCTGATTGAGGAGCGCAGGCAGGAGTGACTCCTCTCAAGAAGTGAAGGAAGGGGCAGGGCTGGGCCAAAGGAGAGGACGGACTTCCATACAGTTGTGTCAGCCCTTAGCTGACCCCCCAAGGGAGCTCTGAAGCTGGATGGTCCCTTCGCAGGTTGGAAACATCTGAGTCTCTGCACCCTTGCATCAACCAGCCCTCGATGCAGACTTGCCCCCAGGGAAGGGCAATTAACTTCGGCAAAGACAACGCCCTTAGTCAAGGGGAACTCCCAGGGAAGGAGCATGCTGTGAGTCAAGGAGACAGCTCTCCCAGCAGCTGGGGGACTGAGTACCTGGGCCCTGAGGGGTGGCCCTGGGTGGTGTACCACAGCACAGCACCACTATCAGGCTCCTACTGAATGTCAAAGATGGAGAAGGCCTGTTTAACAAGCTGCTCCAGAAACAAGCACTTGTGACTTTATGTTGATCTGTTTCATGCTGTAGTTTGCCTCTTGCCGAGTGGAACATCAAGTATGTGTTAAGCTGGTCAGTTAACAGCAGTATGATCCCCGAGAGGGATGCAGTGAGTACCTGTTCTTTCTTGGCTCTGCCTTTAACTGTCTGGGCCAAGCTCATGTCAATTTCTAGTCTTGGTTTCCTTAGCTGTAAATCAGGATGACAAAAACCAACCTGCCTACCTCTCTTGACTGTGGTAAGATACACATAAGACATCTGATACACCCAAAGGAAGAGTTTTGACACCTGCTAGAGATAGACTGAGGAGAAGGCGATGGCACCCCACTCCAGTCCTCTTGCCTGGAAAATCCCATGGACAGAGGAGCCTGGTAGGCTGCAGTCCATGGGGTTGCGAAGAGTCAGACACGACTGAGTGACTTCACTTTCACTTTCCACTTTCATGCATTGGAGAAGGAAATGGCAACCCACTCCAGTGTTCTTGCCTGGAGAATCCCAGGGACCAGGGAGCCTGGTGGACTGCCATCTATGGGGTCGCACAGAGTCAGACACGACTGAAGCGACTTGGCAGCAGCAGCAGAGAGAGACTAAACCTTCTTCAAAGTCCTAGCCTGATATGAATAGGATTGCTGAGCCTTTTCTGCTCAAGGCCCATTAAGGCTTGATGATCCCAATGTCATAGGAAATAGCACTAATGAGAGATATTATAGAGTCATCTTCATCCCAAGGAAAGTTGGGTATTGCCTTAACATCTGCGAACAGAACATTTAGGGCTGCAGGTTGGACGAGGTCAGATGGCACAGCAAGGCCACACGGCCCACAGGGAGAACTGGACGGTGACCTAGTTCCAGTACTGCCGTTCACAAAGCTGCGACACTTGAGCATCACTCCCTATGCTAGAATTCATTCTGCATCTGTGAAATAAAATCATGGTCCTAGGGCAGGACTTGTCAAGCTCTTTTAATAGCAAAAGTCTGTTTTCAATTGGAAATTCTTTTAAAAAACTCTGTTCTAGGAAAGTGTTGAACAGATTCCTCATAATGTTTAAATATAGGCTGCTGCTACTACTAAGTCGCTTCAGTCGTGTCCGACTCTGTGCGACCCCATAGACGGCAGCCCATCAGGCTCCCCCATCCCTGGGATTCTCCAGGCAAGAACACTGGAGGGGGTTGCCATTTCCTTCTCCAATGCATGAAAGTGAAAAGTGAAAGGGAAGTCGCCCAGTCATGTCCAACTCTTAGCAACCCCATGGACTGCAGCCCACCAGATTCCTCCATCCATGGGATTTTCCAGGCAAGAGTACTGGAGTGGGCTGCCTTTCTCCAGATGTAATAAAGTCTCCTAAACTACATGAATGCAATCAGTGACTCAGAAAATGGTTCCTCTGTGTCGACCACATGCTAGGCACAGTACTAGGCAGGATGTTTAAAAATGTGCTACAGGCTGAATGACTGATATGGTCCCTTCTAGAATTTACAGTCCATTGGGTGGGCCAGACAATCGATTTGCAATTACACTGCAGAATGATAAGCTCTCAGGCCAGAGAACTTTAAAGCACATGAGAGATTTTAACCCAGGTTTGACTACGTGGGGAAGTCATGGTTGATGTTCCAGAGAAACTAGATGTAAAGGGTACGTTAGCACTGACTAGCTACTGGAGAGAGAAGACTCTTACTGACAGAAAGCCTTGCTTTTCCAGAATTTTAGAGACAAATGTGAAGAGCTAAATAAAGATTGGGTCCAATACAAAAAAGGAAGTGATCAAAGACAAAAAAAATGGGACTGGAGAATGAAGCACTGAGGGAACCCCAAGAGGTCACTTGTGAAATACTCAGAAAACCGGGCTTTATCCAAAGTGCTGTGGGAAACCATTGATGGATTTTTAAGTAAAGCTGAGAATTATTAGTCTAGGTGACCTCTCAGGGTACCTCCAACACTGCAATAACAGATTTCATTCAGCTCAACCAATAAATTCCTGCATGTTAATTGAACCATTCAACAAATATTTGCTAAGTGTAATTAAAAAGTGGTTATTTAAATCATAAAGACAAAATGAAACATCTTTGGGGAAAAAAAGATAAAAGTAAACTTATTTCTGGTGGAAAACCCAATTTATATTCTCAAAGGATAGCATTCAATCTCCAGTGGGGGATAAAAGCAAAGGAGGAGATTCGGGAGGCTATGACCAAGGGGAAAAAGGAAGCTGCCCCCTCAAACAATGTGGGTCAAGACTGGGACACTTAAAGACTGAGAGACAAAAGCAGGAGGAGGAGGGGGCAACAAAGCACACAGGAAGAAGCTTAATTGGGAAGCTGAACTCAGGACAGCTGATAGGCGCCCTGTGCTCCCAGCCAACAGTCAGCAGCTGACAGAGGCCTTCCCCATGCACTGGGTGCGGGCCACAGAAGCAGCTGAGTCTTGAGTCAGGTAGGCGCTTAACTTCAGAAGAGAAATTCTGCTCTCAAAAGGCACACGAGGAACTCTGCTCAATGCCACGTGGCAACGTGGATGGGAGGGAAATTTGGGAGAGAATGGATACGTGTGTATGTATGGCTGAGTCCCTTTGCTGTCCCCCTAAAACTATCACAACACTGTTAATCCACTATACTCCAATATATAACTTAAAAGAGAGGGGAAAAAAAAGTGTTATCAGCATCCTAACTTTGACTGACTTGTTAGCCTCTTTAAAAATCCTACCTCTCAGCATTTATACCCTTGTAGAGTCGGACACGACTGGGCGACTTCACTTTCACTTTTCCCTTTCACGCATTGGAGAAGGAAATGGCAGCCCACTCCAGTGTTCTTGCCTGGAGAATCCCAGGGACGGGGGAGCCTGGTGGGCTGCCATCTGTGGGGTTGCAAAGAGTCGGACACGACTGAAGCGACTCAGCAGCAGCAGCAGAGTAACCTCAGACACTGACTCAGTCTTGGCTTTTGACTTGCTCTGCCCCACGGAACATTATCAGGGTTGATGCAAACAGAGCTTTCTCCACTTAGAATGTTCTAGGCTGCCATGTCAGAAGGAAGTCTAGGCTCCTGTGTGGAGGATAAGGACCAAGTGGAGAACCTCCTGAGGATAACAACACACAGAAAGAGAAGCTTCGGGGAAACAAAGCAGGTGCCCCTGCTGAGTTTCCAACTAAAGGCCGCCACCTGGGCAAGCCTGGGTGACCCAGCACAAGGCAGGAACACAGCCTCGTCAACCCAGAATCAAAACATAAAATAAATTTTGTGTCATCATTTTACGCCACTGAATTTTCCAGTGGCTTGTCACATAGTAATACTGCTAGAAAGGGAAAATAAGGGGGTGGAATAATTGAACTATGGAGAATATAGGTAAAAGTTTTAGTGTCAGTCTAGTAGAAGTTCCAAAAAGAGAATGTAAACAATGCAAAGAGAATGGAGTCATCAAAGAAATAAAAATAAGGTTTCTCAGGACTGAAAGTGTTTATAGTCAGACTAAAGGGTGTCACCACATGCTGATAAGCAGGTTGAAAAGACACCCATCTAGAATGCAGTGGTGTTGCTTCTGTATATATATATATACACACACACACACACATATATATACACACATACACACACACACATATATAAATCCTCAAAACATCCACATATTTTTTCATTTGTCACCCAGAGTGGAATAAAAATCAGAATAACATTAGACTTCTCACTGGAAATATCAGATACCATATTTTTTAAGACAAGTCTTCAAAACCCTGAGAAGTATTTTGAAACTAAACTCCTATCTCCAACCAAAATAATATTCAAGAGGGAAGGCAAAATATAGATACATCTGGACATACAAGAATTCATATGATTATCTCCTCATGGAACTTCTCTGAAAGAACTCAGTACACAATAGAAAAAAAAATGAATACAACTAGAAAAATGCTGAGATGCAAGAAACAAATGAAAACAAAGAAATCACTCAAACTTGTAGTTAAGTAACCATTGATTCAAAAATCAAGTTAACAAATTACTATCTGAAACTAAAATCCCAGACAATCTCAAAATGAGATGTGGGGCTATAAAGGAGAAGGGGAAATAAAAGCATGATAAAGCCAGGAGTGCCAGAGGTCAAGTTTCTGAAGGTCACGACTCCAAAAGGGAGGAAGTGCCACCAGATACCCTCATGTCCTGCCTTCTCTCCCCACCAATACTGGCTTATTGGCCAGCTCTGTGCCTCACTGGTTGTGCAAGCCCCAGGCAACACAGTTGTTCTGACCCTCTATCATGTCAGATCCCAGATTTCCAATGACGCAAAGACGATAATGACAAGGTCGCTCCTCCCAGAAGACAGAGTTGAGGAGTCTACTCATCAAGCCTGCTCATCACCCCTAAAATGAATATTATTTCCCTGCAGCAACTTACTGATATAAAATGGCCATCACCTCCATGGCTCCATGATAAGAAGGCAAACATACAGAGTGTGGTCCCCTCTGGCCTGCTACCCGCCATGATGTGGGCTTACAAGTGCAGGCAAATGATGTCTGTCGAAAACCTGTAAGTAATCCTGAGTCCCATCTCTCTGCTCTCAGATCGGTCTGTACTCAAATTAAAAAGCTTCAGAGAGCAAGAAGTTGTCCACTGCAGAAACACCCAGAGCTACCAAGCAGCCAGAGGAGATTTACCACCCTCGTATCCAGGGTGTCTAGGGGCTACAAATGTAATAACATCTCTAACCCGGCTCACAGATTGACTTGCAAATGCGCCTTGTCACAGCTCCGCAAGTTCCCCCTGGAATTCAGAGCTATTTCTCCGAACTACTGCTGAGCATTCTCTCAGATATTGGCTCTATTCCCCGGGTTCCCAGTCTGACCCAGGCAGCAGTGCTGTGGTGTTTCTGCCTCCACAGTGAGCAAAGCAAGCATACAGTCACTTGTATTAACCATGCCATAACCTCATAGGCAGCTTACAATCCCCCACATGAATGAGATGCTGTCATCCAGCCTGACGCTTCATCTCCACGTCCCTCTCCTGGACCCTGCATGACTCGGGTAGGAGAGAAGTGGATTCTCTCCCTGATCAGCTTGACCAAGTAAACTTGCCTCTCGGGAGCAGTCTGAGCAAAATGAAGGACCACCTGTAGATGGTGTATTTCTCAGCCCCCAATCCAGGAGAAGCACCCTGCCAGTATCTTTATTATTTCTTCCAAAATCTTATTTCAATGTTATTTCAGACAGTTGGAATTACATCATCCACATTTGGAAGGCCACTCTGCCATTGCCTAAGAGGGAATAGAATTTATTCCAATGTCCCTATCACTCTTTTTTTCTTGTTTTGTTTATTTGTCTGTTCATTCATTTGTTTGATTGTTTATCATGCCACTTAGCTTGGGAATCAGGCTGGAAGAAGACAAGCCTAAGGTGCCTTTTCCCAGGCAGGCATGGATCAACCCAGGCCCAATACGAGCTCTTTACTTATGGCTACATACTTTGTGTAATAGACTTTGGAGTTTCCTGTAAAAATACATATTTTTGTTCAATGTCCTCACATCCTATGAACCTACCTCTTGCCTCATAGAAAAGCAAATCCCAGAGATAAGGAATGGGAAGAAAAGGCAGTTGTCCATTCCAATTATACAGGCCAAATCCATTTTCCAGGTGGCACTGCTACTAATAACATGGAGTTTTTAAAATCCCACATCTACCCAGAGAAAGACTCTTGAGTCATTAAGCCAGCACAATAAACCAAATGGGCTGTAACGGAAACCAGCAGGCCCAGCCCAGGGGCGCACTAGGAGCCTGGTTCTAATTTGGGGAAGTGAAAACAGATTAAAAATATATATATATTCCAGACACTACAAAGGCCTCCCTTAAAAACTCAAGAAAAGTGACAAGACATGCTCTTAGAAAGTCAGCAAGAGTTAATCAAAAGCTGACAGGCTTCTGAAAGGATCACTATGTGTTTATTTCAAAAGTGGTCTTTGAAGGTGTTTCAGAAGTCAAGGACACTTCCAGGGAAAGTCAACATAAAGTTACCTGGAGTAAAAAAGAACTGAAACAAAAAGGCCTTTTTTGTCTTCCCAGAGGTAACCAGGAAAGAGCAGCTGGGACATACTTAGTGCAGAAAGCACTGCTGTAGGCCTATTAGCTTCTAGGGCCAGGACAACTACACGCCAAGGCCCAGCAAATGGCATATAAATGGGAAAATTGAGGAATGGCTGAGTAAGCAAGTCAATAGCATGCACTTAACTGAGGACCTTCTTGAGCAAGCAAAGATACATGCTATCAGTTGATTTTTTATAGTTGGGTCCAGTAACCTTGTGTATGGGCCAAACCTAGCCCTTCACTTGTTTCAGTGAATAACATTTTATTTGAGCACAGTCAAGTCTTGCTTCATAGGTGTGTAACCTGCGTAGTCACAAGGGCCCCGCACTTAGAAGGGCCCCCGTTTAGTTTAGTGCACTGCTATTGATGTTTTGAAATTCTTGATCATTCTTGGGGGGAAAAAAAAAAGAGCTTTGCATTGTCATTTTGAACAAGGTCGTTCATATCATGTATTTGATCCTAAACACAGTTATGACCGTTTGCTGATATGTGATCTGCAGCTGTTTTTGTACTAAAATAGCAAAGTTGAATAGCTGCAACAGACACTTCATGCCTTCAAAGCCAAAAATATTTGCCATTGGAGTGAGTAAAGTCACTCAGTCGTGTCCGACTCTTTGCAACGCCATAGACTGTAGCCTACCAGGCTCCTCCATCGACGGGATTTTCCAGGCAAGAGTACTGGAGTGGGTTGCCATTTCCTTCTCCAGAGGATATTCCTGACCCAGGGACTGAACCCGGGTCTCCCACATTGTAGGCAGACACTTTACCGTCTGAGCCACCAGGGAAGCCCTAGCCCTTTATAGAAAATGTTTGCCACCAACCCCTGCTTTATAGGGTGCTGCATCACTCTGCACACCCTATCCAGAATGCAAGTGTGTGGTGATGGAGAGACTTTAAAACTGGATTAAAAAAACCTAGAAGCCAGCCTGGCTCTGCCTTTGGTAGACTCAGTGGTTCTACTTTATTCCATTTATCACCCTTAACTTCCTAATTATTGTGTATAATTTTTGTCCTATCTTAATAGAGTTAAAATTATCTTCACAACTCTTATTTTTTCATATAAGGGATTTTATACCTATATAAAGATAAAAGAGATGACGTAATAAAAACATAAACATGTTACCAAATGAAAAAAATAAGAAAACCCAGCCTGTTTCTGGATTATCTAATACATCTCTGGAAAGCCTTGGAGACTCACTGTCTTGGAGCATCGGGTTACTGATTTATCAGGGGACTCATTACTAACTTCTGTGAATGTTACTGGTTAAAGCCACCCCAGAGGGCACTGACTTCTCCCCACTTCCGGGTTGTGTCACACCCCCGCCCCCCCACCCCCATCCTCTGAGCAGCCAACCTGGGTATCTGGTTAAGGTGGACCTGGCCCCGGAGTTGCCATAGCAATAGAGGAATCTGGTCTTTGTGTGCAGCAGCAAAGCCACTGGGATCTCAGGAGATAAAGTGCTATAGAAACATTGGCCAAGGCTTTCAAGGACACCAGCTCGGGCCCAAGAGGCAGGCAGTCCTCCTGCATCACGTGGATCTGGGGAAGCGTATAAACGGGATCTGGTGGAAAGGAATTAGACCGTGATTTCATTTCTCGCTACTCTGAATCCTTTAGTAGTTTTTAAAACATCCGTCCAGATTTACAAATAAGTCACTTCAATGAAAATGGCAGCTAGCTCTGCTTCTCTGACTCAAAACAAGATGGAATAATACAGCCCTTTAAGGATTAGGATAGACAGTTTAAAAAAAATTTTAAGCAATTAACCTATTAGTAATTTCCTAAACTATTAGTACTAATGCACAGGAGAGTGCATGGAATTTCATGCATTCCATATACATTCACACATAGGGTTGTTACTGTAACAGATGAAGAAAACAGACACTCAAATCAATAAACTTGTCTAAAATTAAACAACTCCTGCACCAGCTATGGAAAGTGTGTTAGTTGCTCAGTCATGTCCAACTCTTTGCAACCGCATGGACTGTAGCCCACCTGGCTCCCCTGTCAATGGAATTCTCCAAGCAAGAATACTGGAATAGGTTTCCTTTTCCAGGGGATCTTCCCAACCCAGGAACTGAACCTAGGTCTCCTGCATTGCAGGTAAATTCTTTACCATCTGGGCCACCACAGAAGCCTGCCAGCTAGAGAGCTAGGAGTCAAAACCTGCTATGACTCCAAAGACTGCTCTTTCCAAATTCTATACCTTTGCTTTTTTTTTTTAAGATGTGGGGAAATCTAGACCTTATGGATCTAGATTAAAATTTAACCAAACAGATTAACAGAAAAAAAGGAAAGGAAAAGAAATTAAAACTATTCCTTTAAAAGTGCTTGCTGGGATTTATTTCTCTCCTTCAACTTTGTTCCAGACACTTATCAGAGCTTTGTTGTTTTTCACCCAGAGAATCTGAATTTGGATGCTTATTGTAATATAATTAGCACTGACATTTAGCAACCCAACACTGAAGTAGAACCTTGAATTTCACAGGACATCATTGAAAGGTTGCTTTCTACTCTCAGTTGCCTCTCACTGTAGCAATAACATATTTTAACATGCACGAAGTACACAGCCATTTATTGAGGGAAAGAATGCTATTTTAACACCAACACAGTAGGTAAAAATTGTGGAAATCTCCCATAACAAATATCAAGGAATAGTTTAAGTAGAATTTAAGCTTTGGGTCTTGATGATGAAGCTTGGGCTTCTTCCTTGAGTCTTAGGGAGATATATTATTCTCCTTTTCTGGTTTCCATGACTAGGCTGATAGATACACTAAAAAGACTCTTTATTTTAATAAGACCCTTTTTTTAATGCTTTCAAGCCATTTATTTATTTTTTAATATAAATGTATTTATTTTAATTGGAGGCTAATTACTTTACAATATTGCATTGTTTTGCCATACACTGACATGGGTGTACATGTGTTCCCCTTTATTTTAGGAGATGGGAGACTGTTTCCAGTAACGCTAGTTACTGGTATTAGCACTAGAATTGAAAAGCGTAAGATGCCATGGGCTTCCCCAGTGGCTCAGCAGTGAAGGATCCGCCTGCAGCGCAGGAGATGCCGGAGACGCAGGTTTGATCCCTGGGCTGGGAAGATCCCTTCAAGGAGGAAAGGGCAACCCACTTGCCTGGGAAATCCCCTGGACAGGGGAGCGTGGGCTAATAGTCCACAGGCGTCACAAAGAGTCAGGACAACTGAGCACACGGGCATGCATGGGATGACTGCTGGTTACCCAAGGGGAGAGTGGGGCTGACATGCACACACTACTATATACACAACAGGCACTTTATTCAACATTCTGTAATAACCTATATGGGAAAAGAATCTGAAAAAGAATGGATATATATAAACGTATCACTGATTCCAAGGAGAAGGGCATGGTGACGCAGTGCTCTCTTGATCTCAAAGCCAGTCCCGGCAGATCAAATGATTGTTTCTCCATCGAGCAATACTCCAGCCTCATCGCCCACCCTTCCAAGCTCTGTGGGAGCCTGCACACACACTGTCACCAAAATCCAGTCTGGCATAACCTGGACTGTCATCTCAGCCCCTTCCAGCACACCCATCATTCCAGCCATGCCTCTGGATGGAGACCCCTCCAAGCTCTGCGGGCACAGTCTGAAACATTTGGAGTGTAACGAAGTTTTCCAGGATGAGACATCGCTGGCCACCCATTTCCAGCAGGCTGCAGATACAAGTGGGCAAAGACTCGTGCTGTCTGCCAGATGCTGCTTCCTAACCAGGGCAGTTACGCTTCCACCAGAGAGCCATCAGCACAAATCTCCCTACACCTGCCCCGAGTGCGGAGCCGTCTGCAGGCCCGCTCACTTCCAGACCCACACCACCACCGAGAACTGTCCGCACGGCACATGGAGTGGGTTCCCAGTGTGTGTGTCGCAATGTTGGGTACTCTGCTGTGGCCTTACTGAAGTCTCACATTCAAGGTTCTCACTGTGAAGTCTTCTACAAGTGTCTATTTGTCCAGTGGCATTTAAGTCTTCCCCAAGTACATACTCTCACGCCTACACGCAGCATCCTGGCATCAAGATAGAAGAACCAAAAATAGCGTAAGTGTTTCATGTGTGACACAGTATTTACCCTGCAAACCCTGCTGTATCGCTACTTTGACCAACACATCAAAAACCAGAAGTTGTCTGTCTTCAAGAGTCCAGACTGTTCTCTTTTATACGCACAGAAGCAACTCATGATGGACCATATCAAGTCTATGCATGGAACGTTGAAAAGTATCAAAAGGCCTCCCAACTTAGGTATAAACTTGCCTTTGAGCATTAAGCCTACAACCCAAAATTCAGCAAACCAAAAAAAAAAGGACACCCGATCCATGAACGGGAAAGAGAAGTTGGAAAAGAAATCCCCATCACCTATGAAAAAAATCACTGGAACCCAAGAAAGTGGCCAGTCCTGGGTGGATGTGTTGGGAGTGTGGCCCGATTGTTCATGCACAGATGTTTACATTTCCCACATGAGGAAGGAACATGGGAAGGTAAGTGACCAGTGAATGCCTCCCTGTCGGTGTAAGGAAGATATTCCAAGTCACGGGTGCTTGCTTGGTTCTGCTGGGAATTAGGAGAGTAACCTCGAAAATCACTCAGTTGTCTCAGAGCCTCAGCTTCTTAGTCTATAAGATGGGCTTTCCAAGTCCTTCCAATCTTGTTCTGTGATTTTGCTGATGACCCCAAGGCCAGCAGGGAGTTCTCTACCGCACTTGTGTTTATAGCCAAAGAAACCGAGGACCACGATAAACCAAACTGACAGAAACATTTGAATTTCTCTGTAAGCTAAGTGATAAAGGAAAAAGGAGGAGAGAAAGAACATGGGTATTTTGAAAATGATCAGTAACATCTGCACGACTTTGTGATTCTCTTCTGAATGTGGTGGTGGAAGAGAGACCTCATCTTTACATCATCCAGTAGAAGCTCTGATAACTCAAAATCTCCTAAAAATCTCAGTGTGTGTATTTTTTTCTTTTTAAAATAGTAAGTTCGCATCGCTAACTGATAAGGATTTTTTTAATGTCCATTACCAGACTTAATAAAAGCAAGCAAGATTATTCCTAAATGTTAAGTCAGGTTGTCTCAAAGTTGGTTTGTTCCAGTTTGGATCCAGAGAGTCTGTCTGGCATTTGGTCACTGTGTTACTTAAATCTGTTACTGTCTATCAGTCCTCCTTCGTTTTATTTTTTAATGTTGATTTGTTAGAAAATTGGGTTACGTGTCTTGTAGATTGTCCCCCCACATTTCTGGATTCAGGTGGTTGCTTCCTTTTGACATTGTTGAATTTGTTTCTTTTTATCCCATAATTCCTAGAAATTGGATTAGATCCAGGTTGAATTTTTTAGATGGGAATACGTCATAGGTGCTTTATTTTTGTTTCACATCCTGAGGCACCTAATACCAGCTTGTCCCACTTTTAGTTCAGATACACTATACTTTTAAAGCAACCATCTTATTGCTTTAATTAAGCCAATAAAATCATAGTTATATTTCTTTTAAAAGACACAGTTATTCTTAAGGAATCTGTGTAAAAAGTGCATAAGAATTCGTTTGTAATTAGTATATACCAGATCCTTGAAAGTTTGTTTGTATAGCATTTACAAATTAGTTAAAAGCATTACCTTGTAATCTCATTTATGCTGTCTGAGGTACTCATGAAGCTAGCCCCTTTGACCTTCTTGCCATTCACATGTGAACCTGAATTCACATTCACATAAACTTGCCCTTGAGCATTGATCACAATCATCAAAAATGGGAAAAAAAATGTATAACTGATTCACTTTGCTGTACCTCTGAAACTGACAGGACATTGTCAGTCAACTCTACTCCAATAAAACTTTTTAAAAAAGAAATGTAAGACGAATGCTTCGGTTCAGTTCAGTCACTCGGTTGTGGCCGACTCTTTGCGATCTCAGGAACCACAGCACACCAGGCCTCCCTGTCCATCACCAACTCCCAGAGTTTACCCAAATTCATGTCCATTGAGTCAGTGATGCCATCCAATCATCTCATCCTCTGTTGTTCCCTTCTCCTCCGGCCCTCAATCTTTCCCAGCATCAGGGTCTTTTCAAATGAGTCAGCTCTTCGCATCAAGTGGCCAAAGTATTGCAGTTTCAGCTTCAACATCAGTCCTTCCAAAGAACACCCAGGACTTATCTCCTTTAGGATGGACTGGTTGGATCTCCTTGCAGTTCAAGGGACTCGCAAGAGTCTTCTCCAACACCACAGTTCAAAAGCATCAGTTCTTCAGTGCTCAGCTTTGTTTATAGTCCAACTCTCATATCCATACATGACTGCTGGAAAAACCATAGCCTTGACTAGACGGACCTTTACTAAGTAATGTCTCTGCTTTTTAATATGCTGTCTAGGTTGGTCATAACTTTCCTTCCAAGGAGTAAGCGTCTTTTAATTTCATGGCTACAGTCACCATCTGCAGTGATTTTGGAGCCCCAAAAATAAAGTCAGCCACTGTTTCCAGTTTTCCCGTCTATTTGCCAGTTGTCCAATAATAATGAAGGGGTATTCTACAGGTTATTCTCCAGTTCGTGTTAATGTCCGTAGATCTGTTACTAATACTCAGAATAGGTACTGGCTAAGAAAGAGGCTTTGAGACTCAAGAGTCAGCAAAGCGAAACATTGGAAACAATTCTTGCCAAACATGATTTCCTCCAGAATGTTATAACACTTTCCTTCCATGCTTTCCTCAAGCTAAACCATTGTAAAGAAAGATGGGCGGCAGACAGCACCCAATCTCCTGCAGGGCTCAGTGCAAAATGTCCTGGACCAAAAAACTGGAAACATCTGTCAGAGATTCTACTTAACTTTTTTCCTTTTCTAAGAGTTTTATAGAAGTATAATTGATATAAAAGAACTATGCTATTTAAATGTGTAGAATTTGATGAGTTTGGACATATGCAAACACCCACGATACCATCACAACCGAGGTAATGGACAGATCCAAGACCTCCCAAAGCTCCCTGTGTCCTCTTGCTTTTACTTCTCATTTTTTGTAGTGAGATCTACTCTCACAGACTTCAAAATGCACAGTACTGTACTGTTAACTATGGGCACTATGTCACAGTCAATCTCTAGAGCTTATCTGTCTATCTCAACTATGTCCTTTGCACAGCCACTTGCTATTTCCCCAATACCCCAGCCACTGGCAACCACGATAGTAATCTCTGCTTTGATAAGTTTGACTATGGTAAACACCTCGTATAAGTGGAATCATGTGATCTTTGTCTTTCTCTGACTTATTTCACTTAGTGAAAAGTTCATCCTCAAGGTTTATTCACAATGCTGCAAGTGTCAGGATTTCCTGTTAAGGCTGAATAACAGTCCATTGTATCTATATGCCACATTTTTTTATCCATTCATCTATTGATGATTACTTGAGTTGTTTCCATATCCTAAGAATTATAAATAACATCGCAGTAACATAAGACTGCAGAGATCTCTTTGAGATTCTGACTTCAATCATTTTGGGTATACATCCAGAAGTGGGACTGCCGGCTCATACAGTGATTCTAATTTTAATCTTTTGAGAAACCGCTACACTGTTTTCCATAGTAGTTATACCACTGTGCCTTCTCACCAGCAGCGCACAAAGGTTCCAGTTTCTCCACACCCTCGCCAATGCTTGTTATCTTTCCTTTTATGATAATAGCCCATCCTAACAGGTGTGAAGTAATATTTCAATACAGTTTTAATATGCCTTTCCCTGGTAATTAATGACACTGAACACCATTTCCTACATCTGTTGGCCAGTTGCATGTCCTCTTTGGAGAAGTATCTATTCTAGTCATTTGCCCATTTTTTTTAAATCAAGTTATTTTGATCACTGTTCAGAAACCAAGTTTATATTATAGTAGGATAAAGTTTCATCATAAATGATAATCCTAACTGAAATTCATCAACACCCCCCTCCCCCATAATATTTAAAACTCAGGAATAAAATGGAATATAACTCAGAAAATTTTTCTGTAAAGGACAAGACAGTTAGGCTTTGCAGGCTCTAAGGTCTTTGTAGGAATTTCTTAGTTCTGTCTTTGTAACATGAAAACAGCCATAGATAATATGCAAATGATGAGGATGGCTGTAGTCCAAAGTTTAAGAGCTTTATTTTTAAAAAGAGGCAGCTGCCAAGATTTGACGCATGGGGCACAGGCTGTCAACCCCTGCTACAGGGTAAGCAAGAAAGCTCACTCTCCTCTTGCAAGTTCTGACTACCCTAATCTTAATTGTGATTAAGTTTCTCATCTTAAAAATGTACTGCCTTATGGACCCTTCCCTACTTGGGCATAAGACTCCTCTTCTTTTCCATCACATACAAATTCTGTGTGCTATCAATTTGAATTCGACAAGCAAAAGAGCACTGTCACCTCTCTAACAGCTGCCCCACTCCTGACAGTGGGAGCTAAGCCTGCTCTGGTCCAGCAGCCGCTTCTCCCATTTCCCACAAAAGCTGATAACGGGAGGGGCCTTTGTCTGCACACGTCAGCTGGCTCAGCAAGCTCAAGGGGAAAACATTATTTTCTCTTTCCATAGGAAAAAAAGGGGGGGGGGGTTAAAATGCCAATGTTGTGTTTACACTATATTTATTCTATTAATCCTGACCTTGAAAACTGAAAATCAACTACCATATAATCATAGCTGGTAATGTCTGGTAATGTCTGTTCTTGAAACTGGAACACTGCACTAGGTTCTCCGAGCTGGAATTCGCACAGTAATTAATCTTAAACTCATGGAACAACTCAGTCATGGCAACATACGCTCCTAAGTCAACTTTGGATGAAGATATTGTGTTATTAAAATGTCTGATGTATGCGAAGGTTTATAGCGAAAGAAGGTAAATATGTACTTTTAGATGCATTTGTAACATGCAACATTTCCTAGTAGCTATAAAGCTGGTAAAGTAGAATTTAGATAGAAGCCCTGTCTGTTTTGTCTACTCTGGGCAACAAACTAAACAATGTGTTTGATATACTCGTAACTATATAAGAGCCAATCGGATAATTAGTTATCTATAACCATATGAAAAGGCTTTATGGAGACAACAAACAGTATCAGTTACCCAAGACATGAATTACATACAGTTGACTTGAGTCAAAGGGTAATCAAGACTCAGGTGATGGTATCCTCTTCCAGGAGCTCAGTCTGTTTGAGGTAGGACCCTAAAATGTATATGAGGGAGGGAGAAAGAAAGTGAAGATACAGAGGAAAGGGATATGCTCAGTAAAAAAAAAAACTGGTGTAGCCGGAATTCCCTGGAAGTCCAGTGGTTAGGACTTGACACTTTCACTGCCATGGCCCAAGTTCAATCTCCGGTTGGGGAACTAAAATCATACAAGCCAGTGGTACAGCCAAAAAAAAAAAAAAAAAAAGTAAATAAAGTAGTACAGCAAGAATGCTAGAGTACAAAAGATAGGAGCCTGCAGCTTGCAGATCAGCGCTTTTCTAAGGTGTATGAACCGCCCCGAGTTCTTACTAACGTGCAGACTGGATTTAGTAGGTCTAGCGTGAAGGCCAAGATACTGCATTTCTCACAAGTGCCTGCGGAGTGATGCAGATGCTGCTGGTCCCAGGACACACCTTGCACATCTGAGTAAGTCTTCAGCAGCTATGGTTGTAAAGGGATAGGCAGTGGATAGAAACCAGCCCTCAGAGATCACTCCACCTACCTTTCTCATTATACAGATGAGAAGATGGAAGCCAAGAAGCATAAGTTGTTGGCTTAAGGTCCTTATGTTAATAATAAAGCCTTTGACTTTCATTTTAATGTACTTTATCTCTCTATAAAATTTCTACAAAGGATTCCCAGAGATGAACTTTTTAAAGTTTTTTGAAGAATATCTTTTTTATATATGGAGGTTGAGATGAGATATTTCTAAGTCAGGATCCTGTCTTTTATTAACAACAATTTTATAGTAATCTTAAAATAGTTCATTAATTCTTCAGTTGAATCCAGGACTGTGCCAGGAAGCAAAGAGGTCAACTTCACAATGAGTCATCAGATTTCCTGTATTTTAAGTGATTTTTAGACTCAAAGATTCTTTGCCTTCAAGTAATCTAAAAGGCAATCATCTAAAGAACTGTGTCTTTTTAGAATAGGACAGATTTTTAGTATGATGAAAAAATAAGTTCATGGACTCCAAGGAATTTCCTGGGGTGGGGGGAATGATAAATTATTTCCTTTATCATCATGTATCTAGGAAAATTTCCAAGTCAGCAGTTGTAATCACGATCTCAGCTGGTCTAGCCAACCCAGTTTCCTAGTCTTCTTCCAGCTTTTAGTCTAAGTCTGAAAAAATCCCTACAAACATTTGAGTCATGCAATGCTGTAACATCACCATAAAAGTCCCCAGGAAAAGGGAATATCTATAGGCCTGTTTTGTTCTACCTTCACCTGATATTCAGGATGAGGGACAACTGGCCCATTCAGAGACTCCTTTGATCATCAAAGAGCCAAGAATCCAATCTTCACTAATGCTCACATTCAATCTACCAAGTGTTATGCCTCTCTGGCCAAATTTAACTCCATCTGGAGAACTGAAGATAAATGAATGCTTCACCTTAAGTTCCAGCATTCTGTCTGCCCACCCAAATCAGCCCCGAAAATCTCCACCACTGAGCCTCATAAACTCTTCATAAAAGTAACACATAGGCATCTCCTGACAGCCCCTCTGGGGCTTTGCACTGAGATATCTGCCTGGAAGCCAGTTCTGGAACCTTGGCTGGGGGCTCTATTGCTGGCCCCTATCCCAGTGGACAGACCTGGGAATCTGTAGCCATGTATTTAAATAGCTTATTTAGCTCTGCGTGTTTCACATTAATTGCTCCTGCCTTCAATTTTGTGCCTTGTAATTTTCTCCTTACACAGAGAATACAGATAAAATTTGATGGGATGTGCTGGCCCTGGGCCAGCAAACTGCAAAGCTTCTTTGTGAACTGATGACAATGAGTGCAGAGAAGAGAGAGGAAAGCCACACACCACTGGCTTCACTGGTCTTGCCTGGTCCATCATCCACGTTTCTTCTTTCATGATCTTGTCAACTGGGAGACAGCAGGACCTATCAAGTCATGGTTGGCCCCCAAGAAGCTTAATGATTCCTAACGGGAGACACAGGAAACCATTCTCTATTACTTTCCCTTTACATTTCTTGACTCTCAAAAAATGGTCAAAGACATCACGAGGACACGTCACCAACCCTGGGACATTGCTTTCTTCACACACTGTAGGCATTCTTAAAGAAACTAGCCAGTATAAATACTTTCCACTGAGATGACTTGCATAAAGCAGAAGTTTGTATTTAGGAAAAAATGTATTTCTCCTTTTTGCTATGTTTGGTTCAACAAAGTTTCAGAGTTTCCGTTCTATCTTTCTATCTTTTGGGCCAGCCAGTCCCTATCTGTCTGCCTTGCTCACCACTTCTCTTCACCCAAACAGTTGCAGAGTGACTCCCCAAGAAGAAACGTTGGCCAGTACATTGTCAGTGTTCTAATCACCAGTGACAAAGCCAGGCACCGGGGAATGCAGACTGTCATCAGGGGCGAGTCCACATAATGGCTCTGGGCATTTGGCTTAGACTTAGAAGCTGCTAAAGGTTGATTTTTTTGAATACTGAGTGATTATGGCTTGATGACAAAGCTCATTTATTAAGAGTAGGCTCTGGCCTGATACCACTGTCACACTGCATTAGAGAAAGTTCTGGCTTGCCCTAGTCATTCAGCCTGAGCTGCAGACACCCTGTGCTGCTGCTCGTGCATCTCTGATGCTACTGATTAGCTGTGCTTGCATCTGTGAGGATGGAGAACTCAGGATGACACAGCTCTTCATAGCAGCACCCCGGTGAGCCCTAAAAGGCCAATGTGAAAGCAGGGAGAACTTCACTGGCATCTCCCTGGAGGAAACTGGTTCTTCACTCAAGGTTACCAGCCTTAGAGAAGGCAGTGACTCCAGAGTAACACGCCCTCATCCTCCCGCATCCCCTCAACAAACTGCTCCTCTTCCTGTGCTCCTTCAAGGTCACCCCCATGCCTTCAGTTGTCCAATTAGAAACTGGGGACCATTCCTAGCATTTCCCACATCCCCAGCCCATATTCAGTAACTAAGTCCCAACCATTCAGTCTCCAAAATGTCACCTGAACATATTTCTCCCCTTTAATCTCATCACCAGTTACCTAATTTAGGTGCTCAGCTAGGCTGGTCAAACAGCCTCAACTTGGAATCCTGTCCCCTAGTCCCTCTTCCAGAGAAGGCAATGGCACCCCAGTCCAGCACTCTTGCCTGGAAAATCCCATGGACGGAGGAGCCTGGTAGGCTGCAGTCCATGGGGGCACTGAGAGTTGGACACGACTCAGTGACTTCACTTTCACTTTTCACTTTCATGCATTGGAGAAGGAAATGGCAACCCACGCCAGTGTTCTTGCCTGGAGAATCCCAGGGACAGAGGAGCCTGGTGGGCTGTCGTCTATGGGGTCGCACAGAGTCGGACACGACTGAAGCGACATAGCAGCAGCAGCAGCCCCTCTTCATCTTTAACTGGCTCAATCTACCCTCAATACATCACTAGCTTCTATTCTAAAATATGAATCTTCCCATGATGCACTTCTTATTGAAAACCTTCAATGGCTCCCATCACCTTAGGATGAAATTGAGACTCCTCATCCTGCATTTAGGGTTTATGGCCTTAGATAGCCCCAACACATTATGTCACCTCACTTCCTACTGTTATCCTCCACATTCTTATGTGAACTTGAGCCCAACTACGCTTTACCAACCAAGTCAAACTCTTTCTTAACCCTCTTCTGCCTCATGTGCCTTTCTCCTGCCTTCTCAGTGTAGAAAATCCATCTCATTCTCCAAATTTGTCCCAGATAATATCTCTTATAAGACTTTCTCTGATGCCCTTTACCTGTAATGATTTTTATTGTGTTCTAAAGCTGAGCACCGAAGAATTGATGCTTTTGAAGTGTGGTATTGGAGAAGACTCTTGAGAGTCCCTTGGACTGCAAGGAGATCCAGCCACTCCATCCTAAAACAGATCAGTCCTGGGTGTTCATTGGAAGGACTGATGCTGAAGCTGAAACTCCAATACTTTGGCCACCTCATGCAAAGAGTTGACTCATTGGAAAAGACCCTGATGCTGGGAGGGATTGGAGGCATGAGGAGAAGGCAACGACAGAGGATGAGATGGCTGGATGGCATCACCAACTCAATGCACATGAGTTTGGGTAAACTCTGGGAGTTGGTGATGGACAGGGAGGCCTGGCGTGCTGCAATTTATGGGGTCACAAAGAGTCAGACATGACTGAGCGACTGACCTGAACTGAACCAATGTTTCACGTGCTCATTATCTAAGCTCACATTGGGTCTTCCCAGTCTACAAATTTCTAGTTCCCAGCATGTACTCTTTATATAGTGATATTTAGGGAAGATAGGAAGGAAAGGGGTTCACTAGTATGTTATTTAGATAGACTTAGAAAGTGGGAATTATATCTTCTATATCCCTTATCTGGGTAGATATCCCACGTTGCTAAGGTAAATGGGACCAAGTTTGGGAGGGAAATGGCTGTTGTGGAGATATAACCTCTCTGGACAACAAATAGAACTGCCAACAAATTTGGCAACTGTCCCATGTGTATCTAAGCCAAGTATTTTATTAGAAAATTACATTTGTCCTACAAATCCAAGGCTTTCAGCCAACTCCAGGGATAAAAGGTTACTGGCATGATGCTACCATTTCCCAACAGGCCAAAAGTTACTCCCATTGCACATCTGGGTCAGAGGGATGCTGTCTAGAAAATAATCATAGAAATATAAATATGGTTTCAAAACTTCAGGGAGATCTGGATGGAAGAGGGTAAAACAGTACACATAACCTGCTGGGAACAGAAAACAGCTTTTAAGAAGTCAAGACACACATTATTTTTCTCAATATTCCAATTCATCTATCCACAAAGAAACCACTAAAAGGTTATTCAGATAGAGGTTAGGATTTATTGTCTTGTCCGAAAATGTCAATTTTAATGCCCGTGGATGAATGGTTAGCTAATCTGCCAAAAATGCTAAATATATTAATGCTTTTCATTTCCACGCTGCCCCCAAAACACACACACACACCACTTCTCATGAGTGAAGGCTAAGAGTAGAAGCATCAGAACACACCTAAGAACTAGGATGAAGAGAAATACTAGCGGACTCCAGCAGGGAAAGATGTATCATACTCAGGTCCTTCAAAATGCCAAGTCTTCTTCCCCATGGTGTCCAAATTAATGCCAGTCTAAGAATGCATCTTGCCTCAAATGATGGGTGTGGTTGTTGTTCTGTCACGAAGTCATGCCCAGCTCTTTTTGACCCCACAGACTATAGTCCACCAGGCTTCTCTGTCCTTGGCATCTCCAGGCAAGAATACTGGAGTGGGTGGCCATTTCCTTCTCCAGGGGATTTCCCAACCCAGGGACTGAACCCACGTCTCCTGCACTGGCAGGTGGATTCTTTACCACTGAGCCACCAGGGAAGCCCAGATGATGACGGGAGCTGCACGTAAGCCTCACTCAAACATACCTTTCCACTGTGCAGCTACGTCTTGACATTGCGGGATATCTGGGAGCCTAGAAAATAATACACAGGAATTGAAGAAAGCACGTGCCTGAGCCAAGCCAGCTTGGCTTTGTCCATGACTTAAAACAGAACCAATATCCTGAATGTCTCTGTGTCTGTTTCACTCCATGAGAAATACACCACAGGGGGTTTTCACTTCATCTGCCGAAATGACAGATAAAAGTAGAGAGCTGGGACCTTCCAGGTGGCTCCGTGGTAAAGAATCTGCCTGTCAAGCAGGATACACCTGTCCAATCCCTGCTGTGAGGGATCCCACATGGTGCGGAGCACCTGAGCCCACGCACCACAGCTGCTGAGCCTCTGCCCAAGAACCCCGGGAGCGACAGTCAGTGAAGCCTGCAGAGCCTAGAGCCTGGGCGCCGCGAGAAGAGAAGCCAGCGCGGCGAGAAGGCCAGGCACCGCAAGGAGCGCAGCCCGCGCTAGCCACAGCCAGAGAGAGGCCTGCACAGCAACGAAGACCCAGGACAGCCATACGTAAATCATGCTTCTTTTAAAGTGAGAGAACTGTCAACTGACATATCATAGATACGTCGTACATTCCAGTGATCCCACTCCCTTCCAGTGGCAGGCTCATTTGTTTAATGTTTTGTTGGCATTTTTATCAGGCATCTATTCTGTCTGTTGAAACAAACAGAACGCTCTGGTATTTGGCTGAACTGATGACAATTCAAAAGCCCCCATCCTCACATCCATAACTGTCACGGGCTGTGCAGGCCACACTGCATGTCAGAAGGCAAAAAGAATTTGATTTTCAGCCTCCTTAAGTGAGATAAAATGTGAAGAATGAACAAGATAAATACGGTCATTTCCCTTGTAAGTCTTGCTTATTTAGATCTCATTTGGAATGCATGGAAAACTAATCTCTGCTATGTTGAGATTTTTTTTCCTCACACATTCAGTGTGAAATACAGCAGTAAATTGATGATGTCGGTGTTTGAAAGTGTGTGTAGTCAATAGAGGCAACAGGTTACACAGGGAAGAAAGAAAAAGTAATTTCTTTTCAGAAGAAAGTAACCCATTGATACCACATCAGTTGTGGATAGGTCAACCTTGAATTGATTTTCATGTAATCAATAATTCTCTTGTCTTGCATCAATAGTTAAGTAACAGTTAGAACTGGCAGCTTACCAAATTTAAATTATATCACCATCGGCTATGTCTAATGATACAAGTGTCTCTTACAGCAAAGAGGACTTGGAAGACAAGGATATACACCCTGATTCTTTAAAAAGAGTGAGGGGAATCCGATGTATATAAACAGTTCATACAAAGCAACATCAAAAAAAGAAAAAACTTGATTAAAAACTGGGCAGAACTGAACAGACATTTTTCCAAAGAGGAAATACAGATGGTCAATAGGTGCATGAAATGATGCTTAATGTCACTAATCGTCAGGAAAATGCAAATCAAAACCACAATGAGTTATCACTTCACACCTGTCAGAATGGCTATTATCAAAAAGAAGACAAAGAACAAATGTTGGTGAGGATGTAAAAAAAGGGAACTCTCATACACTGTTGGTGGGAATGTAAGTTGGTACAGCCACTGTGGAAAACAGTATGGAGATTTCTCAAAAAAAAAAAAAAGCTAAAAATAGAACTACCATATGACCCAGCAAATTCCACTTCTGGGTATACATTTGAAAAAACAAAAACACTAATTCAGCAGGCCCCAGCATTTATATATATGCTTAGTCCAACCTAGGTTTCAAAATCATCATTATAATTGCTCCCATGCAGAGTCCTCATCCCCGTCACCTGTCTTCTCCCTTTGCAGTCATGTGGGAAAACCCCAACCGTCTGCCTGCTCAGTGCCAACTTGAGTCAGAAAATCTACAGGGATCCTTGGCTGAAAGGCCAGAATGACAGAGTGGTGGTCACACCTGGACTCTCCTGGTTCCTTTTATGTGTTTGATTTTTCCATTTCAGGACTTCCCTGGTGGTCCAGTGGTTAATAACCTGCCTGGCAATGTAGGGAACACTGTTCAATCTCTAGTCCTGGAAGATCCCACGTGTCTTGGGGCAACTAAGCCTGTGCACCACAACTATTAAGCCACGGGCCCTATAGCATGTGCTCTGCAATGAAAGAAAGTGAAAGTGAAAGTCACTCAGCCATGTCCAACTCTTTGCAACCCCAGGGACTACAGTCCATGGAATTCTCCAGGCCAGAATACTGGAGTGGGTAGCCTTTCCCTTCTCCGGGGGCTCTTCCCAACCCAGGGATCAAACCCAAGTCTCCCGAATTGCATGCAGATTCTTAACCAGCTGACCCACAAGGGAAGCCCAAGAATACTGGAGTGGGGAGCCTATCCCTTCTTCAGCGGATCTTCCCAACCCAGGAATCGAAGCCGGGGTCTCCTGCATTGCAGGTGGATTTTTTACCAACTGAGCTAAGAGGGAAGCCCCGCAACAAGAGAAGCCACTGCAATGAGAAGTCTGAGCACCACAACGAAAAGCAGCCCTCCTTCACTGAAACTGGAGAAAGCCTGCACGCAGCAACAAGTCGTGTTCAACTCTCTGCAAACCCATGGACTGTAGGCCACCAGGCTCCTCTGTCCTTAGGGATTCTCCAGGCAAAATACTGGAGTGGGTTGCCATGCCCTCCTCCAGGGGGTCTTCCTAAACCAGGGATCATACCCAGGTCTCCCGCATTGCAGGTGGATTCTTTACTGTCTGAGTTACCAGGGAAGCCCAAGAATACTAGAGTGGGTAGACATTCCCTTCTCTGGGGGAGCCTCCCAACCGAAGGATAGAACCCAGGTTTTGTGCATTGCAAGCAAATTCTTTACTATCTGAGCCACCAGGAAAGCCCAACAAAGACCCAGCACAGCCATAAATAAATAAATACATAATATTTTTAAAAATCAATTACATATTTTTCCATTTCAAAGGTAAAGAAAAAAATGTAAACACTCTACAAGGTATAGTATACTACTTCAAAGAAACAAATATCAGATTGAATGATGACATCTTCCCTAAAATCCTAAGTGAATGAGTTAATTCTATGTGATTTTTGAGGGTCTAGATTGAGGACTTAGAATTCTGATCCTGACAAACTCTCATTCATGTACAAGAACAACAGAAACAGTCTCAGCTGCCTCAAATGTGCTCAGCGAGTGTGTCATACTTCCTGAAAAAAGACATGCCCCACGTTGCCAAGGGATGAATTAAAATGAGAAAAATCAGAACTGGGGAAGACATACAATAAAGGAACAATAGATTAGCAAAACAAGTTGTCCACATAATTTTTGTTCATATGGTTACAAAGCTTACTGAAAATGTCAAAAATAAATCTTGCTGAAAGGATTCAGTGTAAAGTGCTTACATTTGTGCCCAGCATATCACTGGTTATTGCCATTATAAAGGAATCAATATGTTCATAATCTCAATTGAAAGTCCCAAAGCCTATGAAAAAATTCAAGGAAATGTGCGAGGAAAGAGAAGGATGGAGTAGAGAATGTAGAGAGAAATGAAATGAAATCATATTCAGTTTTCCTATGCTAGATCAAGTAAGAAAATATAATTTTGTTCTTGAAGCTCATAATTAGGAGCAACATGTGTGGGTATGTTGGACACAACTGAGCTACTTCACTTTCACTTTCACTTTGTGTGGGTATGTGTGTGTATGCACATGTGTCTGTAATTTCAATAAATTCTGTGGTCCTCTTTCTAGGAGCACACACTCTATTCACCCAGCGAAGTGTCGTTTTGTTCTGTTTTCTAAATACACAGAATCATCATGGAATGATACAATGCAGTATATCTGTCCATGTCCAGCCCAGCTATTCACTGAATACGAGACTGCCTTTGCAGCCCCACCCAGAAAAGATAAGGATGAAAGAAAGAAAAACAGCACATCTGCTTAAAAATGGGAGCTGGCCAGCCAGGCCTTAGGCCTGCAAAGCCATCTTGTCCCTTGTGCAGAAGCCGGTCAGCCTCAACCCACACAGCCCGGGAACCAGACCTTCAAGGCAACGATACAGAGCCCCAGCCCCAGCACCATTCCGAAGAGTGTCCTCAGGATCCCCACTTCCCGAGCCCAAGACTTCACATGCCAGAGAAGCAGTGTCTTCCCTCTTTCCCTTCTGTGACCCTGACTGCCCTCTCCCCTACTGGAGAGCACTTTCAGTGCAATAACATCAAAATAATGCCATACGCAAGGCCGCTTTAACATTAATGGCAGTTGTTGAATTGAGAGTGGAAATTGCCAGACAAACAGCAGAAGACAGACAGAGAATCATGAGGTCCCAATCAGAGGACAGAAGATGTCAAAGTAAGAAAAGGGTTTGGATTCAATGATCTTAGGACCAATTTTTAAAATTCTCATTATTTAATACTCACTCAAGGGTATATTTATTAATCCCCATGTAAGCTGGGGAGGGGTTTACCCTGGGTGGCTCAGATAGCAAAGAATCTGCCTACAATGCTGGAGACCTGGGTTTGATCCTGGGTTGAGAAGATCCCCTGGAGAAGGGAATAGCAACCCACTCCAGTATTCTTGCCTGGAGAATTCCACGGACAGAGGAGCTTGGCAGGCTCCAGTTCACGGGGTCACAAAGAGTCAGACACGACTGAGCAGCTAACAACACACCCACGAGCTGGGGAAATCATCCCAGACCCGTTTGCTGTAACTGCATCGGTGATGCTTAGTCTCACGTTCTCTGTTTTAAATTTGCACTGGGGTACAGTTGATTCACAATGTCGTGTCAGTTTCTGCTGTGCAGCAAAATGAACCCATTGTTGCTGTTTAGTTGCTAAGTCGTGTCCCACTCTTTTGCGAAACCATGGACTGTAGCCTGCCAGATGCCTCTGTCCATGTGACTTCCCAGGCAAGCACGCGGGAATGGGTTGCCATTTCCTTCTCCAGAGGATCTCCCTGACCCAGGGATTGATCCCCCATCTCCTGCATTAGCAGGTAGATTCTTTGCCACTGAGCCACCAGGAAAGCTTGTTATACATACATTAATATATTGGTTATACGTATATATATATACACACACACTCTTTTTTGTGAAAGTTGCTCAGTCGTGTCCGACTCTTTGCGACCTCATGGACTCTCTTTCACATTCTTTTCCCATGTAGGTCATTAAAGAGTATTGAATAGAGTTCCCTATGCTATACAGTAGGTCCTTATCAGTTATCTATTTTATATATAGTAGCATGTAGATGTCAATTCCAGTCTCCCAGTTTATCCACCCACCCTCCCCCCAACCCCACCGGTAACCGTAATCGTATTCTCTGCGGTTTGTATTTGAGAAACATCCAGAAACATTATTCTAACAAAACTTGCCCAAAGGGAAGGGATGTGGCTTTCTAAGACACTGTCCCCTCATGAAATGTTATCCGTAGAGATTCTATTTTTTCTGAATTCACAGCAACATGAATTGCTGGAGCTAGAGGCTGCTTGGCAGGGCACAGGAGGAAGTGCCCCCATAGACATGAATCTCACTGATTAGAGCCAGCATGGCCGTGGCAGTGGCTAGATGGAACCCATAAACACCGGCCCATGTTCTGTCCGCAGCACAGGATAATTAATGCCCTGCTTCTAGCCTTCCACTTTCCATTTACTTTGCCAATGCTACAGTTACATACGACTGACTTCCCCAAATTGGATATTAATGATTTACTCTCTGAAATCTAAGGATTCTTACAAAGCATGATAGCGTGAGTGGCTAAAAAAAATAATAATGAAAATAGAAAACACTCATCTCTCTCCAGCTGGGTATGGCCAGACTGCTGATTTGTGGGAGGAGCAGGTGTCTATCAGGTCTTGACTAGGAAGGCAGAGGCAGGTGGAGGAAGAAGGGCTGGCTTCCCATCTGCTTCAAACATCTCAGTTGCCTGCTGACAGTGCGGGGATGGATCACAGAGGGGGAGCTCTTCCTGCATAGCCGAACTAACTCATTCATATTCTCTCACAAAAAGCAAGAAGTGCTTCTGTCTGTAGCGAAGACTGGAAGGACCTGATGCCCCAGGTCTGCTCCCAGCTTGCCAGTTCTCACTTCTAGCCCCCAGAGCTCTTCACACCCTTGTTTCTGCAGATCCGTGTGAATCACTGCCTTGGAGACCTGGCCCAGGGCCCCCCTTCTCATGGGAGCTGTCCTTGATTTACCCCACACCATACTGATTGTTAATTTTCTCCATATCCTGCCAACTTAGAGAGATGAGGCTACTGCATACATAGTTGCTGCTAAGTCACTTCAGCCGTGTCCAACTCTGTGCGACCCCATAGACAGCAGCCCACCAGGCTCCCCCGTCCCTGGGATTCTCCAGGCAAGAACACTGGAGGGGGCTGCCATTTCCTTCTCCAATGCATGAAAGTGAAAAGTGAAAGTGAAGTTGCTCAGTCGTGTCTTCCTCTTAGCGACCCCGTGGACTGCAGCCTACCAGGCTCCTCCGTCGATGGGATTTTCCAGGCAAGAGTACTGGAGTGGGAATTGCTTTGAAGCAAAGACATGCTGGTTTACAACCACAACACTTAGCACTTATACAGCAACTTAGTGTACAAAGCTTTGTCCTATAGATATCTGTTTTATTCTCATATCCTTGTACAACCCTGTGAGCTGGATGGATGGACACAAAACATTCTATTATGCTGACTTTGATGCAAACTCTTTGATGCTACTATTTTGATGAGAAAGGTTTTGACATACTTTAAAGATAAGCCACTAACTGTTTTAATTGTCAAATTAAGTGAAAAACAGAGATCTTATCCCTATTTCTGAGCCTGACCCTATGAGTAACCTACAGCCTCCTCCCACTCTCACCTCCCCCAACATACACACACAATGGGAACCTGAGACAAGGTGAGGGATGAGAGGGGAAGGAACAGGATGATATACTGTAAACATTTCTCAATACACCAAAGAGAAAGACTATATTTTGATCACTTCAAAAGGCCTTTCTCAAAATGTCTCCTTGATGCCAAGCGTGCAAATTTTCTTCTAGACGTGTAACAGAGGAAGAAACAGTAAGAGCGTGGTGGTTTGACCAGGTTCATAGAGTTGGCAATGACCGTGCTGTGCTTGACCTCAGCACCTTTGAGTTCCTATCACACAGGGAAATGGAGTTTGCTGCTTGGAGAAAGTGTTCCTTAAGCATTTAAAGCATGCAAAGGGAATAGTATGTAAAGACTAACCAAGTGGCAGGCACTGCATTAGCCTTTAACATTCGTAAATGTTAGCTATTCTCATATTTTTTTAATAAAGGTTAATAAAAACAGAATATTCAGATGAAAGGAAAAGGATCAAACAAATATACAGATTGCATGTACTAATAAGGTTTCTATGACTGAGCTTAAAATTGGCACTCAAAGCCACATGGGAAAGAGAAGCTTCTTGCATCTTATTTTCAGGAAGGAGAAAACATACGAGGAAGGAAGCAATGGAGGATGCTTTCCTTAGTCTGAATGAAGTTTCTCAGAGACCACAGTACTCACCGACATAAGTGGCTGGGAACAGGTTTATGCCTTTTATGTGACAGGGCAAGAGGGTCAGGGGGTACCCTCTTTTATTCTAAACCACTGGTGTGAAACTGACTAAAAGACAATTTTTCAACAGATGTACAAACTACCCAGAACTGTAAGGAATAATGCTCATAACAGTATTAACAGGAGCCAGCAGCTGCTGAGAACTCACTGCATGCCAGGCAAGGCTCCAGGCACTAACACATTCCGTCACTAAACTAAGCAGCTACTATCACTTATCACTGGCTAGGATCATAAGTGAGCAAAGTGGGACACAGGAGGATGGGAAACAAAGGCGCAGAGCTGGATAGTAAAGATGCAATCTCAAACGACCAGCTCAACAGTTCTGGCCCTTAATTATGATGCTGAGTCTAATCATTGCTAAGCATCATCCACAAGACTCGAGAGATGTAAATATTCTATAGAGGCAGAATTTAAAGACCTGAATTGCTACAGCCATTTTCATATATCCTAGGAAATACGTAGAAATAGGAAATCCTGGTTTAAGATTCAGGATTAGCCACGTGGCTGGCTATTCTCCTTAAAGAAGAAAAACTAGAGTTCCTTGATCAGGAATTAACCCATGAATTTTGGAAATATCAGCTGACCTCCCCCAGTCTACTCTGTGATGCTATACCATCCCAACCTTAATTTTTCTTTATTCCTCTCCATAAGTGATAACTCCATTGTTTGAATTTGGTCCAACCAAAACCCTGAACCCATTTTTGACTCCTTGTCTCCCATACACCACAACTAATCCATCATCAAATCCTATCAGCTCTACCTTCAAAATACAGCCATAACCCAACCACTCCTTACCACCACCACCATTGTACCTTGATCCAAGCCAACGTCAAGTCACACTAGCGTTATCACAATAGCTTCCTGAATGAAGTCCCTCTTCTGCCTGCTACCCCTGTATTCTGTTCTCCCCCATCAACCAGAATGAGCTTTCAGTGAGCTTTCATGCCTCTACTTAAATGCCCTGCCATTGTTTAACATCTCTAAATGACTTCCCACCTTAACCAGAAGAAAGGAAAAAATTCTTACAATGGTGAAAAGACTCTACATGGCCCGACCCATAATCTCTCTCGCCTTTTCTTGTGCTGGGTTCCCTCCACTTCAGCCACACCAGTCTTCCTTCTCTTCCTGTCCAGGCCAAGCGGCTCCTAGTAGGGGCCTTTGTATGCAGCCTGGGGCCCTCTACTCTGAGACAACCCATGATCCACTTCTGGGCATCTTTTGGGTCTCTTCTCAAATACTGTCTTATCAGAAAAACCTTCCCAGACCACCCTTTTTAAATTGGGCTTCCCTGGTAGCTCAGCTGGTAAAGAATCTGCCTGCAATGTGGGAGACCTGGGTATGATCCCTGGGTTCGGAAGATCCCCTGGAGGAGGGCATAGCAACCCATTCCAGTACTCTTGCCTGGAGAATCCCCATGGACAGAGGAGCCTGGTGGGGCACCCAGTCAAGGTCAGACACGTCTACATTATCATCATCTGACAGATTATATATTTTTTTAAAATTTTACTTATATATTTTATTTATTGCCTGCCTATTATTATCCCCCAGCTCTCAAGAGGGAAAGAATTCAGGTCTGTTTTGTTACTGCTAAATGTCAAGTGCCTAGAACAGTGCCTGCAACATAGGAGACAGTCAACATCTTCTCAATAAATGATGGACAGATAGAGCTTAAAGGCAAATATACGCCTTATTCTTCTTTGTTTTGCCATCAGTACCTGGCATTTAGTAGGTATTATATAAACCAGGGGGTTAAATAAATGAGTATCTGTACTAGTTAGGGTTCTCCAGAGAACCAGAGCCAAAAGGTGAGATTTGTACATATATAGAAGATTCATTTTAAGTAATTGGTTCATGCACTTATGGAGGCTGACAAGTGCAAAATCTGCAAGATGGGCTATCAGGCTACCCAGGAAACAGGTAATGTGCAGTGAAAGTCAGAAGCCCGTCTGCTGTAGAATTCCCTTTTACTCAGAGAAAGTCAATCATTTGTTCCATTCAGGTCTTCAACTGACTGGATGAGGCTCACCCATGTTATGAAGGGCAATCTGCTTTGTTCAAAGTTTACCAATTTAATTGTTAGCCTCATACCAAAACACAGCCGAAGAAACACTTAGAATAATGTTTGACCACATATTTGGACATTATGGCTCAGCCATGTTGACAAAATTACTCATCACAGTATCCTATTAAGGTGAATCAACAGGACACATCAGATTAATGAAAAAATAATATAACAAAAATCCAATACCCACTTTTTTCCCCTATAAATGCTTTGTAAGGACAATGTCCTATAGTCTGTCATTTAGTATTTACTAGGCACTGTGCTAAGTACGGCAGGAGACAAGGCTGAGTTATCCTCATTAAGGAGCTGCATAACACCTATCATCCTGCAAGTGCTACCACTAACCATGTCCACATGACCAGCTGCCGCTCTCCAGGGAGACTCTGCAGCTTGTCAGGCAGGCCCTTTCTCAATGATCTAAGTACGTACATGCAGATTAGTAATATGTTTGGCAGCTGTATAGAAACACTGAGCAAACGCAAACAGCCATACTTTACAAAAGAGTGAAAAATAGTAGCCCTCTTGGGACGTGTACCTAACAACTTCCTACTCCCTAGAAATTGTCCCTAGCTGTAGGGGCAGGCCTTGACAGGAGCTATTTCTGCTTCTGGCATTTGGTCCCCTCTTCTCCCCCTCTTGATTTCACGTCCCTTATACTCTCCAAGTCACAGTTTCCTCAAGAGTAAAACCTACCTACTAGCCGATAAGCTCAAAGACAGCAAAGATTTATTGATACTGTTCACCCAGCCTGACATTTAATTATCACTATTATTATCAGGATTATTACGACAATTATTAATTCAGAAAATGGAAGCCCTTTCATGAAACTCCCCTCTCTGAGCACTAGCATTGTATCCATAAGTCAAGTTGATTCACTTTTTGCAGCTATATCTTCATAGCAATGCAAGGAGGACTTTTTCACTCCCGATTTATGGTGATGACACAAGGTCATGCCAAGGTTGACTAAGCCCCTGTTCTGTAAAGAGAGAGCTATGAACATTTCGTCATACACACCTGACACATTCTATATCACTTTCATAGTTTTTATTTGCATGATGGTTTGAATAATTTTTGTCTCCCTGACTATACTACAACTCCATAAGAACTACAATTATTTTATTTTTGGTTGAACTTCATCCTTTAACACAGTGCCCAGCTGAATTATGCAGGGGAGATGAGGTGAGGCCACAGAACCAAATCTTCAAACTTCAAAAGTCAATAACATAATCCAATAAAGCTCTACTTCTTTATCACTTGTGCCCTGAGCCCAACAAGAGTGTGTGACGGGCCCTGCTGCACATAACCCCTCAGGAGCCCGGGAGACAGAAGACCCATCCTTCTACTGAAGTTATACAATCTGGAACACACAGCTCCTCAACCACTGAGGCCGCTGCTATGCAGAAAGGTCTTGGGCCCGTAATTGAATATTTTGGCCCCAGAGGAATATGCCCATTTATAGATCCTTGACCAAGAGGCACCTCTAGCCTCAACTAACTTCAAACTGTTCTGGATTTCTAAGAAACCATAAATATATTTTGAGAGCATTACTCTCTCAACTATAATGGCACAGCATATTCAGTAAATATTTTTGACTAAATGTATGAATGAATAAATGATTGTTTACAACCAATTCTGAAAACTCTCCAAGGAGTCCCAATCTGTTTCTAGCCCCAAGTCACCCTAGGTAGAAGGATAGATTCTGGATCCATCTGGATTCTTATTTTAACCCCTAAACTATCTGCTTAAACTCCCATTCAAAGCTCATAATAACCATGTCAGAGATAAGTAACTAACCCTATTAGGGTTTTTGGAATGTATTGGCCAGGTTCTTCAATGAACTGGATTGGTTTGCTCATAATTTCCAGTGAATAAGATCCTGAAACCAAAAGACAAAATCTTGGCTCTAGAACTTGCCAATGACTTTCAGGCCATGAAAACAGCAAAGGGCTGAGAAACTAATTTTCTCTAAGATAATTCTTCTTTAATGAAAAATAGCAGTAATTATGTCTAAAGGCATAAGAGACAGAAAGAAACAGAAAAACACCTATCAAGGCCTGCCCACACAGTGCAGAAGCTAAAATCCAAAAGAGGTCACTTAAGGCTTGAAGCACAGGGCAGTCCATCTTGTAATAGGTCCGAACACATGAAACTATCCTTCCCAACATGTTTTGGCAACAGACCTCAGACTGTAGATGTCTATCTGTTTCCTGGCCTTCAGCTAGCACGGTACTCTCTCATGAGTTTTAAACTATGTCCTGGGAATCCGTAAGTCTATTGTAGATGGCAGGGGTTTAGGATAAAATGGTATGCACACTCAGAGCTTGGGAAGCCTTATTTGGTGTCGAGCAAAAGAAGGGAACAGAAGAGGGACTTCCCTGGTGGTCCACTGCCTAAGATTCCACGCTTGCAATGCAGAGAGTCCAGGTTCAATCCCTGGTCAGGAAACTAGACGCAACCAAGAGTTCACATGCCACAGCTAAAGATCCCACATCCGCAATGAAGACTGAAAGTCCCACATGCCGAAACTATAACACAGCCAAATAAATACATGAATATCTTTTTTTTTTTAAAGACGTGAATAGAGGATTCTGGTCAAAACAGAAGATCCAGATCCAACAAGAGAAGCAGAGGTGAGGATACATGTGGGCCCAGAGAAGATGGAAAGGGGAGCCTCAGTATCTAACTTCCCATTCTGGTTGCTCTTCACAGCTTTGCAACAGCCCCACCTACATTCATGTGATCTGGGATGAGTGATGTCTGTCCTTTTCAGCCAAAAGGAACTTGACTATGCATATATTAATATTAGTAATGATAATTAGCATTTACCAAACACTTATTTGGTCTCCCTGGTGGCTCAGATAATAAAGAATCTACCTGCGATGGAGAAGACTCGGGTTTGATCCCTGGGTTGGGAAGATCCCCGGGAGAAGGGAATGGCAATCCACTCCAGTATTCCTGCCTGGAGAATTCCATGGACAGAGGAGTCTGGTTGGCTACAATCCATGGAGTCGCAAAGAGTCGGGCACAACTGAGCAAGGAACACTTTCATTTTCTTTCACAAACACTTGTTATGTAGTATATCTGGAGTCACACTAAAACTTGTATTATTGTCTCATTGTTCCTCATATTTTTTCTCTGAAGGTGGTGGTTTAGTGGCTAAGTGGTGTCCAGCTCTTTGCAACCCCATGGACTGTAGCCCACCAGGCTCCTCTGCCCATGGGATTCTCCAGGCAAGAATACTAGAGTTGGTTGCCATTTCCTTCTCCAAGGGATCTTCCATATCCAGGGATCAAACACAGGTCTCCTACACTGCAGCTGGAATCTTAACAACTGAGCCCCCAGGGAAGCCCCATCTGAGAGTGGCACTGTTTTTATCCCCATTTTCCAGCTGAAGCAACTGAGCCTCTGGGAGGTTAAGCAATTTGATTACAACTCCCAGCTGAGCTGAGAATGAAACACAGATCTGACTCTCACTCTTGGCTGCCCTACTAGACTGCGCTTGACCCCTAAGCTGAGCAATCTCATGGATTTGGGAACTAGAGAAGAGCAACCCACCACTCCAAAAGTCCATGACTTGGATCTCACCAACAGTGACTCTGCAATGAGGCTGGAAGGGTGTGAGCTTTGGCATGGAAGGAGTTGGGTTTAAATCTTGGCTCTGGGGTTTACTTAATCACTCTCCAACCTTCACCTTCTTCATTTATAAGATAACAATTATGTTCACTCTTTGGGGCTGCAGGTTAAATTAGATGGCAGATGTGACAGACAATGCCTAGCATAAAGCAGAGAGCCTCAGTTCAGTTCAGTCGCTCAGTCGTGTCCGACTCTTTGCGACCCCATGAATCGCAGCACGCCAGGCCTCCCTGTCCATCACCATCTTCTGGGGTTCACTCAGATTCATGTCCATCGTGTGCGTGATGCCATCCAGCCATCTCATCCTTGGTCGTCCCCTTCTCCTCCTGCCCCCAATCCCTCCCAGCATCAGAGTCTTTTCCATTGAATCAACTTTTCGCATGAGGTGGCCAAAGTACTGGAGTTTCAGCTTCAGCATCATTCCTGCCAAAGAAATCCCAGGATTGATCTCCTTCAGAATGGACTGGTTGGATCTCCTTGCAGTCCAAGGGACTCTCAAGAGTCTTCTCCAACACCACAGTTCAAACGCATCAATTCTTCGGCACTCAGCCTTTTTCACAGTCCAACTCTCACATCCATACATGACCACAGGAAAAACCATAGCCTTGACTAGACGGACCTTAGTCGGCAAGGTGATGTCTCTGCTTTTGAATATACTATCTAGGTAGACTTTAATAAACACCAATTCCCTCCCTATTTGTGGATGATTTTGAAGATGAAGAAGGTACACTGGAAAAAATAAAAGAACACGGCACATAGTAGGCGATACATGTACATTTCACCCCTTCCACTCTCCACTCGACAATTTCTGAGATGCTTTGACCATCAGTTTGCAATCCAGACCAGAATTACTCTTAGGCAGCCACAGAGCTTCAGCACTGATCCCAAGTCAAGGCTATTTTTTGTTCTTCTGAAATGTGTGTGATTCTCAGGGAGCTGCGAGAATAGTCTGTGAAAAGTAAGGCGTGCGAGGCTGCTTTTACTTAAGAGTTGTCACCAGTGAAAAGTGTTACTGTAGGTTAATGAATTTTTCCAAAAGAATGAACTGTCACAGGGACAGGGGGTGAAAGGAGAGAAGGTGATTACCTGTGTGACTCTCGCCCAGGCTTTATTACCTAACGCTGCTCGCTGCAGACAACTGCAAGGAAATCTCAGCTGGACGGAGGCACATATCCACCAGAGATGGATGCTAACCACACATCTGAAAACAGTGTCTCCCTGCTCAGCCACCAGATACCAGCAAACACACAGCTGCAGGGCTTCCGTGGGTGCTCTCTGGATTTCCTCCTTTCTCAGACAAAACAGGGTCCTACTTAACCTTCTTCTTAGAGAAATGCTACCCATGCAAGGTAGATGATCGCCGTCTACACAACAACTGGAGAGGAAGAGGCCCCATTTCCCCAAAGCCACTGGAAAACCCCGTCTTGCTGAGGGGGAAGTCGAGCTTCTGAAGTTGGCATCTTCTGCATGTTTGTTACTCAATGTATAATCCATGAACCAGCAACATCTGCATTACCTGAGAAGTTGTTAAGAAACAATCAGAATTCCAAGCTCAGTCCTAGCTCTCCTAAATCAGAATCTGCACTGGATGGGATGGTGGCAGGGGGATTGTAAATGCAGATTCTGCCCCCTCAAGTCTGGGGTGATGCTTGAAATTCTGTATGTCAAACAAGCTTCCTATTGACGCCCATGCTGTTGAGCCACCACACGTGGAGTAGCGAGGCTTTACGTAATTGATTAGCCGCCACCCATTCTATTAACTGACCTGGCTAGGACCAGCTCTCTCCTAAGGCATCTATGTCAGCCTAAACCATCACTCATCATCATTCATGTCACTGGAGCTCAGAAAACCAACTACCCACCAATAATGTGTGCACCTCCTTCAACAGTGTAAAGTTAGCCCTGGAAGGGAACTCCCAGCTGGTTTGGTGAGGCTCCCTCCTTGTCACGAGGGGTGGCCACATGACTGGGTCTTAGCAATGTGATAGGGGCAAGAATGCCACAAATTACAACCAAGTCAGGATTTTCAGGAAGCGGGGCACTATTCTCCACTCTCTTTCCCCTCTGCCAAGATGGACTCTGAATTCTTAGTGGATGACAGAGCATCATGATGCAAAGAATCCGGGTCCCTGAATCAACACATGGAGGAAAACCACCCTATGGCTACCAGTCATGCGTTGGACTGTTACACGTGCAGGAAACATTTCCATTGCTCTATGCGGCCGAAACTATGGGATTCCCTTTTTCCAGCAGCTAGTGTTACCTTAGTATCACCACCACCATTCTAGTCTTCCAAAAAGTCTAATAGCTACATTTTACTTACTCATGGCTATTCCCTGCCAGGCACTGTGCAAGACACATTATACACATCGTGTCTAAACCCCCACAGCTAAAACAATCCCCATTTTGCAGAAGGACAAACTGCCCTTCCAGAGATAGTAAGTAATTTGCTCAGGATCCCTTCTCTAGTAAGTGCAGAGCTGGGATTCAAACCACGTGTTTGCTGCTGTGAACAAGAGCGAAGCCGGGACTGCAAAGGGCTCAGCTTCACGAATTTTTTTTAAATTTTTGTAACTGCCTTTGTCTTTTATTTATTTTTGGCTGAGCTGGCTCTTCGTCGCTGCACAGGCTTTTCTCTCGTTGCTGCGAGCGGGGGTGACTCTTCCCTGCAGTGCGCAGGCGCCTCGGTGAAGTGGCTCCTTGTGCCGTGCAGCATGCGCTCTGGGGCGCGTGGGCTTCAGTAGTCGCAGGATACAGACTCATCAGCTGCGGCGCCCGGGCTCAGGAGCTCAGGGTCAGTAGCTGCGGCTCACAGGCTTAGTTGCTCTGCGGATGTGGCGTCTTCCTGGATCAGGGATGGAACTTGTGTCTCCTGCATTGGCAGGCAGATTCCTTACCACTGCGCTAAAATTTGCACAGTGAGATGAGATTTCATCTCGGGCTAGTTATTACCACATCATACTGCTGCTTTCCTGGACTCTCCCAAATGGCCTTTCTCCACCTGCCTCTGTCCTTGGTGCTCTCCCTCACAAGGAATTCCTAATGAAACTCCTGACCTGACCGCACTGCAGGAATTCTCCGCCCACCCAGCCCTAAGAACTCGCCTGGAGCTGCCTTCTCTCCAGCACCTCTCTGTATCCTGCAGCACAAAACGGTTCCTGACTGTCCTGAGATGGTGGAATGTTCCTTAAGGGTCGAGTCTATTGGTTGCTTCAGGGATGACCTTATTGCAGAGCTGGCTTCCTTCACCAGCTCCTTCCGTTTTTGCGGGTTTTTTCCATTCTCTTTCTCTCCAGACACATAACACAGAGCTAGGAGAGCAGCTGCACTAAAGCCTCCCCAGCTGGGGAAGCTCTAACATCCGGGGAGGGGGTGGGGAAATCAGGCCTGAAGGTCAAGGCCCTCACTCTTCACTATTGCCCCCTCCCCAGCCCAGGGAGCCTCAGGTCTGAATCCCCAGCATTGCCTCGCTGGCTCCTGTGCCCACCTGCCCTCTAGCTGCCCGTCCTGGTACCTGCCACTTCCTGGGTGGGAAACGGTGCCAGAAAGGCGGTCACTCTCGATACACAGCTCCTCCAGTCATCCTCAGCTACGTGCAGAAGTTACTCCAGGAGCTGGGGAGGGGGGTCCAGGTAGTGGACTACCTGGAGGTTAGTGCTTCCCCAGCGGGGAAGGCTTTCGTGCACCTGCTCTCCTAGCTCTGTGTTATGTGTGTGGAGAGAAAGAGAAGGGAAAAACCCACAAAAACAGAAACAGCTGGTGAAGGAAGCCAACTCTGCAATGAGGTCACCCCTGAAGCTCAGGGCTGAGCCTGAGCCAGTGTTTCAACTGGACGCAGAAACAGAATGAGGCGTCCTGCCGAAGACACTCAGGAACCAAAAAGGACAAAAAAGAAAAAACAGAGTCCTCGCCCATGAACAGCCCTCCCCCACCCGCCACTGTGGCTGCCACATAGTAGGTGCTGGTGTCCTGCTTGCATAAAAAACTGAACGAATGAATGAGTAAGAGGTGTCAGATGCACGTGAAAATGTCCTCCAGTGGAACCAGGGATTTATTGTACCTAAGGGATCAGGGAGACCTCCACGGATGAGAGCTCTAAGCTGGGGTGTGGAAGGATGACTAGGAATGGGGATGGCAGCAGAAGAGCCCTCATTTCTGGGATACTTCCACCTGTGCTTTGTACCTTAGAAGAGAGCTGAGACTCGTGATGACTTTACCTGGGGTGTACTTGCCAATAACGAATGTCTTGTTCTTTTCCTGATTTGTTTATCCAACTCTAATTAGATCCTCGTGGGCCTCTGATTACCATGCCAAAGCAGCTGATGTAAAGAGAGCCTGGGAGGCAGGCTTGTTGCAAAGCATTGGTGATGGATTTGAGAGGAGCCTCCGGCAACTCTCCTAGTTATCGCCTACAAACCCTGAGAGCTGGTAAGGCAGGTGCCAGGTCCACACATAACAAGCAATGTCTTATTTAATCCTTATAACAACCCTTTGAGGGAAACTGAAGCATAGACAGCTGTGTGGCTTATTCCTGTTGGAGGGCTTGGAAGGAGCTGAGGCAGAATTCAAACCCAGGCCTTCAGATGCAGAGCGTGTGCTTTTGGCTACAATATTCAGAGGCCTGGACACCCAGATGTAAAGAAAAACAAGACCCTTTCATCTCTAACCTCCACAGGCTGGGATTCTGGAAGGAACCATCCTGTCCAGTTTAGAGGCTGTCCAGGGCATATGTGCCCTTGCTGGGAAGGTCAGTGGGGCTGAAATCCAGCCCACCCCTCAAGGTAGCAGTGTGCCCTGAGGCTGAAGGAAGGAAAGCCTTTATCTGCTCACAAGGCTTGACTTCCTGAGTCACATTTCCCAGGGCTGTGCCTGGAACTGGTTCCTTTTTCTAATTTCTATGCTCAGTGGAGGCACCTTTTCCTGACTTGCTCAAAGGCACTGTATGATGTCACCATAATCTGCCTTCAGGCTTTTCAACTCTTCTATAGCATGTTAAAGTGGGTAATTTGGGGGGCTCTGCGGTCAACCAGGCTGAGATTCAAACCCCTGCTATGCAACTTACAGACTTAACAGGCCATGTGACCTTAAGCGTATCACTTAACTTCTCTGCATCTCCAAAGTCCTCATTTATAAGTTCAGGATAATATGATGTAACAGCAGAAAATTCTGAATCTTGAGTTAAAAATGAAGTTGTGAGTATAACATGACTGGCTTCTTGTTGCTGTTCAGTTGCTAAGTTGTGTCCGACTTTTTGCAACCCCACGGACTGCAGCATGCCAGGCTTCCCTGTCCTTCACCATCTCCCTGAGTTTGCTCACACTCATGTCCATTGAGTCAGTGATGTCATCCAACCATTTTGTCCTCTGTCACCCCCTTCTCCTCTTGCCCTCAATCTTTCCCAGCATCAGGGTCTTTTCCAAAGTGTCAGCTCTTCACATCAGGTAGCCAAAGAATTGGAGCTTCAGCATCAGTCCTTCCAATGAATATTCAGGGTTGATTTCCTTTAGGATGGACTGGCTTGATTTCCTTGCTGTCCAAGGGATTCTCAAGAGTCTTCTCCAGCACCACAATTCAAAAGCATCAATTCTTCAGTTCTCAGTCTTCTTTATGGTCCAACTCCCACATTCATACATGACCACTAGAAAAACCATAGCTTTGATTATATGGACCTTTGTCACAAAGATCCCCTGGAGGAAGGCATGGCAACCCACTCCCGTATTCCTGTCTGGAGAATCCCAGGGACAGATGAGCCTGGGAATGTAAAAGTCCATAGGGTCACACAGAGTCAGACACAACTGAAGCGACTTAGCATGACTGGCTTAGATGCTTACAAATTAAGTCCCAGAAAGCAAACCTGGGAACCAGAAGTCTGGGTGAAAAACTGAAGTATTTCCAGGAGCAGAATGCTCAATGGGCACATTTCTCTACTATTACACTGGGGAGTTCTATCCACATTTGGGGTTTTTCAAGAATGGACACAGAGGTTTCCTGTCTCAGGCACCCTGAACCTGCCTCACCAGCTTGCTAGCAGTCAGGGGACAGGGGTCCTCCTTCTGCAATAATTGAAGCCCCTGCTCATATTCAGAAACTAAGAAGTTCAAAGACGATTCTAGAAGGAAACAAGCACACAGAGTATGATGAGCAGCAGCAGATGTGGTAGCCTGAGTTCTTATCCCAGTTCTGACACCGACCTGGTGTGTCACGCAATTTAATTCATCTGAGACTTAGTTAAGTCCTGGACAAGTAGAGCATGATTCCAGCTGACACAAAGTCCTGCCCAGTGAGATCTAACAATCATGGAGAAGAGCACCTAGCATATAACCCTGTAATCGGGGTCCTTGTCTATGTCATTGTTCACATTTCCCTTATTTACCTTCTACTCTTGTTATAAGAACGTAATTATTTTAAGAATGTAAATGCATGCGTTTACATGCTGATTTTCTGCACCCTGCAAAGCGCTTGGCAGTATGAAGGATGATAACCTCAGGAGTAACAGGTGATCCCTCTGTGCCTCAGTTTCCTCAACTGTAAAGCACTGCCTGCTCTCCATGCCCCGTTCCCCCACCTACCATCTCACAGGTTGATAAAGAATCAAAGAGGAAGTGCAGTTAGAAGCGGATTCACTCTTCAGAAGGTGTCATCTTCGGTCCTGTTAACAGGATACAAACCAGCAAGGAGCTGCTTTCAAGGAAAAAGAAATGACCGTTTAACGTTATTCCCATTAGCCTCACCAGTTCTCTACAGGGAGTCCTTCCACCATTTTGCCCAGATTGTAGACATTGAAACCCCTGTCAGACAATTGCACCAACATTTCGCAGGTCTCTGAAAAGAAGGAAGCCTTCAGCTTTTTCTCAGAGCTTCTAGAGCCCAACAGAGATAAGGAATCAAGAGTCCCTGCGGTGAAGCACATCCTACCCCTCCCTGGCTGCCTCCGACCCTAAGCTGTCACGGCGCTGTCGCCAGCATCCTCACTGAGCCGCCAAGGGCCAGGTCACATGCCTGGTGGGGAGGAGGAGCTGGAGGGAGGAACGGAGAGAAAGAAGGTCCTGGCTTAATTAATAGTTTGTCTCTGTGCACAGAGCCTGAGGAGGGAGATTGCCAGCAAACAGGCAGAGTGAGACAGGGCAGGGCAGCAGTGGACCTACGCTGACATCTGCTGCCGTCCAAAGACCCCCAGCAGAGGACCAGTATCAACTCAGCGTCCCTCTGACTGATAACCAGGCTCTGAATAGGTCAAGTCCCCCTGGACCTATGTCTCCACGTGGCTCAGTAGAAGTGGCATTTACGGAGAGAAATGTCAGAGAGAAAGGTCTTGAAATAAAGATGCTGACTTCTTCTGCAGCTATTTAAGCCACCGAGCCCTGCAGCTTCAAAGGTACCCTAGGGGCCCCTCACGTGAAGCTGTCCTGCTCATCGGCACAGGATGCCACAAACACGACAGCTCCAGACCTTGCCCTCCCCACAGTCCAGGAGGCCTCCGCTCAGCCCAGCCCAGCTCCCTGGCCCAATCCCACATTCCCAGACCTTAGGGATCCAGGCCACCGCTGCTTGCTCTCAACTTGAATGCAAAAATAAAGATGTGTCTGAAGCTTCCAATCTGGTGGAAGAGATAGCTGCAAATAAGTGACGGTGTACAAAGGAGGCTGAGCAAGGACTACAGAGCACAGGGGGAAGAATTTGCTCCAAACGTGGGAGCAGGAAAGGCTTTCTGAGAAGGCAGGTTCCTGAGATGGGTTAGAGATGAGTAAGAATGAGCCAAGTGAATGGGGGGGGTGGGGTGGGGTATTGNATGGGGGGGGGGGGGGGGGGTATTGGGGTATTCCCAGCAGAGAGAGCTTCCTGAGCAAACCCCTGGAGGCCCAAAGCTGTGGAGTGAGAGGACAGGTTCCCAGGGTTTGCTAGAGAATGAGAAGATGATGCCAGGAGGCCAGAAGAGGTGGCAGGCTGGGCATCCCAAAGGCTAGAGAGGGCCTGAGGGCAGGGAGGAGGTGCTGAGAACCTGAACAGGTAGCAATGGGTGCAGAGATACATTTAGAATGCTCATTCTGCCAGTCACATGGAGTCTATTGGGAGGATGGAGATAAGCACAAAAGGAACCCCACTTAGAAGGCAGAGAGGATCCGGTCAAGGAGTGAATAGACGTGAATTAGACCCCAGTCATCAGGATTCAGCGTTTCCCCACCGATTCAGCAGTAAAGAATCCACTTGCTAAGTAGGAGACACAGTTTTGATCCCTGGGTCAGGAAGACCCCTTGGAGAAGGAAATGGCAACCCACTCCAGTATTCTTCCATGGACAGAGGAGCCTGTTGGGCTACAGTCCATGGGGTCACCAAGAGTTGAACAGGACTTAGCAACTAAACTACCTCCACCACCACACCAGGACTCAAGGGATTCCCCAGGTAGAACCCCCTAGGACCTAGGACCTGGAGCCTGTTGAAATAAGGAGTTTGAGTCTGAAAGAGATATACGGAGATGGATAGGCCATTGGTTCAAAAGAATAAAGGTGAATGGCACTGTCAACTGAAATAGGGCTTTGCTCTCTGAGAAGAGCCAAGGTTGAGGGGCATGTTGAACTTGGGCCCTGGGAGACCTGCTTTGGAGAGGGAGAGCTGAGAGCAAGAGCCTCAGCCTACAGCTCCTCCCTGTCGCCATCCTGCGGGGACCACATCCGATTGTTCACAGGGCACGTAACAGGGACACAGTAAACGCCGCAGGAATGCTTTGCGGCGCAGGGCAAATCCTACACAGGACTTCCCTGTGGCTCAGCTGGTAAAGAATCTGCCACCAATGCGGGAGACCTGGGTTCGATCTCTGGGTTGGGAAGATCCTCCGGAGAAGGGAAAGGCTACCCACTCCAGTATTCTGGCCTGGAGAATTCCATGCACTACAGTCCATGGGGTCACAAAGAGTCAGACACGACTGAGCGACTTTCACTTTTCACATAGGACAAATCACTGAGCTCCTTATATTGAAACAAGGAGGTATCAGATGATATACAGACTTCACCAAACTGGATTCTTACAGCAGTCTAGGAAGTAGTAGTATTACTTCCAATTTGCAGCAGAAGCTAAAGACACAGAGAAAGAAACTAATTTATCCTTTTCTGTAGCTTCTAGGTGGTATTCCTACACTTCAAACCCCATGCTGGCTTGTGTCCCATTGGTTCAGAGCTGCAACTATAAGACTGGATGAGCTTGGTTTGCTCGAATCTTGGCAATCACCCACTAGCTATGTGGCTCTAGCAAAGTTACTTAACAACTCGGAGGCAGTTCCCTCAACAATAAAATGCAAATATAATACCTATCTCCTCCTGGCATGGTTGGAGAATTGACTGAGATATGCAGGTAAGCCTATAACAGAGAACGCAGAGCTCAGTAAATGTCAACCCCCATTGCTCCAAAGTGCCTCCTCCATCTCTTCACGGTGCTGTCGGAAGCAGCAGAAGGTGGGCCTGCAGTTGCTGTCTTGTCTTTCTTTTAAGAAAAAGGTTATCTCATCCACTTTCAGGGAATCAGCCCAAGTTAGAGGCCACCCAGTGATATTTGGTCTTCTGTCTTGAGATGCATGTCTAACACAGTGACAAGGAAAAAGGCAGAACTTCAGCCACTGCACTGCTTGTGCCTGAGTTCATTCTTCTCTGCCTTTGCTAATGTGTTGGCCTTTGTATCAGACACAGGTTCTGGAAAGGAAATCAAGAGGCTGTTTTCAATGTATCAGCACACACACACACACACGCCTCTTGCCTTTGAAACAATCTCACCAGTGTCCTGAAAGTGTCACACACACACACACACACACTCCCCTTGCCTTTGAAACAATCTCACCAGTGTCCTGGAAGCATCACACACACACACCTCTTGCCTTTGAAACAGTCTCACCAGTGTCCTGGAAGTGTGGTCACAAGTTCAGCAGCAGCAGCAACACCTGATAGTTTGTTAGGAATGTGAATTCTCAAGTCCTACTCTAGACCTTTTGAATGACAAGTTTGCAGACTTAGGTCAGCTTGTGATTAACACGTCCTCCAAAGGAGGCTGGTATTCACTCAAATGTGAGACCCATGCTTTGGAAAAGGTGAAAGAGGAGTTCAGTTTGCACTTGCTGCAGTAAAGGTCAGGAGAGGACAATGGGTCCATCTTCATCACCTCACTCAAGAGTGACAGCAAAGATCCTACCTTCTCTAACTGGTTTTGCATTCACTTCCCAGCCCCTGGTCTACAGTAGGGAGCTCTTGACCACCTGAGCCATCTGTAATCTTGAAGAGGTGGGTGCAGGTGATTGGCCACCAGTCCTACCATGAGCCAAGAATTCTCCAGCCCCAAACCTAAAGCTGGAAAACATCACATCACCTTCGTTTCCAAATCATCTCATCTTTTAGATGCCTTCAAAAACTGATACCTATGGGGACTTTCCTGGTGGTCCAGTTATTAAAAATTTGCCTTTCAATGCAGGGGACACGAGTTCAATTCCTGGTTGGGGAACTAAGATCCCACAGGCCATGGGGTAACTAAGCCTGTGCACTGCAATTAAGCCTGCATGCCTCAATAAAGATTTGACACAGCCAAATACATAAATAAAATTTTTAGAAGGGCAACTAAGCCCACACACCACAACTAGAGAAAGCATACATGCTGCAACAGAGAACCAGTGTGATCAAAGTAAAATAAAAAGCTGATACCTGTGCACGTATTTACTCCAAGAAACAAAAACGCTAACAGGCTGCCAATTTGAATGGGTGAAGTAACCTGATTTGGGAAGTACTAGGGAATGGTGAGGACTGTGGGGAATGAACAGGATATGCCCATTTAAAAGACAGCTGACTGTCCTCCCAGCTGTGGCTTTGCAGGCTGTGAATCTAATGTGGCACAGCTAACAGTTCAGGCACAGCTAGAAATTTAAATGTTCGTGTGAAGTCCCCTCCAGTGTAAATGTTGGCTCAATTGTTTTCCAAACACGATGTGGGTCACCCAGCTGTGGGCCAGGCTTGGCTATAGGCTGACTGACCGTGACCTCTGCTTTATAGAAATACAGATCTCCTTTTTTAAAAAGGGAAAATCAAGAAGTTTTCTGACTACAATTAACTTGGTTGATAATTGCCTTGTCGTTTTGAACGATGTCTTTTATTAACTGGGACTCTGAGTCTCCAAAACCAATGAACTCCTCTAGACGGCACTGGTGAACCAGCCAGGACCACCTGCGGTTCTCTTCCTAAAAACCTGTCACTCCTCCAAATGAGAAGGGAAACACTGATGCAGAGGACAAGGAGACAATGACTTCTGTTTTCACATTTGTCACTGGATTAGACTGTCTCCTCTTCTGAGGACCCTCCTTGAGTAAACAGTGACATCCACTGGCTAAAAATCAGATCCCGTGTCTTATTCACTGAAGACAAGAAACCTCCCCACAGATTAGCAGGAGAGCTTTGATCCAGGCTGGGGATTTTCAGGTACCAACAGACAGCTTGAAAAGAAATGAATCCAGAGCCAAGAGAAGGCAGATCTTGAAAGAACACAGATATCGGTAAGATCAAGAAAGAAATGCAATTCCCAAAACATGCTAGGCTGTTTTGGGTTTCAAGATCACAGAGCTGTGCTCAGAATCAGTTATCAGATGCCAGATCAGAGAACTTCCCAAGTGGTGCTAGAGGTAAAGAACTGGCCTGCCAACGAGCAAGACTTTGTAAGAGTCCTGGGTTCGATTCCGGGGTCAGGAAGATCTCCAACCCACTCCAGTATTCTAGTCTGGAGAATCCCATGGACAAGGGAGCCTGGTGGGCTACAGTCCACGGGGTTGCCAAGAGTCAGACGCAACACGAAGTGACTTAATACACAGCAACCTCATGTGGCTACTGACCTCTATGTAGCTAGTCCAAACTGCAGCCCACCAGGCTCTTCTGTCCATGGAATTCTCCAGGCAAGGATACTGGAGTCAAGTAGACATTCTCTTCTTCAAGGAATATCTACCTACCTGTCCCTGGGATCAAATCGAGGTCTCCTGCATTGCAGGCAAATTCTTTACCATCTGAGCCACTAGGGAACCCCATAAGTATAAGCTACAAACTGATTTTTAAAACTTCTTAATTATAAAAACAAAAAATGTAGGGGAATTCCCTGGTGGTCCAGTGGCTAAGACTTCACACTCACAAAACAGGGGCCCGGGTTCAATCTCTGGTCCAGGAATTAGATCCCACATGCTGCAACCAAGTGTTCTCATGCCACAGCTAAATATCCTGCATGCCACGGCAAAGGCTGAAGACCCTGGGGGCCACACTAAGACCTTACACAGCCAAATAATTAAAAATTTGAAAAAAAAAGAGTATAAAGTGTCTCATTGATAATTTCTGTACTTATGATGGGTTGAAATAATTTTTTGATATATAGTGGATTAAATAAAATATATTCTAAAAATTAATTTTACCTCTTTTTCCATTTTATCATGACTACTATAAAATTAATTTTAAACTGCCTATGGAGCTGGCACTCCATTTCAGTGGTCAGGACAGTTATACGTCACCTAATTCAGTTGTTCTCAGCCCTGCTGATACAAGACACTCCTGGGGAGCTTGTAAAATATACAGATACAGGGGCCCCGCCCTCACAGATTCTGGTTGAATTGGCAGAGGGGCTGGAACTGGCAGAAACACCATGAATGTGCTCTCCTCTAGTTTCCTTTCTCTGATAGTTCTACATCTAAGCTGTCCTTGATTGCCCTGAATTTTATTGATCTGTAGTCTTCCTTAAGCAACACTTTCATCCTGCACTCTGTGCTCACACATATATAATGCCTTTATTCGCTTAACAGACATCAGGTACCTTGTGCTCCAGGCACTAGGAATACAGGATGAAAATGATAGACAATTTTCTTCTCTCTCAGAGCTTATATTTGGGGTGGAGTGGGAGAGATCAATCAAATCAGTCAATCAAGAAAAATATCCACAGAGATCTAAAAGTAACAGGAGAGAGACAGAGTGGGTAGCTGCTTTAGGCAAGGTGGCTAAGGAAAGCCTCTGTGATCAAGTTCAAATGGAGATCTGAGTGATGCCGGCCATGATATCACCAAGAGGAAGAGCATCCCGCGATCACAAACAGCTGATACCAAGGCCGATGATGACAAGGTGATCCGTGCACGTGAAGAACCAAAAGAAAGCCATGTTGACTGCAGCAAGCATATTTAACTAGGATCCGGTGGAGGAGAGAAGAGAGGGAGGTTGAAGCTTTAGCAAATAAGTCCTTACTAAGGATGTATCAAGGACTCTGTCAGAAGGAAATTAAGGTGAAGCAGGGGAGAAGAAGGAGCTTTCCAAACAGGGGATAACACAGGCAAAGTCTCTGTGTGATAAGGAGAATGTCCTAAGGACTGGAAGAAGACTCGTGCCAGGGTCACAGTGAGCAATGGGGTCTGTGTGATGATAAGCCAAAAACATAAAGTGAAACCAGACCCCAAAATCCCTTCCAAGAATACAGGCATCGTCCATGAAATGTTTTTAGAAGGGGGTATTTTACAAGTGTTTTTGGAAGGGGGTATATATCACATATATATGTGTACATGTGTGTGTATATATGTGTATATATATAAGATTTATTTATTATGCTGGAACATCTTTGTAAAGACGTACAAGAACCTGGAAAGTGAAGACATAGCTCATTATTAGAGAAATACAAATCAAAACTACAATGAGATATTACTTCACACCAGTCAGAATGGCCATCATCAAAAAATCTACAAACAATAAATGCTGGAGAGGGTGTGGAGAAAGGGAATGTTCTTGCACTGTTTGTGGGGATGTAAATTGATAACAGCCACTATGGAAGGCAATATGGAGATTCCTTTAAAAACTAGGAAAAAAACTACCTTATAACCCAGCAATCCCACTCCTGGCACATATATACCCTGAGGACACCAAAATTTAAAAAGACACATGTACCCCAAAGTTCATTGCAGCACTTTTTGCCATAGCTGGAACATGGAAGCAACCTAGATGTCCATTGACAGATGAATGGAAAAAGAAGCTGTGGTACATATATATGAGGGAATATTACTCAGCCATTAAAAGGAATGCATTTGATTCAGTTCTAATGAGGTAGATGAACCTAGAGTCTACCATAGAGAGTGAAGTGCATCAGAAAAAGGAAAACATACTGTATATTAACATATATGCACAGAATCTAGACAGATGGTACTGATGAACCAATCTGCAGAAGAGCAATAGAGACACAGACCTAGAGAAGAGACTTACGGACACAGAGGGCGGTGAGGAAAGAGAGGGTGGGGTGCACGTTGACAGGAACCTGGAAACACATACATTCCCATACATAAAATAGAGGGCCACTGGGAATTTGCTGTATGACTCAGAGAACTCTAACTGGGACTCTGTAACAACCTAGAGGGCTGGGGTAGGGAGGGCCCTTAGGAGGGAAGTTCAAGAGGGAGGAGACATATGTATACCTATGGCTGACTCATGTTGATGTTTGGCAGAAACCAACACAATATTGTAAAGCAATTATCCTTCAATTAAAAATAAATGTAATTAAAGAAAGAAACTTGTAAGTGAAGAAAATACACTTTGTATACCTTATGTGTACATTACTTCTTCAAAAAATAATTTTAAAATATATAAATTAAGCTGATAAATGAAATTAATCAGAGCCCTTACATTTGTTGCTGGCTTTGGCTGGAATGCTCTATGCCTGCACTTGAGCCTGGTTCAAGCCTTTCTCATGCCTCTGGGACCTTGCTTGCAAACTTTGTCTAAAAGCCTAAAGTGCCCTTCCCACAGCTGACCCTGGCCACACAGCAGACATCCAAGTGTCTTTTAAGACCCTGTCTTCTGGGATCCCACCCAGCAGACACAGGCCCCCCCTCCACTGTGGGCCTGGCAGACCTCTCTGCATTCCCTGTCCTGCTGCGTCATTATATGGTAACCCTGTAGGCTGTTCTTTAGACCAGAAACCCCTTGAGGCCAGGGATGGGGTCTCACCCTCTCCGTACAACCTGTACCTAAAGCATAGTCTGGCACATAGCACACGCCTGAACACAGTTTCATCAAGATGTGGAATCAAACAGACCAGGGTCTGTGTCCAGGCTCTGCTATAAAGTTTCCAAAGGCAAGTTACTCTGCGTGGGACCTCAGTTTGTGATCCGGAAAATGGTGCTTGCAACGCCTGCCTTATGATATAGCTGTGATGATTAAATAGCAAAGAAATGTAAAGTGGATTGATTGTTGCTTCTGCATCCCCTGAAAAGCCTGGGTGCTCAGTAGAATCCTTCAGCACTCACTCAGTGCTCTGCTTACTAGCTTCTGGGCCCAGCTCTCCTTATCAGCCCATTTTCAGCTTCTGCTAAGAGTCCAGCCCTCCGCCTGGCTGTTAGGGCGCTGAGACCTGGAATTTTCCTTCTGTCTCTTTTAATAAATGCAGGTGCAGCTTCTTTTAATGGGCTGTCAGTGAGCACTAAGAATCTGGACTGTACAATTAAATGAAACAAATGCTTGGCCATCTCTGCTAACAGCTGTGAAGCTCCGGAAACCCTTATGTCCTGGGAAAGCAGACTTCAGAGTCTGTACGTTAAGGTCACAGCACATTGCTGTTAAGATATGGCACAGTTCCTTTGCTTTCAGCACTATTTTTCACTTAAACTTGGGAGTCACAGCAAGGTAGGATTGCAGAGAGTGGGAAGGAGTGACGGTTGCTCTTATGTTTCCTGCATTGGCAGGCGGGTTCTTTACCACTAGCACCACATAAGAAGACTGTTAAGGAAAGAATTAACCTGTAAATGATTGTTCCTGTGGATGGAGAATCATGCTTGCTCATACCCAGCTTTCAGGTCCCTGTGATACTTGGAGCCTTTTCCTCACTGCTGTCAATAGCCACAGCTCAGCTCCTGTGGTCCTTTGAAGAGCCTCTGGGGAGGTGTGTCCTTTGGAATCCAGAGTTGATGTGAGCAAAGTCCTGGATGCTGCCTTAGCCATCTGACTGCCCTCAGGGTCAGTGTGAAGTCAGGGGAACACCCCAAAATACCAAGCCAGGGTTCACCAAGTTGCACGTCAATACAAATTCACTCCTGCAAGGATGATGTTTGCTTAAATCAGACCAGAACCTATTGTGGGTAGCCCTGTTTATTCCATAAACAAAGCCTCACATATGCATGCAGGCTCTCTTGACTGAAGCAGCTTTCAAATATTTTGTAAGAAGCTGGTTACATTTATTCTTATCACGCCAGCTCAGGAGGAACTGGTGTCAGCTGTGGTCTATGCTTTAGCTTTCTAGCATAAAATCCAGGACATTTGACACTGGAGTGGACCCTGCTTCCTGGAGGATGAGCATTAGTATTCATTTAGTTAGTTAACCAATGTTCACTGAACACCTACCAAGGGCTGGTTGGGAGGAGAGGCCGTTGACCAAATGGGAACAGAGAAGGTTTCCAGGATGGATGGTTGAGCCGCAGGAAGGTAAGCAGTAAACGGAAGCAGGCAGCTTACCGTGGCGCAAGGGGAGCTCTTTCACAGATTCGCAGAGCCAGAGCTCAGGGAGCAGAAGGCCCAGCAGCGAACTCTGGAGACTCAGAGCTGGCTGAGGCCATCTGTGAGGCAGAGTAAGCCCCTGGGAACGTCTGAATCCGAGGCCCTTCATCCACGAAATGGAGGGGAAAATCCTCCTTCAAAAGTCGACATGAGCATGAATTAGGTGACGTCCGTAAGAGTGCTGTGATTTAAGGGGCATCAGTAAACATTAGCTCCCTTCCTCTTAAACAAGCAGAGCAGAGTCTAGAGAGCCAGTGAACTTTGGTAGCACACACAACCAGATCTGAGGTTGTGTTGTATAGCTTATTGCTGTGTAAGGCTGGGCATGTCGCTACCCCCTCAGCACCTCATCTCTTCAATGGCGGCACTAATACCTGCCTCGTGGGGGTTGGGGTCATGAGGGACAACTAGGCTGACGCAACGGAGCCGTGGCAAGCAATAGGTGTCACCCGTTCCAAACTCTCTGGCCCATGAGATCGCCACCCTGGAAGGGCAGGGACCAAGTCTGAATTTGCTCACCGGGATACTTCTGGTGTTTGGCCCTGAAACACCCAATGCCTAGAGTGGAATGAACATTTTTGCTGAAGGAAATAAGTTCCCAATTTTCCATACGAAAACAAAGACCCAGGACTATTAGGTAATTTATTCATACCCTTTCAAGGGTAATTTTGCCCCAAGTCAAAAAGTGAATCAGTGAGCAAATCTGGGGATCTTTCCAATGCCCCATAGAAGAGGGAGAAAGGAAATAGCAGGGTACAGCACAGAGACCCCAAAACAAGAAGGAACTTGACAGGCAAATGTAAATGCTCCTACCTGAGGCCTGCACCCCCAAAATTGCACAGATCCCTCCAGGCCAGGAACAAAGAACAGACTGTTTTTTGATCAGAAAAAAAGTAGCTCAGAGTTTGTGACTAAACGTGGGGATGACCCCGAACACTGTAATTCTTGGGGACCCTTGTGTGCTATTGGCAAGATTCGGCACAACCTGCTAAATTACAGCAGCTAAGTTTTCACCTCCGTGCTATGTTCTGATACATGCAAAATGGGAGCAGATCTGAACCCGTTTAGATGAACTGAAAAAAAAAGATGAGGCAGAAACTTGGAACATGAGGCCCTTCTGAGCTTTATTATCTCATTTTCCACATGCTGGGAAAACCATGGGAATCACCCCTTTCATCACTGAGCAGGTGACAGGAACATCTAGGAGATGCTTTCACACACTGGGATAGAAAATCTATCTCAGGCAGCCTGGGATGTGCTGTGAGCATGGAGCCTCACTCAGAAACACTGTGTAAAGCAATCTCCAGGGCCTTGGCCACGACAGGCATCCACCAATCCCAACAGAGCCAGGATTTTGCTGTCCGGAGGCCCACTAAACAATGCACAGATCGAGGTCCTAAGACAGCCAATTCTTCCTGCAATACCCCTTCTGGATGTATTTCCTTCTAGATTCCAGTTCCTTTTACTATGCAGATGGCCTTGGGGAAATTATATAATCCCTCTGAGCCTGTTTCCTCATCCATAACAGAGAAGTACGTGGCTCAGTGGTAAAGAATCCGCCTGCCAGTGCAGCAAACGCGGGTTTGAGCCCTGGGTCAGGAAGATCTCTGGAGGAGGGCAAGGCAACCCACTCCAGTATTCTTGCCTGGAGAATTCCAGGGCTACAGTCCATGGGGTCACAAAGAGTCAGACACAACTGAGCGACTCAACACACACACGGCAGAGAAGCAAAACAAGGACCCACTACATTAGGTTTCCGTGGGCAACTAAATGAAATAAGGCCCATCAAACATTCAGTGAAGCGCTCAAGACATAGCAGGCTCTCAAGAAATGGTTGCTGGCGCTGCCGTGGTTACCGTTTTAACATGCATTATCTCATGTGCAGGCGAATCAGACAGAGGAATTTCACTTCAAAATCCAAATCAGATGATGTCTTTGAGTTTATTACTTTGGATCTTTAGAAAAAAAAAAAAAGAGTGTTGGTGAATCCGTGGGCACTTGACTGAAAAACTGGGCTGCAATCTTCCTGCCAACTTGGATGGAGCTCTCAGAGCCTTCTTGAAGTGAAGATGGTAGACAGATGGCCAAGTCCCAGCCACCTCATGGACTACTGGGTCCTTCTGTAATCCATTTACCATAATCTAGGTACACAGATCACGCACATTTAGCTCTCAACCTAAATCCCCTTTTAGTAACTGATGTTCTTTCCTGAATCTCTGCAGCGGTTTTCGATATCTAAGAGAAGGCTATGTACCCTTAGTCTAGCCTGTTAGATTCAGCCCCTCACTTTGGCCTGCTCTGGTTCTCTAGGTATTTGATTCTAACGTCCAAAGGATACACAAACTCTCCTTCTACTAAACTACTTCTTTTCTCTTTACCCATCCCACTGATAAAGTTAGTAATCGGAAAAATAAACGTGTGGCACAGATGAAGAAAGGGGCATGGTAATATCTGTAGAACACCCACAATGCCAGGGCTTTAGCAATAAGCCGTGGAGTGCGAGGACTTAAGATCATGTGCTCTAAGGTTAGTCTGCCTGGCATTACTACTCCCTGCGTGAGCTCAAGTCAGTTCCTCAGCCTCGATGAACCTTAATTCATGGGAAAGATGATGATAAAGATCATTTGTTAGGACAATTAAATTGGGTCGACACATGTTTCTGACACATGGTAGTGCTTCATAAACACTAGACTATATTACTTTCTCGTGTAACAGTCATAACAAACCTACCGGTGTTATTAATCTTCCAGTTTACAAGTAAGAAAATGGAGGCTTAGGGCGTTTAGGTAATTTGCTAGTAACTTTGATATCAAAATGGACCTGGGAACCTAGCCCAGGCTGCCTGTCCCCAAAGTCTCATAGCACCAGGCTGCCACCCAGAAGAGTGCTCCAGGCATATATACTGATGAGCACGTGAACTTCTCTCATCTAGGGTTCCAGCCACTGAAATTCAGTCACGCCTCTCCTGTGCCAGTGTGTGTGCTATCTTGCTTTAGTCATGTCCAGCTCTGTGTGACCCCATGGACTGTATGTAGCCCACCAGGCTCCTCTGTCCATGGGTCCTCCAAGCAAGAATCCTGGAGTGGGTTGCCATGCCTTCCTCCAGGGCATCTTACCAACCCAGGGATTGAACCCAAGTCTGTCTCCTGCATTGGCAGGTAGGTTCTTTATGACCAGTACCACCAGGGAAGCCCTTCCTCTCCTTGCCTGGAAAACCCCATGGACAGTAGCCTGGCGGGCCACAGTCCACAGGGTCACAAATAGTCAGACACACATATGCAGAGAAGTTCATCTGACAAGGGCGAGTCCTTAAGGAATTCCTATCCAAGGCCCCCAGTGTGGGTGTGTTTCGTCCGCATTCACAGCATGTGACAGCAGATAGCAAAATATTCTTGGCTTTAGGTAGCTTGATGAGTTCTACAACACACACAAGGATGCATAATCAGCTGGAATGAAATCTAAAAATAGATATTCCTTCCAAGGTCCACTGGGTGAGATCTTACCTAGCAAAGATTCTCTGCCTGCAAGAACCTGCTTAGTCCAAACTTCAGGCAGGTATTAGGCTCTTGTTCTAGGCTCTGGGTGTAAGGAGGACAAAGGATGATTCTATCAAAAGTCTGAGGGAGGCAGGCAAAGAAGCCAAAACATGGCAGTGGCCATTACAGCGCCTATGGGAGATCACAGCTCTAAGTGGGATTTTTGGAGACTGAAACACTATACTTTTGCTTGCAAAGCAGCCCTGACAACATGATGGATGGGGCTAACTATATCCCAGCCCTGCATAATGTCTTTCCGTTCTTCCTTACTGGAGGATTCGCGCCAACTCCGAGCTGGCCTCTGTGTGATGAGTGAAGCCTGGAAACCTCCCTTCTTTTCCCAGGACCAGGTGTCTGGTCAGCCATAGGCAGCTGGGAGTATTGGGCCTGGCAGCTTCCTGAAAGCTAAAGAAGAGGGAGAAGCTGATTGGATCAGAGTTTGAGCTGAGACTAGACGCTGCCAAACTTGTCTGCACTTTGGAACAACCTGGGGAAGCTTTTAAACATTTCAAAAACCAGGCCACATTCCAGGTCCAGTAAACTGCAATCTGCCGAGTATGACAGAGGCACCAGGAGTTTTGAAGCTCTCAAGGTGATTCCACTCTGCAGGCAAGTTCGAGAACTACTGGTTTAGAGCTGTGGTTCTTACCCGGGGGCGATTTTGCCCTGCAGGTGCATTTGGCAATGTCAGAAGACATTTTTGGTTGTCATACTGGGGGGCGGGAGGCGGGGGGATGCTGCTACTGACATCTAGTGTGAAGAGGCCAGGGCTGCTGCTGAACATCCTGCAATGCCCAGGACAGCCCCACGACAAAGAATGTCCTGGCCAAAATGTCAATAATGCCCGGACTGAGAAACCTGGTTTAGACTCTTGCTTCTCAACGTGTGGTTCAGGGACCAGGAGCTGAGCATCACTTGGAGCTTGTTAGAAATGCAGAGTACCAGGCCAAACCACAGACTTGCTGGACCAAACCTGCAGTTTTTACAGGGTCCCCTGGCAACCCGCATGCATATTACATTTTAGAAGCAGCAGCTTAGATTGTCTTAGGGTTGTCTTGTGTAATGAAAGATCCCTTCAATGTAACTGCTATGCTGGATTTTTTTAAACATGGCAACTCTGTCTTTCACATTCCAGATTCTCCTCACAATTCCTCAAGCTCATGTATGAGAAGAGCCCTAGGCTTTAGAACCAGACAGATGCAGGTCTGGATCCCAGCTCAGGGTCAAGATCGTCTGAAAGTGCTTAACCTATCTCAGTTTCCATTGCCTAATCTGGAAATGATGTAAAGACTCAGAAAAACAGCAAAATTAGGGATGGTGTTTGAATAGGGTGAGCTGGAATCTGAGCTACTTACTAGTTTTTGAGCTTGAGCAATGTACTTTCTATCTTTCAACCATCATTTTCTTCTCCACATAAAAAACAGCAGGATCAATCCCATTCCTGGGCATATACCCAGACAAACTCTAAAGATACATGCACCCCTATGTTCATATCAACACTATTTACAATAGCCAAGACACAGAAGCAACCTAAATGTCCATCGACAGATGAACAGATAAAGATGTGGTGCATATATACAATGGAATATGACTCAGACACAAAAAAGAATGAAATAATACCATTTGCAGCAACATGGATGGACCCAGGGAATACCATAATAAGCAAACGAAGTCAAGAAGACAAAGAGATACCGTATGATATCACTTACACGTGGAGTCTAAATTACAAGACAGATGAACAGATCTACAAAACAGAAATGGACTCAGAGACACAGAGCACAGATTTGTGGTCCCCAATGGGGAGGAGAGGAGAGGAAGGGAAGGGCTGTGCGTTTGGGATTAGCAGATGCAAACTAGGATGGATAAACAGCAAGGTCCTACGATATAACACAGGGAACTTTAGTCAACATCCTGTGATAAACCACAGTGCAAAATAACTTGAAGACTAATACACGTGTGTGTAACTGAGTCACTCTGTGTTACAGCAGAAATTAGCACACCACTGTAAATCAAACATACTTCAATAAAATTTTTTACAAGAGCCAAGTCACACCTGATCCTGGAGAGATGATGGAGTTTAAGGTGCTAATGCAGGGGAAAGCAGCAGCGGCTCACATGAAGTGCATACATGTGGTCATCACTCGCTTGCTTCCTGAAATACAGGAAAAACATCATAAATGGGAGAGCCTTTAATTCCAACTGCACACTGTGGAGCCATAAGTCCTGTCCCTGTGTGAAGCTGGCAGGGCATATGTTCAGTCACAGACTCCCCTTCACCCATTCCAGGGCCAGCACAGAGGAGGATGTTGTCATCTGCTGTTTTGTCTTGCTGCCTCTGTTGAGACTGAGGCTCAAGGGTGGGCGTCACACCTCGCCTTTCTCCTGCCATCCCCCAGCACTTTGCAGTTGGGTGATGTGCACAAAAAGTCCTCAACAAAAATTTTTAGCTAATGATTAGGAATGCAAAACCTCACAACTAGGAAGACGGGGGGAATAGGATTCAAACCTCATTTCTCTGGCCCTCAAACCTGAGCTGGCTTCATGTCACTGCACTACCTCCCCCAAGGCAGGTGTTGCACACACACACGGAGAATGCAGCAAGCAATTAACAACTGCCTTGTGGGGTTTTCTGTAGCAACATGAGTGTTTATCTTTTCCCCTCAACTGGATTGTAAGCGCCTCAGAGCAGGAGCTGTGCCTGCCCCTTGTTCTGTGTTCCCCAAGGCCCTTACAACATGGCTGAGCTCACATCAGAAGCTCAATAAATCTCTATTATCCAACCGATGGATTGGTGAGTTGGTTGACTGATTAGGTTCGTGATTGACTGGAATAAACACAATATGAGCATAAGAGATGCATGTTGCAACCATGTGCTTTCTAACTGTCTTTAGAAAGCTTCTGTACATTTCTAAACATTTTACTACATTCAGGAGAGAGCTACTCTACCCCGGCCTTTCCATTAACTCCCAGAAACCACGCTGTAAAGTAAGGATGAAGAGAAAGCAAAAGGAGGCATCAAAGACCCAGCCCTTTAAGGCTTCTTAGGTTCTCCCGCCATGTGGAGGAGGCCGAAAAAGGCACACTGGAACAGCGGTCACACTGAGCCTTAAGAAGCGGATGAGGCGAGGAGTGGCCAAGGAGGAGGGGAGATGAAGACACCACCTCTGGAGAAAGGAGAGCCACTGGGAGATGGGGCAATGGCTCTTGCCTGCTGGCTTTTCAACAGGACGCTCAGCCCATCCCGAGGGGTAGGCCAGCAAACCCGAGGCTTCGGGGGCTGCAGAGAACACGGCCAGCGCCGACGAGAGTGTGAGCGCCATGCCAGGTGAGCCAGAATCAGTTACAGCGATTCTGGGCAGCCAGCACCACCACTACATCCAAGCGCTCTGGTTTCAGCCCAGGACCTGGGGAGCAGGAGGCCGGGGAGACCGCAGCTCCAACGACAGGGTGTAGACTGAAGCCACTGGACGCAGCAGAGGTTTTCAATCCTACTTTGTGCTACAGACAGAGACCAAGCGCCTGCTGTGTGCTGACTGTGGCAAAGCAGCCCCGAAAAGAAATAGAAAACGAGCACCGACTCTCCCCAGGTAAAGGGGGACATGCTCAGGGGCCAATTCTTCATAAAAGGAAACAAGCCAGACCACTGCAGCTGCCTCACTCATCACCCATCCTGGTCACTCAGCGGAGTAAAGCACTCTAGGCCATCAGCAAGGCTGGCTCTACCCCAGGGCCTCAGCCTTCTTGGAGAGTAGAGAACAGCTATGGACCCACAAGGGCAGAGTTGAAAACGCCTAGACCTCAGGCTGTAGGGTTCAGCCAGGGAACAAAGTGAGGAGCCACATGAAGTTAAAGGGAAGTGGAAACCCCAACCCAGGAGCGCAAAGCAGTGAAGAGCTCTGGGAAGCCAGTGAGAAAGGACAGTAAGATAATGTCTCTTTTTGAAGGCTTTTTCCAAAAAGAATTTTTTCTGGGCTGGTGTCCACGGGTCACACATAGTAAAAGGCCCTTCCTGGGACCCCCCCAAACAGGAACAACAGGCCAGGTCTTGAAAACCATATTGTTTCTTTCTCCTGAAAATAAAATTCGAGGCCCCAACGTGTCACCCTTCTAAGAGAAGAATTGAGACTTGGATTAATCCAGAGTATTTCTCAATCTGCCCTGAAGGTAACATGGGGAGGAAGAGATCCAGCTCTGGTACCGGGGGAGAATGGCCTGGATCTCAGAGTCTAGTTCAGGAAGAAAGAGAAGTGCCTGCGTTGAAAGAGATGCTAAAAAAGAAGCCTCTTGCACTGTCGTTGGGAACGTAAATTGGCACAGCCTCTGTGGAGAAGCAGTCTTGAGGTTCCTCAAAAAAATAAAAATAGAGCTACCATATGACCCAGCAATCCCCTCCTCTTGGGCATATACCTGGGTAAAACCATAATATTAAAAGATGCATGCATCCCAATGTTTATTGCAGCATTGTTTACAATAGCTAAGACATGGAAACAACCTAAATGTCCATCAACAGATGAAAATAGTTTTAAAATGTGGTGTATACATGTATACCCATTTTTTAATGGAATATTAAAAATGGAGTATGAAAAATATATACCCAGCCATTAAGAGGATTGAAACTGGTTCATTTGTAGAGATATGGATGGACCTAGAGACTATTATACAACGTGAAGTAAGTCACAAAGAGAAAAGCAAATATCATACATTAATGCATATATGTGTAATCTAGAAAAATGGCATAGATGAACTTATTTGCAAAGCAGAAATAGAGACACAGACATAGAGAACAAACATATGGATACCAAGGCAGGAAGGGGGATGGAATGAACTGGAAGATTGGGATTGATTTATACACACTATTGATACTATGTATAAAATAGATAACTAATGATATCTAGAAAAGACTCTGAAGCTGGGAGGGATTGGGGGCAGGAGGAGAAGGGGATGACAGAGGATAAGATGGCTGGATGGCATCACTGACTCGATGGACATGATTCTGAGTGAACTCCGGGAGTTGGTGATGGACAGGGAGGCCTGGCGTGCTGCGATTCATGGGGTCGCAAAGAGTGGGACACGACTGAGCGACTGAACTGAACTGAACTGAATAGCATTCTCAAGATTTCACAGGTCCATGATCTCAACCATTTGCAAGCTGACAATCTGATACTAACTTCTGTCCCCACCCAACCCCAAATCATCCTTGGGATGGGAAGAGGGAACAGATAATGCATCTCCCCTACGTATCAGTCTAAAGGCAGATGGGTTTTATAAATACTCAGTCCACCAAGTGATCAATTAACATCCTCCCTTCCATAACCAGTCCCAGATTCCTGCAAGAGATGGGGAAATGTGGTGTCTTTTCAGAGCACATTGATATTCATCTCGATTACTCTTCTCCTTCTTCATTCGAGCAGCACATAAATTACTGGCTCTGTTGTCAAATGCTGCATGTAATTGTGTTTAGCATAACATCCCAGGGGAAAAGAAAATTCATCGGCTCTGCTATGGGCAGAGTCATGCCAGGGACACTGGAATGGAAGTTGAAAGATGGTATCCACCCTCTCGGCCCTCCCCCCCACCCCACCTCCCCTGGGGCCTGGAAGCCNATCCACCCTCTCGGCCCTCCCCCCCACCCCACCTCCCCTGAGGCCTGGAAGCCCAGGCTTGTCAGCAGCCACAAACAAGAATCCAGAAGATTAGAAGGTGCAGAGTATGACGAGAGTGAAAAATTGCAGGAAAGAAACAGTGAGCTTTTTATTTGTCGAAGCATGCCAATTCAGACAAGTAAAAATATTTCCACCTACTTTTCGATGGCCAAGAGGCAGGTCCTCTCAATGTCTATTTTAGTAAATCAGTAAAAAGAACCATTATTTGTGTAATTACTATGAACAGTATCATGTAATAATGATCTCACTTACTTCCTGCTGCAGCTCTTAAGTAAGTCTCAAGTTAGAGCTGCTATCTGACTTGTCCAAGGTGACGAAGCTGGAAAGTACAGAGTTCTCCTAAACATCTTATTTTTCCCTGGACTGGCCTTTTAGAGCCCCATTTTTTCCTTATCCCAGCATTTACCTATTCCCTCAGGTGCCTGCTCCAGCAGACTGACCCAGTTGGAAAGCAACTGAAAAAGATGCAATCTTTGTAAAACCCCCAAAGAAATGCTCCTCTTGAACTCTGAAAAGAAATAATCCTCATCATCACTGTCTATCAGAAATAAATTTGCTAATAAAATGAAAAAAACAAACACACAAAACGTATGACTGAGACAGTTCTCTCACCTAAAAGCAGCTCTGGTAAGGAGATACAATGTAAATCAGGAACCCCGCTTCATCTGTCCGCTCTGTCACCCTCCGATCATAGCTTCCTTTTCAAGGTTCCTTTAGGATCCAGATGGCTGCTGGAGCACTTGCCATCACCTCTGAAAGCCAGGCACCAGGAAGGGGCAAGCAGGGAAGGACAAATGGGCTGTCTCTCCTTTAAGGAGCCTTCCAAAATCCGCCCACAAACTTCAGCTTGCCTGGTGGCCAGAAATGTTCACATGCTCACACCTGGCTTCAAGGGAGCCGGGCAAATGTGATGTATGCTGGGCACACCGTCACCCTGACACACACCAGGCATCTTTTCCTAAGGGAAGAAAACAAAATAAAGATAATGGGTAGCCAATAGCTGACTCTGACCCAACTGCCATCACCCACACCCACCACCATCATCACTGCTCTTTACCACGGTCTTTTATACTATACACCTTAGCTCAGTTCATCCCACAGCGATCATATGAAGGGTACCATTTTCCACACTGTACAGACAGGGAAACAGAGACTTCCGGAAGCTAAGTAACTTACACAAGGTCACAGAACTGAAATGTGGACCTTATTATTAATGTTGGTCCTAATATCAAACCCCATAAAGTACCCACTTGACATAATTGTCTAATGTGATGCAAGTGTGAAGAACTTTGCTCTTTAACCTGAAGGCAACTGTTTACACAGGTATAACATGACTCATCTCTCTATCTAGCTCCAAAGCCCAAGAATCTAACAATTGTACTAACACTTTCACCCTGCCAGGGTCATTTCCTGAACGGAACTGTGATAGAACAACTATGGAATCAGAGAACTCCCAAATTAGACGTGCAGGAAGCTATTTCGTATGCTTGAACATGAACCAACTATATCCCCCTCCAAAGTCTCACCCTAGAAGGTGATATTTTATAGAGGAGGATATCAGAAAGGTTAACTTGGTAAACTCCCTCTCACACACATTCTCCCCCACATCCTTCACACACACACACTTTTCATCCTTCAATCAAGTGACAAGTATCATTCTACAGAACAAACACCCAGTTTTTATGGAAAACAGTGTGGAAGTTCTTTAAAAAACTAAAACTAGAGCTACCATATTGCAGTCCCACCCCTAGGCATATATCTGGAGAAAACCATGGTTTGAAAGGATTCATTCACCCCAGCGTTCATTGCTGCACTGTTTACAATAGCCAGGAAATGGAAGCAACCTAAATGTCTATCAACAGAGGAACAGCTAAAGAAGATGTGGTACGTATATACAATGGAATATCACCAGGCCATTTACAAGAGTGAAATAATGCCATTCACAGCAACATGAATGGACCCAGAGACTGTCACACTGAGGGAAACAAGTCAGAGAAAGAGATATCCCTTATGTGCAGAATCTAAAGAGGAATGATACAAATGACCTTATTTACAAAACAGACTCACAGACTTAAAAGAATGGACTTATGATTATGGGGGCGGGGGGGAGGAGGGGGGAGGAATAATTAGGGAGTTTGGGAGGGACATCTATCTATACTCTGCTATATTTAACATGGATAAGTGACAAAGACCTATTGTCTAGCACGGGGAACTCTGTCCAATGTTATGTGGCAGCCTGGATGGGAGGGGAGTTTGGGAGAGAATGGATACGTGTATATGTACGGGTGAGTCTCTTTGCTGCCCACCAGAAACTGTTACAACACTGTTAATCACCTATGTGTGTGTTTAAGCACTCGGTTGTGTCTGACCCTTTGCAACCCCACGGACTGTAGCCCTCAGGGCTCCTCTGTCCTTGGGGATTCTCCAGGCAAGAACACTGGAGTGGGTTGTCATGCCCTCCTCCAGGGGATCTTCCCAACCCAGGGATTGAACCCAGTCTCCCACATTGCAGGCAGATTTTTTACCGTCTGAGCCACCAGGGAAGCTTATTAATCAGCTATACCCCAGTACAAAATAAAAGTTTTAAAAAAACACACTGTCTTGCCCTCCTTCCTTGTCCTCAACTTAAAGGTAAATATTCATTTCTCTCTTCAATTCATTCCTATTGTATCCTGAAATGTTCTCTGTAGTTACCTTGCTTAGGAATTCTTTCTCAAAACTATTTCAAGAGAGAGGGTGACGTGGTTATAATCCCAACTCCTTGGCCTGCACACCCTCTGGTCTAAATGGATGTCACATTCCCAAATGGTGTAAGAAGGCCAGCAGTTAAGAAAAACACAGCTTCCCAGCTTCTACAGAGAAAGGTGAACATTCTTATTAAACCTGTAAGCAAAATGTCAAACTATGGAAAGCCTGAGCCAATAGCATTCTTGCATCAGATGGCCCCGCAAGGAAGACCTGAAAGATGCCTGGAACAGCTTCCTTTAATGCTCTACACATCAGGATGATGCCATACCAACAGCAGTCACACCTGAAGATGCCACATATAGAAGTGGACCAGACAACTCATTCCCACCATTTACTGGGCACCAATTCTAGATCTATACAAGTCCATACTAGGGATACTGGATCAAAAGAGCCTAGCACCGTGATTTCAAGTAATTCATAGTCTAGTGGGTGAGCCAAACATATGAATTAATAACCCCAGATTATGGACTCAGAGCTCTGCTTGCTGATGAATAAAGTGCTTACAACACTCAGAGGAGAAACATCAACTCCATGATAGGGCTATCATGGAGGACTGCCTGGAAGAGATGGCATTGGAAGATGGGCCTTCACTCCTGAAGTCACTCACAGGTTGTGAGCCCCCGACAGGGGACTTCAGTTCTCAGTCTTGAGCCTAATAAAAAGGTTTTGCCCACAGGCCAAGAGTAGGGCCAATTGCATTAGCAATTCACACTGACTTTCACTGAAGATTTGTTGGAGAGATGGAGACACTGTTAAATCATGTCGCACAAAAGAGCTGTGTTTAATCGCACAAAAGAGTAAACACAAATTTCTAAACCCCTGTGAGATTTTTCTTTTCCTTGCTCAAGTTTTTCTCCAGGTCCCAGCTGCATCATTTCTCCTCTCTCATCCCTCGCACCCCTCTAATCTCTCCAACATCCCAAGTCATCAGTTCCCAGCCTCAGCTTGTGCATCAACTCAGCCAAAAAAGAAAACAATGAGAGGCCTAGGTTTGTAGAGAGCCTCCTGAGAAAGCCCTTCAGGGAATCACAACTGGTTATACAGTAAACCCTGGGAGCATCTCTCCCTGCACTCCAGGCTGCTAATCAAAATGTTTACCCAACAAAAACCAGGGCTGAAAAAAGAGAAGGATCATTCTGCCTGCAAGAAAACAAAATGTTCTCTGTATCATTGCATGGAGAAGGACTTTTTTCCCCCAGGTGCAGAAGGTAGGAAAAAAAAGTTCAGGAAAGGAAATCACAAAACCAAGGAAGCAATAAAAAGGGATGTCCCACCAAATGTTTGAGAAAGAGCAAAGGTCTGGTGTGACAGGAAGAAAGGGAGTAGAGAGATAAGTCTGGAAGGCATGAGCAAGATAGATGAGGCAAGTCATCTCCTTCTGGTTCCAAGTGTGTGTTTTATTCTGGAACGTGATACCACATCACTGCTCTGTGTTCCCAGCCTCCATTCTAGCTTCCCAAGGTGTCACCGACATTTTTAAGGGGATGAATTAATTAGCCTGTCCCTTCTTCATGTTTTACTGCAAAGTGAAGAATAGAGATAGATAAGTTTGGTTACAGCTTTAAGTTTAATGCTGTAGCTAGTAATGTGGGAATTTATGTACAATAATATGTGTATGTATCCATAAATACAGAGAAAGAGGAAGAGAGTGAGAATTGATTCTTCTGTTACATCTGCCTTATTTAGCTTTTAACTTAAATTGCATCATTCTGTTGATCCATTTAGATTCTGCCTATTCCCCGCCACCCCCCCCCCAAAAAAAGATACGAGACAGAANCCCCCCCCCCAAAAAAGATACGAGACAGAAATTGAAACAGTTAACCTTAGAAGAAGTATAATAAGACCTTTGCTCAAGACAGAGGACAATAGCCACATACTTTATAAAGAGACTAGGGAAAGTGTGATATTACAAAGCTCTGGTAAGGGGGCAACGAAGACCCAACGGAGCCAGATAAATAAATATTTTTTAAAAGCTCTGGTAAGGAGAGCTATCGCTAAGTAAACTGGATGACTTCCCAGGAGCGGGTTAAAAACATACATAAGCTTTCATCGGAAGGACTGATGCTGAAGCTCCAATACTTTGTCCACCTGATGCAAAGAGCCAGACGCTGGGAAAGATTGGGGACAGGAGGAGAAGGGGGTGACAGAGGATGAGACGGCTGGGTGGCATCACCAACTCAATGGGCATGAGTTTGAGCAAACTCCAGGAGATAGCGAAGGACAGGGAAGCCTGGCGTGCTGCAGTCCATGGGGTCGCAGAGTCGGACACAACTTAGTGACTGGACAACAAGAAAAGCTCTGAAATAAGGAATAGTGCGTATTCCACAGAGTCTTTTACAAAGGAATTGTTTTATGGTTAAAGAAACATTGGCTGCTGAGACTTGTATCTTAGTAAATTGTAAAATAACCCCCTTTACTCCTCTTTTTTCAATACTGTGTTGAATCTTAAATTCCAACTTGTTTTCTTTGTTCTCACCCTAGATCCTCCTTACATTGTGCTTGAAAAACAAAAACCACACACCAGCTCAAATTGGTACTTTTCAGGCAGTTGTTTCCATTTGATGGCAGTGATTGGTTTTGGCTTGCCCAGAAGTTCACTCTAACTCACAGACTGAAGCATCATTATGCAATCTTCCATCAGAGAATGCTAGGTGGGGAGCAGTGGAGCTCACCACCAAAAATAGAAAAATCAAAGAGTACCACTTCTCAATCTTTGTTAGCATGAAGATATAATTACGCGTTTTATGTTTTTCAGAGGCGAGGATCATGCCTGTCAGAACACCTACTGGCTTACAATCTTGTTGCCACCATCATTTAAAAGGAAAGCATCAATTTATTTGAGCAGCCTTTGTCATTGTGGGTCTGAGAGCATGCTGCGTGAAATAATAATGATTAGTATTAAATTAATGATGATAATAATAGTTACTGTTCATTGACTGCCTCCTATTCGAAGTGCAGCATTCTGCAAAGAGTGTGTTATTTAATTCTTACAACAGTCCTGTTATTAATATTATGGAGAAGCTGAAGTCGATAGGGGTTAAGTAACTTACCTAATTCAAGAAAGTTGCAAGACAAAATTCAAACCAATGTGCATCTCACTGTATGTGGAGTGTGGAATAACACAATGAATGCTACACTCAATAGGAATTTTACCACCATATAAAAGAGCAGGCATTTTCCTTCTATTCTGATTAGGACCATATGCGTCTAGTCCTTTTATTGATTGTCCTAGCTCAGACTATCTTCTTCAGTTGTGTTCTTCACTCATTCTAAGTGTATAGAGATAATACAAACTATGACAATATGATATAGAATATGAAAATATAACAGTTCAACTGCAATGAACAGGGTTACAAGAATGTCTCCATAGCTCCTAGAGCAGCTTCTAGACACACAAGTTCTTAGTAAGCATTCAATTCAGTTCAGTTGCTCAACTGAGTCTGACTTTTTGCAACCCCCTGAAGCATGCCAGGTCTCCCTGTCCATCACCAGCTTTCAGAGTTTAATGAAACGTATGTCCATTGAGTCAGTGATGCCATCCAACCATCTCATCCTCTGTTATCCCCTTCTCCTGCCTTCAATCTTTCCCAGCATCAGGGTCTTTTCAAATGAGTCAGTTCTTCATATCAGGTGGCCAAGGTATTGGAGTCTCAGCTTCATCATCAGTCCTTCCAATGAATACTCAGGACTGATCTCTTTTAGGATGGACTGGTTGGATCTCCTTGCAGTCCAAGGGACTCTCAAGAGTCTTCTCCAATACCACAGTTCAAAAGCATCAATTCTTCGGCACTCAGCTTTCTTTATAGTCCAACTCTCATATCCATACATGACTACTGGAAAATCCATAACCTTGACTAGACGGACCTTTGTTGGTAAAGTAATGTCTCTGCTTTTTAATATGCTGTCTAGGTTGGTCATAACATTTCTTCCAAGGAGCAAGGGTCTTTAAATTTCATGGCTGCAGTCACCATCTGCAATGATTTTAGAGTCCCAAAAAATAAAGTCTGTCACTGTTTCCACTGTTTCCCTATCTATTGGCCATGAAGTGATAGGACCAGATGCCATGATCTTAGCTTTCTGTATGTTGAGCTTTAAGCCAACCTCTTCACTCTCCTCTTTCACTTTCATCAAGAGGCTCTTTAGTTTTTCTTTGCTCTCTGCCATAAGGGTGGTGTCATCTGCATATCTGAGGTTATTGATAGTTCTCCCAGCAATCTTGATTCCAGCTTGTGCTTCCTCCAGCCCAACGTTTCTCATGATGTACTCTGCATATAAGTTAAATAAGCAGGGTGACAATATACAGCCTCGACATGTTCCTTTCCCAATTTTGAACCAGTGCATTTTTCCACATCCAGTTCTAACTGTTGCTTCCTGACCTGCATACAGCTTTCTCAAGAGGGAGGTCAGGTGGTCTGGTATTCCCATCTCTTGAAGAATTTTCCAGAGCTTGTTGTGGTCCACACAGTCAAAGGCTTCGGCATAGTCAATAAAGCGGAAGTAGATATTTTTCTGGAACTCTTTTGCTTTTTCGATGATCCAACGGATATTAGCAATTTGATCTCTGGTTCCTCTGCCTTTTCCAAATCCGGCTTGAACATCTGGAAGTTCATGGTTCATGTACTGTTGAAGCCTGGCTTGGAGAACTTGAGCATTACTTTACTAGCGTGTGAGATGAGTGCAACTGTGCGGTAATTGAGCATTCTTTGGCATTGCCTTTCTTTGGGATTGGAATGGAAACTGACCTTTTCCAGTCCTGTGGCCACTGCTGAGTTTTTCAAATCTGTTGGCATACTGAGTACAGCACTTTCACAGCATCATCTTTCAGGATTTGAAATAGCTCCACTGGAATTCCATCACCTCCACTAGCTTTGTTCGTAGTGATGCTTTCTAAGGCCCACTTGACTTCACATTCCAGGATGTCTGGCTCTAGATGAGTGATCACACCACTGTGATTATCCGGGTTGTAAAGATCCTTTTTGTACAGTTCTTCTGTGTATTCTTGCCACCTCTTCTTAATATCTTCTGCTTTTGTTAGGTCCATACCATTTCTTCCTTTATGGTGCCCATCTTTGCATGAAATGTTCCCTTGGTATCTCTAATTTTCTTGGAGAGATGTCTAGACTTTCCCATTCTATTGTTTTCCTCTATTTCTTTGCATTGATGCTGAGGAAGGCTTTCTTATCTCTTCTTGCTATTCTTTGGAACACTCATTCAAATGGTTATAACTTTCCTTTTCTCCTTTGCCTTTCGTTTCTCTTCTATTCACAGCTATTTGTAAGGCCTCCTCGGACAACCATTATGCCTTTTTGCATTTCTTTTTCTTGGGGATAGTCTTGATCCCTCCATTTCCTGTACAGTGTATTAGAGAAACTAAAAACAAAAAAAAAAAAAGAAAAAAAAAAGTAGACCCTTGACTGGTCCCAGCTTGGAGAACATCTACTCAATGAAACACCCAAATCCAGTTCCGATCAATCCAGAAAAATATGAATGACTCATATGAATCAATCCAAAATCAAGTTTATATAATGCATGTGCTAATGAGTTAAAACGTACAAAACTGACAATCTTTCTAAACAGTCAAGGGAAACGGAAAGATTACCATGTTCTGGGCATACCAACTAGGTTTTTGAGAAGAAGAAAGACTTGATCTTGACCTTAAAGATGTATAGAATTATTAGAAAAGGGGGAACAATATTATGTATGAAATGAATCTCTAGTAATTTCTCACTGATCACAAGCTGTGGTCCTGGAAAATAATGAATTTGACAAAACTGCATTGGCAAGACTGTGTTTTAAAAAAAATGAAAGTATCATGAAATCTATATTCATCTATCAATCCCTAGTTCAAGCCATATTACCCTCCAGAAAGGCGACTTATCCGAGGATCCGGGTTACTGCTGTACCAGACACGTGTCTGCATGGCTCTTGTGCTCCATAATGTAACTTACCTATGTATTAGGCTTGAAACCCAGCCCACAAACTCAAACATCAAGTGAGTCTAACTTGCTCTACTTTTTGTATAACTCAACTGCAGCTCAAGATGGTATAACTTCTAGGGAACTTGTACAGTGCCAAAGCAGTTCATGAGAGTGGAATCTCAGGTTCTAAAGGCATCTCTGCATGTGAGTTGAGATGTCCATCCTCCTGCCTGGACCTAGATTTTTGGTCCAAGTGAAGTGACGCTGGGTTACCCCAGGTCTGTCTCCATGGTTCCCAGGCTCAGATCCTCTCTCCATTATCTCCCTGCCATTTTATGCACCAGGAAGCAAAACCATCTTACTGCTAAAATCCCCTATGCATTTCCAGTTCTCCTCACAAATTAGTATTTCTATTCCAGTTGCTTTAATTTGACAGCAGTGATTAGCTTTAGTTTGCCCACAAGTTCATGTCTAACTCACAGACTGAAGCATCGTTATATGACTTCTCACCAGAGAATGCCAGCAGGGGGTTAGTGGAAGTCATCACCAAAAATGGAAAAAATGAAAGAGTACCACTTCTCAATCTTTGTTAGCATGAAAATATAATTATGCATTTCACATCAGAGGCAAGGGTCACACCTGTCAGAATACCTATTAACTTGCAATCTTTTTGTCACTATCAGTAGAAAGAAAAGCATCAATTTCTTTGAACACTCTTTGCCCACGTGGGTCTGAGAGCATGCTGCAAGAAATAATGATTAGTATTAAACTAGCTGGTTTTAGAAAAGGCAGAAGAACCAGAGATCAAATTGCCAACATCTGCTGGATCATCAAAAAAGCAAGAGAGTTCCAGAAAAACATCTATTTCTGCTTTATTGACTATGCCAAAGCCTTTATCACAATAAACTGTGGAAAATTCTGAAAGAGATGGGAATACCAGACCATCTGACCTGCCTCTTGAGAAACCTGTATGCAGGTCAGGAAGCAACAGTTAGAACTGGACATGAAACAACAGACTGGTCCCAAATAGGGAAAGGAGTACGTCAAGGCTATATATTGTCACCCTGCTTATTTAACTTCTATGCAGAGTACATCATGAGAAACGCTGGGCTGGATGAAGCACAAGCTGGAATCAAGATTGCCGGGAGAAATATCAATAACCTCAGATATGCAGATGACACCACCCTTATGGCAGAGAGCAAAGAAAAACTAAAGAGCCTCTTGATGAAAGTGAAAGAAGAGAGTGAAGAAGTTGGCTTAAAGCCCAACATTCAGAAAACAAAGATCATGGCATCTGGTCCCATCACTTCATGGCAAATAGATGGGGAAACAGTGTCAGACTTTATTTTTCTGGGCTCAAAAATCACTGCAGATGGTGATTGCAGCCATGAAATTAAAAGATGTTTACTCCTTGGAAGGAAAGTTATGATCAAGCTAGACAGCATATTAAAAAGTAGAGACATTACTTTGCCAACAAAGGTCCATCTAGTCAAGGCTATGGTTTTTCCAGTGGTCATGTATGGATGTGAGAGTTGGACTAGAAAGCTAAGCGCTGAAGAATTGATGCTTTTTGAACTGTGGTGTTGGACAAGACTCTTGAGAGTCCCTTGGACTGCAAGGAGATCCAACCAGTCCATCCTAAAGGAGATCAGTCCTGGGTGTTCACTGGAAGGACTGATGCTAAAGCTGAAACTCCAATACTTTGGCCACCTCATGCAAAGAGCTGGCTCAATGAAAAACACCCTGATTCTGGGAAAGATTGAGGGCAGGAGGAGAAGGGGATGACAGAGGATGAGATGGATGGATGGCATCACTGACTCGATGGACTTGAGTTTGAGTGAACTCCAGGAGCTGGTGATGGACAGGGAGGCCTGGCGTGCTGTGATTCATGGGGTCACAAAGAGTCAAACACGATTGAGTGACTGAACTGAACTGAATAATGATAATGGTGCTTCCCAGTTGGCTCAGTGGGTCAAGAGCCAGCAATGCAGAAGACACAGGAGACACCGGTTTCATCCCTGGGTTGGAAAGATCTCCTGGGGGAGGGCATGGCAACCCACTGCAGTGTTCTTGCCTGGAGAATCCCATGGCCCAAGGCACTTAGAGGGCTACAGTCCACAGGGTTGCAGAGTCAGACACGACTGAAGCGACTGTGCACAGATGCATGCGATAGTGATAATAGTAATTTCCCAGTGAGTGTCTCCTTCTGGAAGGGTCCTGACTCTTTCCCAGGACTGTAACCACTAGAAGGATTCCAGTATCATCTCTCCAGGATCCAGCAACATCAGCATTATGTTGATTCTCCATCATATTCTCCAACTCTCTTCTTCCAAGTCAAAATATTCCTTTTCTAGTCTAAAGGATGGGGGAGGTTGGAGGAAGCGTCTTCATTTTGTCTCCCCAATATTTTTCCTCAACTATGAGCCCTTTCTGTTTGCAATAAAAGATGGAACTTTAAAACCAGAAGCCAAAAAGTGACTTTTCTTTTCTCTTCCTTTTATTGTCATATTCTTTGACTGAGTGGATGAGCATAGACCAGCCTAGCTAGCTAAACAGGAGAAAGGTCCAAAGGAGAATAGGAATGAGAGAGAGAAATGGTTAGTTTAAAATTAGCATCTCGCCATGTCTGTCTGTGAATCTACTTCCCCCACTAGTCTGTGAGTTCTTCTACCATATGGACAGACTATGATTTTTATCTTTGTCTCCCCAATTCATATCACAGGCCCAGCAACTCTGACAGGTTCCAGGGGAGGAAAGCATAACTGAACAAGTGAGTCAGGACCTGGACTTGGTCTTCCTCCCCCATGTGTCTTCCCATCTCAGCATCCCCCGCCTGTGATCCTTTGAGCCCCCACACCCTCACACCCCAAGTATGCTGGATTTTCTTTTCACAGGATTCTTTCCTTTCTTAAATTGCAAAATAAATAACATGCAGGCTGTTAAGCTATTTCCAGATACTAAAAGAATAAGGTGAAATATATGTGCATACATTATGCCTTTATAAGTTTATCCACAAACATCCCCACCAATTAATGTATCCCCCTATAATGAAATGGGCTTTGTTTCAGAGGTGAAAAGACCTTGCCTTGTATTAGCATTTTCAGAACTTCCCAAATAAACTATTGCACCAAAATCCTTGTCTCAGAATCTTCCTCCAGGGAAGCCCAAACTGTGAGGGTCAGGATGGCTTCCTGGAGGGAATGATGCCTCTGGAAGTTACTAAGCTTGAGAGGGAATGCGCGGACTGAGTCAAGAGATGAGGCGTTCATGAGCAGTTCAGCTTCCACAGGTGGTTTCTTTTTTTAACTTTTTTAAATTTTATACTGGAGTACAGTCAACCAACAATGCTGTGATAGTTGCAGGCGCACAACGAAGGGCCTCAGCCACACATATACATGTATCCATTCTCCCCAAACTCCCCTCCCATCCAGACTGCCACATCACATTGAGCATTGGGTTCCCTGTCCTATAGAGTAAGTCCTTGTTGGTTATCCATTTTAAATATAGCAGTGTGTACATGACCATCTTAAACTCCCTAACTATCCCTTCCCCCCATCCTTAGCCCCTGGGGACCATACATTCTCTCTGTAACCCTCCACAGGTGCTTCCTAACCTACACCAGACCCCCCACACCTTTGCCTAACGTACAGTGACACTACATTGCTTTGGTGGCGGGTTAGTTACTAAATCATGTCCGACTCTTTGCTACCCCAAGACTGTAGCCCACCGGGCTCCTCTGTCCACAGGATTTCCAGGCAAGAATACTGGAGCGGATTGCCAGTTCCTTCTCCAGGGGATCTTCCTGACCCAGGGATCAAACCCACGTCTCCTGCTTGACAGGAGGACTCTCTACTACTGAGCCACCTGGGAAGCTTACAGCTGCTTTATGGACATGGAAATAGGTCTCCCAAAATGAGCAAACTATGGGTTCACACTACAGAAGGGTGATTTTCTAGCCATCAGTGGTTCTCAAAGTGTAGTTGCTGGACCAGCATCAGCATAACTTGGGACCTTCTTAGAAATGCAAGCCTTCAGACCCCTCCCAGCCCTCAGAAAGCCTGAAGGTGGCTACCAGCAAAAGGTGCTTGAACAAGCCTTCTGGGTCCTGCTGATACATGCTCAAGTTTGAGACCACTGCTTTAGGCTTTAGAAATATGACAAAGGATGGTGAACTGTGAGCACGGCAGGAAGACCAGCCAGAACACAGCATGTGGCTTCTTGCACCTTCCTGAGTTTGCTTGTGGGCATGGCACTTATCCTTTCTAAGAGTTTCTTTTCCGGCCTGTAAAACAGTGGTTAACTGTAATCCACACCTCTCATGGGTTACCATGAGATGACATGTAGTCATGTACATGGAAGGTCTTCCTAATTGTTAAAACACCATAGAAATAAATGTAAGGCAAGCAGGCAGCTTTTAAAAAGCCAGCAGCCATAGCAGGAGAACTGCTTGACTGGAGGTTCTGGCATATCCTCAACAGCCCTCCGAGGGTCTAAACAGCTGCTGGGATCAGCCCCACACCTCAACAAATGCAACTGCCATTTGTCTGCCCTTGCCAGCACGCATGAGAGCCCCTTTTCCCCTTTGCCTGCAGCTTCCTAGGACTGGGCTCTAAGAGCAGGCAGTCACTTCTGTCTCGAGTCCTCCTTGCATTAGGACTACAGACAGTGATGACTTACAGAGGGCATGTTTTAAAGATGTCTGGCTCCCCAGTGTTCTCACTGCACTGACTTTTTAAATGCAGTGGTGAAAAGAGAAAAGATGGGGATGGGAAGAGGAAAGGGGGAAGGAGAAGAAGGCTGGCCCAACTGCCCATGACCTGCAGGCTCCCTTTGCTGGTCTCAGCCTGGCTTCCTCCATGCCTGGTGTGCCACATGTGAGAAAGGAAGGGGTAATTAGGTCACAGATGGAGCAGGGTCTAAGGATCAGAGGTGGCGGCTTGATTCACATCTGGGCAAGCAGTTTCCTCCTGCCTCCTCCCTGTTTACAGAACAAAAGCATGTAGCCTACAAACAATCCTGAGCCCTGCTGGGAAGGGCTGCCAGGGAGCTCTGCTAGGGAGAACAGCCACAGCCCATGAATATCAAAGAGCTCTCCCTCCCCTGCAGATGGACTGTCAGCGTCAGCTTCATCTCCAGGAATCCCTACTGGCCTTTGAGGTGGAGAGCTGCAGAAAAGCATATTAGCTTAAAAAAATACAGTTCAACGGGGCATGATGGAACCAGCATATTTCCCTGGCAGTTTCTTGCATGCCGGGGAGGAAAGGCAGACTTCCCTCACTACCTGCATCTATCGTAGCACTGAGGTTTCTGGGAAAGAAAGAGCACCAAGCACAAAGTCTTGCCTTACTGTGGATTTTTTTTTTTTCCAAATTTAAAGCCTGAGAAGTGACACCAGTTTGCAAAAGAGGAGAGATCTCTACAACTGATGCATTTTCTTCTACAAAGTCAGATGAAATGACCTCCAAATCACTACTGATTCTGAAATTCAAGCATCCAAGCAATTCTATTTGCTAGCAAATCGGGAAAACTATAGTCCTTCAGCACAGAGTTACAACTCTAAGCACAAAATTCTGGGAAGTACTTTTTTTATTGGGGTATTGCCTTATAGTATTGTACTAGTTTTTGCTGTATAACCAAGTGAATCAACTATGTGTATATGGACTCAGCAGTGGCCATAGAAATGGAAAAGGTCAGTTTTCATTCCAGTCCCAAAGAAGGGCCATGTCAAAGAATGTTCAGACCACCGCACAACTCATTTCACGTGCTAGCAAGGTAATGCTCAAAATCCTTCAAGCTAGACTTCAACAGTACGTGAACCAAGAATTCCCAGATGTACAAGCTGGATTTAGAAAAGGCAGAGGAACCAGAGATCAAACTGCCAACATCCACTGGATCATAAAAAAGCAAAGGAATTACAGAAAAGTATCTACTTCTGCCTCATTGACTACACTAAAGCTTTAGACTGTGTGGATCACAACAAACACTGTGGAAAACGCTGAGAGATGGGAACACCAGACCCCCTGACCTGCCTCCTGAGAAACCTGTATGCAGGTCACAAAATAACAGTTAGAACCGGTCATGGAACAACAGACTGGTTCAAAATTGTGAAAGGAGTACGTCAAGGCTGTATATTGTCACTCTGCTTATTTAACCTGTATGCAGAGTACATCAAGCAAAATGCTGGGTTGGATGAAGCTCAAGCTGGAATCAAGAATGCCAAGAGAAGTATCAATAACCTCAGATATGCAGATGACACCACTCTTGCTACAGAAAGTGAGGAGGAACTAAAGAGCCTCCTGAAGAAGGTGAAAGAAGAGAGTGAAAAAGTTGGCTTAAAACTCAACACTCAAAAATCTAACATCATGGCATACAATCCCATCATTTCACGGCAAATAGATGGAGAAACAATGGAAACAGTGACAGACTTTATTTTCTTCAGCTCCAAAATCACTGTGGATGGTGACTGCAGCCGTGAAATTAAAAGACACTTGGCTTGGAAGAAAAGCTATGACCAACCTAGACAGTGTATTAAAAAGCAGAGACATCATTTTGCCAACAAAGGTCCAGACAGTCAAAGTTATGATTTTTCCAGTAGTCGTGTAAGTATGGGACAGTTGGGCCATCAGGAAGGCTGAGCGCTGAAGAATTGATGCTTTCAAATTGTGGTGTTGGAGAAGACTCTTGAGGGCCCCTTGGATAAAGGAGATGAAACCAGTCAATCCTAAAGGAAATCAATCCTGAGTATTAATTGGAAGTACTGATCCTGATCCAATACTTGGGCCATCTGAGGCAGAGAGCCGACTCACTGGAAAAGACCCTGACGCTGGGAAAGATTGAAGGCAGGAGGAGAAGGGGACGACAGAGAATGAGACGGTTGGATGGCATCACTGATTCAATGGACATGAGTTTGAGCAAACTCTGGGAGACAGCGAAGGACAGGGAAGCCTGGTGTGCTGCAGTCTACAGGGTTGCAAAGAGCTGGACACAATTAAGCAAGTGAACAACGTACATATACTCCCTCCCTCTCGAGCCTCTCTCTACTCCCACCCCACCCCACCCCTCTAGGTCCTCACAGAGCACCAAGCTGACCTCCCTGGCTCTACAGCACTTTCCCAGTAGCTCTCTGTTTTACACGTGGCAGTGCTGTATATACACAGTCCCAAGCCCCCATCTCAGTCCCCGCCTCCTCGCCACCACCTTGTCCCTGTCTGTTCTCTCCACCTGCATCTCTGTTCCTGACCTGCAGATATGTTCATCTTTACCACTGTTCTAGATTCCACACACATATGTTAACATACAGTATTTCTTTTTCTCTTTCTAACTTACTTCACCCTGTATGACAATCTCTAGGTCCATCCACATCTCTACAAGTGACCCTATTTCATTCCTCTTAATGGCTGAGTAATAGTCCATTGTGTGTATCTACCACATCTTCTTTATCCATTCATCTGTCAGTGAACATATAGGTTGCGTCCATGTCGAGGCTATTGTAAATATTGCTGCAGTGAACACTGGGCTGCATGTGTCTTTTTTGAATTGTGATTTTCTCAGGGAAAATGCCCAGTAGTGGGACTGCTGGGACATATGGTAGTTCTATTTTAGTTTTTTAAGGAACCTCCATATTGTTCTCCAGGCTTCCCAGGTGGTGCCAGTGGTAAAGAACCCACTTGAAACAGAGGAGACGTGACAGAGGTAGATTCAATCCCTGGGTTGGGAAGATCCCCTGGAGGAGAGCATGGCAACTCACTCCAATATTCTTACCTGGAAAAATCCATGTACAGAGGAGCCTAGAGGGCTACAGTCCATGGGACCACAAAGAACTGGACACGACAGCAACTGAAAACTCCCTGTTGTCCATACTGACTGTATCAGTTAACAGCCCCACCAACAGTGCAAGAGGGCTCCCTTTTCTACACACCCCCTCCAGCATTTATTATTTGTAGATTTTTTGATGATGGCCATTCTGACAAGTGTGAGATGATATCTCTCTGTATTTTTGATTTACATTTCTCTAAGTTATGACCAACCTGCTGCTGCTGCTAAGTCGCTTCAGTCGTGTCCGACTCTGTGCGACCCCATAGACAGCAGCCCACCAGGCTCCCCCATCCTTGGGATTCTCCAGGCAAGAACACTGGAGTGGGTTGCCATTTCCTTCTCCAATGCAGGAAAGTGCAAAGTGAAAGTGAAGTCACTCAATCGTGTCTGACCCTCAGTGACCCCATGAACTGCAGCCTTCCAGGCTCCCCCTTCATGGGATCTTCCAGGCAAGAGTACTAGAGTGGGGTGCCATTGCCTTCTCCATACGACCAACCTAGATAGCATATTGAAAAGCAGAGACGTTATTTTGCCAGCAAAGGTCCATCTAGTCAAGGCTATGGTTTTTCCAGTGGTCATGTATGGATATGAGAGTTGGACTATGAAGAAAGCTGACCACTGAAGAATTGATGCTTTGGAACTGTGGTGTTGGAGAAGACTCTTGAGAGTCCCTTGGATTGCAAGGAGATCCAACCAGTCCATCCTAAAGGAGATCAGTCCTGGGTGTTCATTGGAAGGACTGATGTTGAAGCTGAAACTCCAATACTTTGGTCACCTTATGCAAAGAGTTGACTCATTGGAAAAGACTGATGCCGGGAGGAAAGACTGGGGGCAGGAAAAGGGGACAACAGAGGATGAGATGGCTGGATGGCATCACCGACTCGATGGACATGAGTTTGAGTGAACTCTGGGAGTTGGTGATGGACAGGAGGCCTGGGGTGCTGCAGTCCATGGGGTCGCAAAGAGTTGGCCATGACTGAGCAACTGAACTGAACTGAATAATTAGGGATGTTGAAAACAGAACAACTCTATGTAAAGGAATGAAGTTAGAACACTCCCTAACACCATACACTAAAATAAACTCAAAATGGATTAAAGACCTAAATGTAAGACCAGATACTACAGAACTATTAGAAGGAAAAAGGAAGAATACTCTTTGACATAAATCACACCAAGATCATTTTTGACCTACTTCCTAAAATAATAAAAACAAAAATAAACAAATGGGACCTAATTAAGCTTAAAAGCTTTTGCACTGCAAAGAAAACTTTAGGCAAAAAGAAAAATCCCTCATAATGGGGAAAAAAAATATTTGCAAACAAAGCAACTGACAAGGGATTAATCTCCAAAATATACAAACAGCTCATGCAGCTCAATATCAAAAAAGCAAACAACTCAATCAAAAAATGAGCAGAAGACCTAAACAGACATTTCTCCAAGGAAGACATACAGATGGTCAAGAGGCACATGAAAAGATGCTCTGGGAACTATTTTTTACATAATTCCTGAGATTGTTCTCAGGTACTGAAGCCTTTCAGCTCAACAGTAGAGCCTGGTCCAAGTCCCAGAAGCACAGACTGCAATGGTATTACACTTTGAGCTCTCAGGTTCTGACAAGAGGCCAAGCGAAGAGAGGGCAAACACCACTGTCACCCAGGGAAGAAAGGATGAACCATTCCCTTTCTTGTGGCTCTACACAAATTTTGTAGATTGATTTAGAGCTTGTAAAATTAGCAAGAAAGGAAGGCAGGAGAGGCTGTGCCCCTGGCCTTCTGGCTCAGTACAGATGGCTCTCAAAAATCACTGGCCCTGGCATTCCAGCCAAGAAAGACCAAGAAACGGGAGAACGATCATGCAAGGAAAGAACAGCTCAAGCCCTGTGTTTTTATAAATACAATCTCTCTTTCCTTCTTTCTGGCATTCTCCTAAGCCTGCAGCTACAAGCTTTCATATTTTTTATTCGTACAGATGCCAATTTAGCTCAGGGAACAAAATAAAGCACAGTTCTCAATTAAATATACTCTGCAAACTGGAAGTTCATGTTTGGCCAGAGTCTTACCCACACTAAGCCGAGGTCTGCACCAGGGAATCCCATTTAGCTTTTCTTTGTGTTTCACTTCCAGTCTAAGAGGATCAGGACTGACACATTATATCCAGTTGGAAGGATTTTTGAAATCTGTGTACAAGAGCACAATGTGAAACTGTAGAAATTCAGTCCTGATCATCTCAAAGCAATGGGACTGCAAATAAAGAGATCATGCTTCTTCAAGATCTCAGAACAGATCACTGATGGGTATTCAAATATCCAATAATCTCTCATGAGTCCTCTCCCTGGGCAGCCCTGCATTAGATTCTCATATGACAGAGGCAGGGATTGCCCATAAAGTGCAAGGTTCCGGTTCAACAAGGTCCCCCCACTGCCACAAACAGAATTCAGGGTTTGCTGGGAAGACAGCAGGTAAATATGTCAAGGATGCAATTATCTCCTAGGAGGGAAAAAAGGTCAAGGACTTGGCTGCATTTCTTTTTGAGGCTGAATGTCTTTAATATAAATTTATTATCATGTCCTTAATGTCCATCAAGAGGGTGGGAGAATAGAGCCAATATCCAGAAAATGCTTAGTATTAGTTGCTCAGTTAAACACATGGAGCCTGATGAATGGACAGGGTGGTTCCAGCAGAGCGGCTTCTGCAGCCCATTCAGAGCACATCATGATGGACCCACCCAGGCGGAGCTCACCTCTGGAGCTCGTTTCTCCTGCTCATGCAATTGTCCCTTCCCAAGGACTGCCTGCTCCCATTTGTGGATTCCTTCTCTTGCTGCCTGTTATAGGAACTTTCTTTTCTTAAGCTTCCTTGCCTTCTAATACTCTAAGTTCCCCAAACATGCGCGCACACACACACACACACACACACACACACACACACACCCCTTTCCTTTTCTTCCCCCACCCCCAGTCTTTCAACTGAACAGGTCATCGCAATATTCCATTCATCATTTTCCTAGAAGGGGTTGGGGGTAGTTGGGATCCATAAGACCAAAAAGGAATGGACATAGAAGAGTGAAGGGACAGAGATTATTTAATAGACAACTGCAATAATCCATGCATAAGATGAGTGTGGCTTGGACAAGAGTTGAGGTAGTGGACACAGAGAGAAAGATTCAGACTCACAAAGGACTTAGAGGGTTTGCTCTTGGATGCTGGGTGAGAGGGAAACTAAAGAATCCATGATGACTCCAGCATTTTTATTTTGAGCAAGTAGGTGGATTGGTGGTACCATTTGTGAGACAGAGAGCTGGGAATAATCATACATCATAACCTATTTTGTACCTTTCAGCTGGTGAAGCGGGACGTTTCAGTTAAACAAAATCAATTGAGGAACTAGTATGTGCCAGATATTATGAGCAGGTTAGACTCAGAAAGACCAAGAAATTTACTCAAAGTCCCTAACTGCTTGATTCAAAAAAAAAAAAAAAGGTCATTTTTTCTTGTATCTAGTCATCTACTGAACATTTGATAGATGCCTACCACGTGCCAGATACTGGAGGATCTAAAAGATACTAGAATCAAAGAGATACCTGGGACTGAATATATGTTAATGTTACCATTATTCGTATTTGAGGAGCTAATACTCTAGTGGACAAGACAAAGGCATAAACATAATTATGGAAATCTTTGGGAGAGCAACATTAAAGGCTGCAGAGGACACTTGGGCAGCACCAAAGAACACTATCTGACCTCCCCCGCAGGGGCTCTGTGTGCTTCTCATGCCAGGCTACTCTCTGTCTCTCTGCCCACCGTGCCTGCAACTGGGCCAAGGGCACCCGGCTCAGCTAGAGCAGACCTGAAGCTGTAACTCAGTTATACGACTCCCATTTGGGACTTTATACATCGGAGATATTGCTGTATGGGAACCAAGCCCTCACATCCCAATGAAGAGTGAAAACCTAGGCAACCCCAGAGTTATCTCAACCACCTGAACGCTCCATGCAGGGATTCGGTATTTCTTTCCCACTAGCATGCTGGTGTCTGTGTGACTGACTTGGTGGTAGAGAAACCTGCTGACTTAATTCTCTCTCATTAGACGACACAAGGTGGAACCAGACTGTTAGGATCCTGGACAACTATAAAGCACATAAAAGGTAGATGGCCATACTGGTAACATTATACTTGGGCTGGGTATCAGACACTGTTCTAAGGACTTTTCCTAACTAATCTTACGTTATCCTCAGAACAATCCTATGCGGTCACTAAAATGATGAGCCATATTTTACACAGGAGGGAGCCAAGATCAACTGAGGTCCTAAGTGCTAGATCCAGGGTGGGAATGAGGCAGGGTAGCTGCAGAGCCTGTTTCAGGAAGAGGCAGCAGGGCACAGCGTGGGAAGAAGAGGGTGGGACAAACTGAGGACATGGCACTGACATGTATCCATGCTAAGTCGCTTCAGTCGTGTCCGACTCTGTGCGACCCCAGAGACGGCAGCCCACCAGGCTCCCCCATCCCTGGGATTCTCCAGGCAAGAACACTGGAGTGGGTTGCCATTTCCTTCTCCAATGCACGAAAGTGAAAAGTGAATGTGAAGTCGCTCAGTCGTGTCTGACTCCTAGCGACCCCATGGACTGAAGCCCTCCAGGCTCCTCTGTCCATGGGATTTGCCAGGCGAAAGTACTGGAGTGGGGTGCCATTGCCTTCTCCAGACATATATCCATGGCCATGGGCAAAACAGAGAGCTAGTGGGCAGCTGCTGTGGAGCACAGGGAGCTCAGCTCGGGGCTCTGTGATGACCTAGAGGGGTAGGAGGAGAGGCAGGTGGGAGGGAGGCTCAGGAGGGACAGGATCTATGGATACTGGTAGATGGTCCACTTTGTCGTACAGCAAAAGTAATACAACATTGTAAAGCAATTATACTCCAATTAAAAATAAATAAAGTTAAATGAAGAGGCACCGTGTTGACCCTCATGCTTTGCGTCCCTCCACAGGCCAGCACTTGCATCCAGGCCAGTGTCTGCCCTAAGAAGCAGAACGCCCCACATGCCCGACCTCCTGCCCATCTCGACCTCCCTCCCCCGTTACCACCCTCCCTCTCACCCTGTACAAACGCTCCCCACCAAGCTGTTTCAATCCGCGTAACTGCCCTGTGTTTCTCTCCAGAGACTTGACTGACACTGTCCAGAAGCCTGCATAAAATAATAGCTTCTTCATAGATACCAGGAACCTTTTCCTTTTTGCTGCCAGTTTCACACTGTTCAACTGCCCACCCATCTGCTGATAAAATACAATAATGTGATTTATCTCCAAGCATGCAGAAACACCTCAACAAATTAGATTTACTTATCTTTAAAAAAAAAAATGTTGTTTGGGGTTTTTCCAAGTGTCCTTTATACACTACTGTCCTCATGATAAGTTGAGGCGACTTTGAGCAAAAAGAAAGAACTTCATTTACACTTACTCTCCCATCTGATGCAAAGAAAGATTTATTTGTCTGTCCCATATTCTCACTGAAGCCCTTGCTAAGAGGCTCCAAAGAGCAACTGTCTCTTTCCCCTTCTGCTTCTGTCCTAACCATGGGTTCATCTTCCAGGGAGAGGGACTCAAGGACCAAGTAAGTGGGCCTTCTTTTCCCTCTTACCTTTTTTATAAATATAATAATAGCTCAGGGTGTTCTAGCATTTATTCCCAGCCTCTCTCACTCTACCCCCATCCCTCTACAGGTCCAAATCGCACCCAGATTCTTTCTCAAGCACCCTTTGGAGTTCATATGTCATTCTAGCCAACCACTACTTTACTTTCATTCTTTTTCCTCAATGGTTCCCAAACCACCTTCACTTGGTTATTCCTGACCGATGCAGCCTTCTCCATCGTCCCATCCTAAAGAAGGGATGCTCTTCCAGCAGCTCTGCTTATTTCAGGGCATATTTCATGGTTTGGTTGCAGGGCTACAGAAGGATTGTTCCAGATCTGAGTAGAGTGAATTATTGGTCTCTTCCTGATGCTTTGCCTACTCTGACGATTCTTCTTCCATTACAAGCAAAATCCCCTCCTCCCAGGCCGCCAGTTCCAATCAGCCCTGCCCTTTACCTATCCCCTTGTTGCGGCCTGATTATCTGCACAGCCAGAATAATCTGGTAATCCTGGACAACTTCACCATCCATTTGGATGCTCAATCTCCCTAACCTACACCATGCACATGGAAAACTCAGCCCAAATCAGGATGTCCTGCCCTCCTCTACGAAAAAAGTTCATTTTATTCCCACTTTGGGGATCTTCTCTCATGGGCACATCTTGGATTTTCTTTATCTAGAACTGTTAAAGCTCTCATTTCTAAGTTCAAAGGTCATATCCTTGCCGCTGCTGCTGCTAAGTCGCTTCAGTCATGTCCAGCTCTGCACGACCCCATAGACGGCAGCCCACCAGGCTCCCCCGTCCCTGGGATTCTCCAGGCAAGAACACTGGAGTGGGTTGCCATTTCCTTCTCCAATGCATGAAAGTGAAGTCGCTCAGTCGTACCCGACTCTTAGCGACCCCATGGACTGCAACCTAGCAGGCTCCTCCATCCATGGGAGTTTCCAGGCAAGAGTACTGGAATGGGGTGCCATTGCATATCCTTGCTAGCTTAGTCCTTCTCTCCCACTAGCCAAGACTTCTCCCATGTCTTTTCTCTGCAGTAACTTCTCCTTTCATTTTTTGTATCTATGGCCCTGGACCACAGGGTCTGTCATTTCAGTGAAATTTTTCTTTATATCCTCATCCTTACTCTCCCCATCCTTCTACTGAACCCTCCAGGCTAACATACATGGTCCCATGTATGATGATGGATACAGGAGATTTAGAAAGAGAAGGATAAGTTCAGCTCCACCCAACCTAATTATAATCTTAAGGGCTACAGAATTCTTGGCCCCTTCTTCAAAAATCAGCCTCACTGAAAGCTTCTACAAAGAAAGCTGTTGGTCTTCTTCCTCAACCCCCATTTCAGCTGTACCAAGTTGGGCTCCTGACCCTATAACCACATCCAGTAGATGACCTATGAGGTAACCTGGTATAAAACACATTGCTCAAACCAGGACAAGCTAAGTTAATCCTATTTGAATTCTCAGGAATTTGAGTTGTGAAATACAGAGAAATCAAGTAGTCACAATGGGGAATAAGGCAATCTAATAAAGAGAAAGCTGAGTGCCGAAGAATTGATGTTTTTGAACTGTGGTGTTGGAGAAGACTCTTGAGAGTCCCTTGGACTGCAAGGAGATCCAACCAGTCCATTCTAAAGGAGATCAGCCCTGGGTGTTCATTAGAAGGACTGATGCTGAAGCTGAAACTCCAATACTTTGGCCACCTCATGCGAACAGTTGACTCATTGGAAAAGACCCTGATGCTGGGAGGGACTGGGGGCAGGAGGAGAGGGGATGACAGAGGATGAGATGGTTGGATGGCATCACTGACCCAATGGACATGAGTTTGAGTAAACTCTGGGAGTTGGTGATGGACAGGGAGGCCTGGCATGCTGCAAATCATGGGTTCGCAAAGAGTCGGACATGACTGAGCAACTGAACTGAACTGAACTGAACTGAATAAAGAGAAAAACAAATTCTGAAAAGTCCTAATGTAGATCAAGGGCCTTGGGGAGCCACAAGGGCCAAAAACAAGGTGAAACTTTAGGAAACAGAAATTTCAACAAAACACAAACTCTAAATATACTATTCATTCTTTATATTAGAAAACTTAAACTCATTTTTAACTCTTTTCTCTCTCTCTTTTGAAACATCTTTTTATTTTGTTTATTTATTCAGGTCACAGCATACAGCACACAGGATCTTAGTTCCCTAACCAGGGACTGAACCAGTGCCCCTGCGTTAAAAGGATGGAGTCTCAACCACTCAACCACTAGGGAAGTTCCAAGTCTTCTCTCTTCTTCATGCCTCTTATCCAATTGGTCACCAAATCCTATCAGTTCTGCCTGTGAATTCAACCTCTCCTTCTCTTCCATCTGTCACTGCTCTTCCAAGGCTGCTTTCTTTCAGATGAACTTTATCTAAGAGGCTTCCAATTGGTCTCGCAGCCACTGACCCCTCTTCCATAACCTCCACATTGCCCCTAGAGTTGTCTTTTAGAAAACAAATTCGAGTTTTTCCTTCTATCTTTAACATTCATATGTTGAAGCTCTGATCCCAAATATGACTGCTCTTAGAGGCGGGGCCTTAGGGAGGTAAAAAGGTTTAAATGAGGCCATGAGGGCATAGCCCTCATAATGGAATTCATGTCCTTACTTATAAGAAGAGAAAAAGGAAAAAAGTGCTCTCCCTCTCCCTCTCTCTGTCATGGGAGGATAGAGCAAGAAGGTGCCCATCTGCAATACAGGATGTGAGCTCTTACCAGACACCAAATCTGCCAGTGTCTTGATCTTGGATGTCTCGGCTTCCAGGACAGTGAGAAATAAATTTATTTAAGACACTCAGCCTACAGTATCCTGTCTAGCAGCCCAAACTTACTAAGACAGTGTTGTATGTGTGTGCATGTTAAGTTGCTTTGCTCACATCCAACTCTTTGTGACCCCATGGACTGTAGCCCACCAAGCTCTTCTATCCATGGAATTTCCCAGGCAAAAATAGCAGAATGGGTTGCCAAGCTCTCCTCCAGGAGATCTTCCTGACCCAGAGATTGAACCCATATCTCTTACATCTCCTACATTGGCAGGCAGGTTCTTTACCACTAGCGCCACCTGGGAAGCCCAAGACTTGGTGCACCCCCAAATGAAACTTTATTTACAAACACAAGCTTAAGCTGGTTTTGGCCCAACGGCTGTAGGTAACCAACCTCTGGCCAGACTAATACATGGGGGAAATAAAAGCCACACAGGATAGCTGTGGTCATTAAATAAATGTGTAAAAGTCCTTGGAGGACAATAAACTATGATACAGTTAAGAAGAGAGGAGGGCTGAGAGGGTAGGGAAAGAACAGTAAAGATAATCTGTCATTTGCTGAAGGGCCCACTTTGCATATTATGGCACAGGACATATGAGGTGGCACTGAATACAAGCACCCTGGAAGAAGCTGCCGTCTTGCTCCTAGAGGCCACATTTGAATAGAATTTAAAGTCCTGTCGCCTGCAGCTTGAGTTATTGAAGATTTGCTTTATTGCTTTTCAGAGCCTAAAAGGATACAGGCTGTAGCCTTCAAGACTCGATTAAAACCTCTGATACAATTAACCATGCAAAAAGTTTTAGACAAGGAATTCTCAGAGCTCTATTCTTTTAGCAATCAACAAAGAATAACTGGTATGTCAGGCACTGTGCCAGAGGGTTGTGGATACAGAAATAAGCAAGACATCACCTTAATGCAAGTTCATGGTTGATCTAGCAAGGGAAGCAGATGTATAAAGACAATGATAGTGAAATTGCAAGAATTGTTCATAAGAGAGACTCACTAGAATTCTGCCATTTATTCTGCCCCCTCCTCGTCTTTTAAATATTTTTTCAATATTTTTCTAGTTCTCGCTATATTTCTAGTTCTAGCTTGGAATTCTGCCTTCTCAATGTAAAATCAAAAATGAAAACATTCCAACTCTCCTTTGCTGCTAGAATATAAGCCTGTGACTTTGTTCCTATCAGTTGGACATACCTACACAAGACCTGGATTTGGAAGTGAGTTATATAGGAAAATAGAAAAGGGTACCGGGCACCCACTCTACAGAGGCAGCCAGGTCTGGGACCACGGGCACAAATTAGCTTCTTTACCAGAACCAGACCATGGCGTGTACCTAGGAACTGCTTCTAAGAAAGCGAGTCTAGAGCCCCTTCTCTAGCCTTTCCAACAACTCAGGAAGCTCCCTGCTGCTGCTACTGATAAGTCACTTCAGTGGTGTCCGACTCTGTGTGACCCCATAGACGGCAGCCCACCAGGCTCCCCCGTCTCTGGGATTCTCCAGGCAAGAACACTGGAGTGGGTTGCCGTTTCCTTCTCCAATGCATGAAAGTGGAAAGTGAAAATTGAAAGTGAAGTCGGTCAGTCGTGTCCGACCCTCAGCAACCCCATGGACTGCAGCCTTCCAGGCTCCTCCATTCATGGGATTTTCCAGGCAAGAGTACTGGAGTGGGGTGCCATTGCCTTCTCCGGGAAGCTCCCTAGTGTCCTCAATTAATCCATCCCTGCTTAAGAGTGGATTCTGTTGTCTGCCTCTGAGAACCTGAGTGATACGTGAGAATGCTCAGGGTTACCTGGGATTAAACAGTGCAAGAAAGCATCTCAGAGGCAGTGATGTTAAAGATGAGTCATTCTAGTCTAGCCACTTACACTAAATGAACTCCATCTGCCAAGGGTCTGAAATACAGGACAGTATTGTTCGAGAATGATGGCAAATAAGGCTGAAATATTTGGAGTGTGAGGAAAAGCGACTAGCGATGGTGCTGAAAATGTGAGCAGGGATCATGAAGGCTTCTCAATGCCTTGATAGGACACTTATATGCTATATAATTGGTGCACCATTGAATGAATTTAAGCAAGAGGCTGTCGGTATCATATCTGCATTTTAGGAAGATCCTTTGGCAGCAATGTGAAGGATTGAATGCAGAGAGAGAGACCAGGGCAGGGAGAACTAAAAGGAGAGTATTTGCAAGTCATCCAGGTGAGAGGTAGTAAGATCGAAGTTGAAGCAGTGATGGTTTAAAAGGGGAGAAAAGCTGATTGATTTGTTCTGCTGAGATTCTGATTTAATCAGGAGAGAAGACACACAACAGATTCACCAGTATGTGGCCTCTTGCCTGGAGAAGATAATATTCCTTTAAAAACAACTAAATTGCAACCTTGCATCTCTATTTCCCCAGGGCAATGTGGCACAAAGCCAACATGTGCAAACCCCTGTGGCTACTGCTCTGAGTGTTTATGTGTCTCTAGAAATGGACTGGGAAGCAGTGAGATAAAAAGCTTTATTTTATGACCACTGCCCAGAGCATTTCTTTCAGGAGGACAGATACCTTTGGGACAAGCTGTGAGATAAATCTTAGAAAGGTGACATCGTTGTTCATTTCCACAGACTCCCATTTTTCATGGTGTTTCTACACCCAGCTTCTATCCTTGTCTAGGGCAACTTATGGAGAAATGTCCCTACCTAAGGATGTTGCGAGTTACTAACCATACATGCTGTTGGCTTATAAAAGGTGCCTGACATGAGAGTTGTAGATAGCTCTGAGAAAACACTTCAAAGAGGTTGAAGGGAAGGTCAACACATATGTATTTTGGTAAAGGGGGAATTCATGCAATCAAGTACACATCTTTGCAGAAAGTTTCTGCTAGTCACGAGGAACAGATGTCACCATGAAGGAATTCAGTGCTTGTTTAGATATGAAATACAAGAACTGCACTCATAAAGTCAGCGCCTGAAAATATCTATCTGAAGACCTGACGTGCCCCCAGTCCCCCTCCCCCATAGCACAGACTGCCTCGCTTCTGCTCTCCACCTTGAACTTCTTTCCTTGGACGCTGAAGGTCCGAAGCTGCGATAGCACATGATTTAATCCTTCCAGAGGTAGATGGCAAGTGCCCCTGGCAAGTGCCAGTTTGTAGCTGACAGTGCCTTCCAGCACAAGGGCTGCAGATTTCTGAACAATTTTCTTATTCACAGTAGAGGAGAAAGGAACAGGAGCCTGGAATTCCAGGAACAGAAGGGTGACAAGAGAAAGTAAAGAAAGAAACAATAAAGACGCTCTTAGATGACCTTCCCTGCTACATATTCACATAATGTCCTTTTAACCCCTTCTCTCCCTGCATTTCTTTCCTTACTTTCACATAAAAATAATAGGATATTCTTCCCACTTAACAGGTTTTTAGCCATGCGCAAGGAATCTCTCTTAACCTGAGTTTCCTTAATTTCAAGATAAGGAAAATACTAATGTCTGACAGAGATTTTGGAAGATCAAATAATGTGTGGAGGATGACAGCGCATAGTAAGCACAAAAGAAATCAGTGTTTATGGTTATTAGCACTCAGTTAATCTTTAGTCTGCTGACACATTATGTCCAGCTATCATCCTTAATAGCTGCATAATATTCCATCGAGTAGACAATTAAAATATTTTATTTGACCATCTTCTCTTATTTGACATAAAGGCTGTTGCCAGATAATCTCTATTAAATATAAAGTAAAATGAGCAGCTTTGTTCGTGCAATTCTTTTTTTTGGCGGGGGAGGAGGATAGAGTCCTTAATTTCCTTAGGTAAAAAATACAAGAAATTGTATTGCTGTGTCAAATGATTTGACATCTTCATGGCTTCTGTACAATCCTAATTTCCCAAGTCATTCTCTGCAAGACTATCATGACTCTCTTCTCTCAACGAAAAGGGCCACCAACCAAAACTTCTGACAGAATTTCAACTGCTTTTTACATCTCAGGCAAAATGACTGCAGACTTTTTACTCAGAATATAAACTTACGAAACAGCAAACTAGTTGAAGCTGCATTTTGTTTGGGGCCAACTGTGTTGTACACACACACATACACACACACACAATGGTCCAGAAGTCTAATTCAGTCAATTCAGAATTTTGATTTCACAACTGGAGTCACTTCCTAGTTTTCCCTATTGTATTAAAATAATTTATGGTTCTAGTTGCCATGTCTTAAAAATATACATAAATTTAAATAATATTAAGTGGAAATTGTTTTAACACATTAACACCAAAGAAAAACTAATACATAACCAAAAATAATTGCATTCAAAAAGAAAAAAAAATGTCACTCAGTCATGTCTGACTCTGTGCGAACCCATGGACTGTAGCCCACCAGGCTCCTCCTCTGTCCATGGGATATTCTCCAGACAAGAAATACTGGAGTGGGTTGCCATTTCCTCCTCCAGAGGATCTTCCCAACCCAGGGATCAAACCTGGGTCTCCTGAAATGCAGGCAGATTCTTTACCGTCTGAGCCACCAAGGAACTGTCTTCATAGGGATTAGTTCTAAAAGATAGGAAAATAAGGAGGATTTATCTTCTACAGTCTTTTCAGAGGATATATGTATTTTCCACAATAAGCATTCTTTTTTTTTTTCTTTCTTTTTGGTCACAATGCACAGCATTGTTTGCCGGGCAGGGATGGAAGGAATCCACACCCCTTGTGTTACCAGCGCACAGTCTTAATCACTGGGCTGCCAGGAACGTCCCACCACAATAAGCATTCTTTAAAACAGATGTTCACGTCCATCTGGGACAGAGAGTGCAGGTGAAGGGAAAAGTTTTGATGTTTGTCAGCCTGATGTGGACACAAGACTCGGTCAGTCACTTACTGGCTAGACAATCAGTCACTTACTGGCTAGACGGCCCCTCTGAACCTTACTGGCAACTTCACGGGGTTCTGTGAAGAAAGCCAACAGGAACTTCCCTAGTGAGTGGGAGGCACTCAGCGAATAGTACCCTCCCCTCTAAAACGAAAGCGAGGCTCCACCCTGGGGTGTCTCCAGCAGTCAGCCTCCTTCCTCTTGGCCAGGTGAACATCCCCCCACTTCACTCCACAGGGGCCACCTTCTTGAAGGCTGTGCCTCAGAAGGTTTAAGAATAAAGAGCAATTACAGAACAGATACCGGGCAATCAGTTAATTAGCATTTCAGAGATAAGGAAACAGAAAATTCAAATCCCACATCGAAAATGAACAGCAGGCAGTGTCAAAAGAATGCACCTCATAAAAGGCTCCATTCAGAGCCTGAGGAAGCCTCCCGACCCGCCGGTCTGCTCTTCTGCTTCTTCTCTCCTCCTGCTAAAGTCTTTAACATCCTCTCCCTCCCCTTCACCTTCCCTAACTCTGTACTGTCTCTTTTCCCTCTTGCCCACATTCCCTCTTCCCAGATTTTTTCTATATTTCTCTAGTTTCTCTCCCCTTGATTCACTGAGCCATTGGGGGTTATATTCTTTATTTCAATACCAAGGGAATGGAGCCTTTGATTTTGGTACTCAAAAATGTTTCATAGAGCCTTTTAGTTTAACAGACGTCTATAACATGAAAGAAGTATTTTATTGGAGTCAGTGGAAAGTCACAGAAGGAAAGTTTCTCCAGTGCGTTAGTGTTGATCCTGGATATTTCAAGCCTGCCAATTTGCTCTGTGAGCTTGATTTCCAGATACATGAGCAAGAAAGCCCAGAGACTATTCTTAGGATTTCCTAAAGGACTAACCCAGGAGACACAGAAGGGATTAGCCACCCTCCACTTCTGGAAGATTCTGTCACAACTCTTGTCACAGTTTAAGGGGCTTTAGTCAGAGTAATAGACTGTCTCTTCAGACCCAACCAGCCTGGCTGGGGACCAGAGGGCTGGGAACAATAGGAATCGAGGGAAGTGGCTCACAGCAACCACATGCACGACCCTCTCTGATGGTGAGCTCAAGCCCTCCCTGCCCACATTGTGGGCAGTGAAGGGAGTGGCACAGCTAACGGTCCTTCCTGTTCTCAGGTGATCTGTGGTCTTCTAAACAGATTTAAATTAAGAACACATAATGGCTGGTGTATTCCATGGACTTCAGACTGCACGGGTTGTTAGCTGCCATTTGCAGTAGAAGAGACAGTGATGGGCAGAGAGGTAAGATCACCACATAAAAGTACATTTTTAGGACAAGACTTCCAGGGTGGTCCAGTGGTTACAACTCCACACTTCCCTTGAAGGAGGGCACGAGTTTGCTCCTAGTTGGGAAACTAAGATCCTGCAGGCTGCATGGCACAGTCAAAAAAAAAAATTTTTTTTTAAGTAAATTTTTAGAAGAAAATAAATCTCTGACCTTTATCTTTTCCTGAGACATCTCTTTGGAATTCTCTTTGGCCTGAACTTTGCTTCTTGCATGCTAAAGGTCAATAGATACGTCATCCTAGATACTTAGAATAAGAGATGCAAACGTGTGTATGTGTGTGTGAATATTTGTATTCCAAGTAGTCAGAACAGCCTATTAGAACCCCTGGCCTTTCAAGAGAACCCAGTAGTATAGACCACAGTTCACAAGAAGAGCTCTGCCTTGCTGGGCAGTCAGACTCCAGCTCCTGTAATCTGGTCTGAACCTTGATTCCATCAGCTCTGATGACAGGGCAATCCAGAGTTCCTCCCCTCAGATCCAGTCCCACTTATAACAATCCTCTAGAATGTGAACTGGAGCAACTGCAGCTCCACTCAAGCCACACCTCCAGGCTTTGGTATCCTGCACCTACTTGCTGTTTCCCAGGGACCAGGAGGCCTGCTCTGGCTTGGTCCTCCTACCTCAGCACTGGCCATCTGGTGCTGGTCCTGTCTTGACACAAGACTGAGAAAGAAGAGTGTGGAAACCACTGTCTCCGAACTCTTCTGGAGAAGAAAGAGGTCCCTGATGGTCAGCCCACACAGCCCAGTCTACTGACCATGGGTGCCAAAGGTCCCTCAGCCTGGAAACCAGAATGAAAGGAAAGGGGAAGACACTGAGCAGACAGCAGATTGGGGCTACGGCATAGTCACCAAGCGGAAAAATAGACAGGCTAGGTCACGTGTCTAACACGGCAGACTCACCATGGAGACTACCCCAAACACAACCAAATGTGTACACACGTGTGCACAGACACACACAGGCACTCACATCACGACGATGACAGCAGGAATTAGCTGGACAAATGCCCATGGAAAGCTGAGTCCCTGGAGGAGCAGTCAAGACCACACGTTCAACTTCCAGAACAATCTGAGCAAAAACTTGTCAGCATCTTGAGTTTGTTTCTGCTTTTGAGGAAAGCTGTTTCCTCACATAACGGGCGCTGCCACTGCTTACAACAAAGCTTTGGTGTTGTTCAGTTGCTCAGTCATGTCTGACTCTTTGTGACCCCATGGACTGCAGCACACCAGGCTTCCCTCTCCTTCACTGTCTCCCAGAATTTGCTCAAACTCATGTCCATTGAGTCGGTGATGCCATCCAACCATCTCATCCTCTGTCATCCCCTTCTCCTCCTGCCCTCAATCTTACCCAGCATCAGGGTCTTTTCTAATGAGTCGGCTCTTCCCATCAGGTGACAAAACTAATATGGTTCAAAAACTTTCAAGACAGTAGCTGGAGTCCAGTTATTAGCGGATGCTGTTTTAATCCTGATGTCATTAGGCCTCAAACAATATATCTATCCACATGAGAACAGAACCAAGCCTCTCTACTGCCATGGGACTAGCTCTTCCTGGTACCCATAGTACTTACCCATAGTACCTATAGTAAGTAACCTGCTGCAGCTTCTGAGAATTTAAACTGGCAACTAAGTCAACCTCTGTGTTAATGGAAAACTCGAATGAAAGGGAAATCTCATGTATCTCTCTACTTATCTCATCACTGAACAATGCTAGGAGAGTTCTGCGGGTATCGCTGCTGCATTTTCTACCTTCTATTTCCTTTGTGGGTAGGGAAAATTCTCATACACATACACACACACACACACACACACACACACACACACACACACAAATACATTTAAACTAAAATAAGTACTGAGATAGACTCAGCCAAATGCAAGCAGGACGTTTGCAATCCAAATAACAAAGGATTCCAGGACCCTAATCTGGCAGCAATCTAATGAGTTCCACTTTCAAATATATAGGAAACAGAAAACACAATGACCCATACTGCATGCTCTCAATGTTCAGTTTGCTAACTTACTGGGGTAAGGCAAATGGGAGGGACAGCAGCCCCAGCAGTTGGTCAGCACCAAAGAAAGATCACTTAAAATCCCAACCGATGTTGTTATTGTTAGTCACTAAGTCATATCCTGCTCTTTTGCAACTCTATGGACTGAAGCCCCCTGGGCTCCTCTGTCCATGGAATTTCTCAGGCAAGAATACTGGAGTGGGTTGCCATTTACTTTTCCAGGGGAATCTTTCCAATCCAGGGATCAAACCCACATCTTCTGCACTGACAGGTGGATTCTTTACCACAGAGCCACAAGAGAAGTCCTAATAATCCCAATTGCTCTTCCAAATTCACTAGGCAGACGCTAAGTTGGAGACCTCCAGACCATCTCTCAGTGATGCCAACCTGGCTGACTTTTCCTCTAGTTTGGGAAGACCTAGCTGTTTTTCCCATTAGACTTGAAGGTGAAGCATTTAGCCTGCACGTCAGGGCCATGCGGTACAAAGATCACGCAGTCAGACACTGGACTCAAGTTCCATGAAGTGAGAGGCTGCCCCCAGGCGGAGTCATCAGAAACTGAGCCCCAGGGAAGGAACAGCGGCTTCCTATTTACCATGTGGTACCACTTTCAAATACATAGGAAATAGAAAACACAATGACCCATACTGCATGCTCTCAATGTTCAGTTTGATAACTTACATAGACGCTCAGCACAGCTCTTTCCTGCTTCTCACTGGGGTAAGGGAAATGGGAGGGATTTGCCTCCCATTTGGGTCTGGGTCCGGGTCACAGTCACTGGATGGAATGATGGGCTGAACCACCTGTTCTAGCCCTGTCCTTCTCTTCTCCTACCTCCTCCTGACCTCTCTGTGCCAAGCTCATGTTGTCAAGTTCCTACAACCTAAGGACACAAAGGGTGCCACTCCACTGTACTTGGCCTCTTTCTCTCTGGATATCTGACAGCTTTGTCCTCAGTTTTAGGAGACAGTATGATAACTGTTTAAGAGTGGGGGTCTGACTATTCGAGATTCAAACCTGGCCCCTCCACTTACTAATCTGCACTCTTTAGAAGATACTGAATCTGTGTTAAGTGTTCTTATTTGAAAAATGGGGATAATAAGGTTCCCTCATAAGGCTGTTGTGAATGAAGCAGTTAATAGAGTTCCCAGTTCACAGTGCACCATCAATAAGTGTAATCATGAGTAACAGTAGTAAGACTGTTACTTTTGTTACTGTTATTACCACAAATAAGATTTATAGCCCAGTCTTAGCTCAACCAGGCCTGGCCCATCCACAGGCAGGAAGACTGTAAAGCGTCCCCTCATTGGCTCAACACTAGGCCCATATTGCTGTGTATTCCCCTGATCTTACTATCTATAGATAATGAACCCCACCAAACAGACATCATCTTGCAACCCACACAGAACCCATGCCCAATCCCCCAGTGCCAGGCTTTCTGCCCAGGACCCCAGTTGTCCTTACCTATGCATTTTGACCTTGACACCCTCTTATTAGGCTCTCAACAGCCTCTTTCTTATCCTGCTCACTCCCTCTACTTGGCTTCCTGTACTCATCACTGCCCAGGATCACCTATGATCACCCTTACTGGCCTTTCATGGACCTGGTACCCAACTTCCCAGCCCCTCAAAATGATAGTAAATGAGAAGATACCAGTTACTGAGCACTTATTGGACACTGTTCTAAGAACTCTACATGAAATAATTCAATTCATCCTCCCATCAACCCTACTGAAATATGTACCGTCATTTTTTCACTTTTACTGATAAAGTGACTGAAACACAGAGAAGTAATTTTCCTAAGAAAACACAGCTCCTAGATAGTGGTACCAGATTCAGTCCTATAGAATGCACTCTGGCTGCAGAATCTATACTATAGCATACAGAAAAGTGTTAGTCATTTAGTTGTATCCAACTCTTTGCAACATCATGGACTGTAGCCTGCCAGGCTCTTTTGACATGGAATTCTCCAGGCAAGAACACTGGAGTGGGTTGCCATTTTCTTCTCCAGGAAATCTTCCTGACCTAGGAATCGAACACGGATCTCCTGCACTGCAGGAGAATTCTTTACTGTCTGAGCCACCAAACATAAAAGAAAGCCCACCTCAAAAAGGTATGTGTGTGTATATTTTACATATATACATGTATATATAATATATAATGTATAAGATATGCTATATGCTGTTTGTATATGCGAAAATATTTGATATATATTTATGCTATGTTTGGAGAAGGCAATGGCACCCCACTCCAGTACTCTTGCCTGGAAAATCCCATGGGTGGAGGAGCCTGGTGGGCTGCAGTCCATGGGGTCGCAAAGAGTCAGACACGACTGAGTGACTTCACTTTCACTGTTCACTTTCATGCATTGGAGAAGGAAATGGCAACCCACTCCAGCGTTCCTGCCTGGAAAATCCCAGGGACGGGGGAGCCTGATGGGCTGCCGTCTATGGGGTCGCACAGAGTCGGACACGACTGAAGCGACTTAGCAGTAGCAGTAGCAGTATGCTATGTTACATATATGTATCATATATGTGATACAATATAAAATAATGATACAAAAGGAAAAATATTTTGGAAGGTGCTAGTGAATTATAAACTCTCTCTTTTATCCAAGCATACAGGAAGTAAACAAAACATATTTACTGATTGAACAACTCCAATAACTGGAAAATCTCTTGCCCAGAGTCAGGGTCCCTGCCTTGGCATCTTGGTTCCCTCAGGGACTGGATTTCCTGGACCTGAACATCCTTGTCCTCTGGACTGAGATCTGAAGGCCTTCAGATAGACCTCTCAGCAGTGACATCACCTCCTACTGGCATCCTCACCAATATTTTGCCTCACCTCCCCAGGGAGAGATGTTTGGAACACGGGGCTTGCTGTTCCTCCAGCTTTGCTGAAATATTATCATTGACTTACAAGGCTTCCCCGATGGCTCAGTTGGTAAAGAATTTGCCTACAATGAAGGAGACACAGGAGATGCAGGTTCAATTCCTGGGTCAGGAAGACCCCCTGGAGGAGGGAATGGCAACCCACTGCAGTATCCTTGCCTGGAGAATCCTGGACAGAGGAGCCAGGCAGGCTACAGTCCAGAGCATCACAAAGAGCGGGACACAGCTGAGAGACTAAGCATGCGTGCATGCACACTGACATTTACATAAGTTTAAGGTGCATAATGCTATAATTTGATAAATGTATATACTGCAAAATGAATGCACACTACGCTCAGCTTTCATTCCAGTCCCAGAGAGGGGCAATGCCAAAGAATGCTCAAACTACCACACAACTGCACTCATCTCACATGCTAGCAAAGTAATGCTCATAATCCTCCAAGCCAGGCTTCAACAGTATGTGAACCGAGAACTTCCAGATGTACAAGCTGGTTTTAGAAAAGGGAGAGGAACTAGAGATCAAATTGCCAACATCCACTGGATCACTGAAAAAGCAAGAGAGTTCCAGAAAAATATCTGCTTCACTGACTATACTAAAGCCTTTGACTCTGTAGATCACAACAAACTGTGGAAAATTCTTTAAGAGATGAAAATATCAGACCACCTTATGTGCTTCCTGAGAAACCTGTATGCAGATCAAGAAGCAACAGTCAGAACCGGACATGGAATAACAGACTGGTTCTAAATTGGGAAAGATCAAGCCTGTATATTGTCACCCTGTTTATTTAACTTACATGCAGAGTACATCATGCAACATGCCAGACAGGATGAAGCACAGGCAGGAATCCAGGTTGCCAGGAGAAATATCAGTAACCTCAGATATGCAGATGATACCACCTTCGTGGCAAAAAGCAAAGAGGAACTAAACAGCCTCTTGATAAAGGTGAAAGAGGAGAGTGAAAAAGCTGGCTTAAAACTCAATATTCAAAAAAACAAAAGTCATGGCATCCAGTCCCATCACTTCATGGCAAATAGATGGGGAAACAATGGAAACAGTGACAGACTTTATTTTCTTAGGCTCCAAAATCACTGCAGATGGTGACTGCAGCCATGAAATTAAAAGACGCTTCCTCCTTGGAAGAAAAGCTATGATAAACCTAGACAGCATATTATAAAGCAGAGACATTACTTTGCCAACAAAGGTTCATACAGTCAAAGCTATGGATTTTCCAGTAGTCATGTACGGATGTGAGAGCTGGACAATAAAAAAGGCTGAGTGCCAAAGAACTGATGCCTTCAAAGTGCAGTGTTGGAGATGACACTTGAGAGCCCCTTGGACCACAAGGAGATCAAACCAGCCAATTCTAAAGGAAATCAACCCTGAATATTCACTAGAAGGACTGATGCTGAAGCTCCAATACTTTGGCCACCTGATGTGAAGAGCCAACTCATTGGAAAAGACCCTGATGCTGGGCAAGATTAAAGGCAGGAGGAGAAGGGGATAGCAGAGGATGAGATGGTTGGATGGCATCACCAACTCCATGGACATGAGTTTGAGCGGGCTCCAGGAGATGATGGAAGGATAGGGGAGCCTGGCATGCTGCAGTTCATGGGGTTGCAGAGAGTCGGACATGACTGGGCGACTGAACAACAAGCTTAGTTAACACCTTATCTTTTCACAAAATAACCATTTAAGATGTACTCTCTTAATAACTCACAAAAATATAATATAGAATTGCTAACCATCATGACCATGAAGTTTCCCTAACAACTGTGATGCTGTATATCCCTTTCTGCAGACCTGACTAAGAATTCATGTGCACATCACTCCATGTTTCATATCCCAGCCTTAGACTTGCTCCACGGTTGAAACCCAAGATCTGTGCAGGGTGAACGTGTCTGTCATGCTGCCGTCCAGCTGTCCCGAGGGCTTTGACAGAGGCGTGTGTGAAATCTGCCATGTCGTGCAAGCTCCTTGGAAGATACCAGGTCACTGAGTACCAGCCAACCCTTCCTATTGCTGCTTTTCTTTAGAAATAAGTCCTTTTGTTTTTTATTTTCCCTTTTTTACGTTTGCTGCACGTGGGCTTGTCTCTTTGCCCCACACGTGAGAGAGCTGGGACTACTCTCTAGTTGCGGCGCAAGGCTTCTCATTTGTGGCGGCAGCTTCTCTGGTGGCAAAGCCTGGGCTCCAGGCGCCCGAGCTTCAGTAGTTGTGGTGCACAGGCTTAGCTGCTCCAAGGCATGTGGAATCTTCCTAGACCAGGGATCAACCTCATGGCCCCTGCATTGACAAGTGGATTTTTAAGCACCAGACCACAGAGAAGTCCAACGATGTCCTTTTCACAGACACCATCATCACTTATTAAACACTTAGCCTATTTACAGAGGTTTAAGATGGCAACCCCCTCCAGTACCCTTGCCGGGAAAGTCCCATGGACAGAGAAGCCTGGTCGGCTACAGTCCATGGGGTCGCAAAGAGTCGGATACGACTGAGCGACTTCACTTTCACTATCACAATCCCATGAACGAAAGAGCCTGGAGGGCTACAGTCCATGAGGTCACAAACAGTCATACACGACTGAGCAACTCTCTCACACACACACAACCAGATATATATGCCATTCAATCTTTACTTCATCAGGCAGTCTGGAAAGCATTTTCTATGAACACTTAAAAGGTATATTGAAAGTATGCCTTAACGTATCATGCGATTAGAACTCAGTTTAAATTCTAACTAAAATATGCAAATAGCCAAAGCATGCCTTTAAGATGGGATATAACATTATCAGCATCTTCTCAGTCCTGTACTTATTACTCCTTGCTGGGTAGAATCTAATCCAAAATCAATTCTCATCATCTAGAAATCATCAAGCAAGCTGACATAAAAACTGTCATTGGGAGGATAAATAATTTGGAGTACAAAAATAAAAAATAAAAACCACACTGAAATTATACAGCTTCTCTGGGAGAAAGATAAACACATGTTTCCAGTTGACTAGGTCTGCCTGGAACCACCCAGAGTTTGGGCAAAGATACCAAGCACTATCTCAGCTCAATGAACATTTATAATAACAGTAATGAGACACTGCAATTAGAGAACTCTTCACGAAGAGGGCCTAATCTCCTTTAATCCTACAACAACGCTGTGACATCAGTATCATTATCCTCATTTTATAGTTCAGAGAACAGAGGTTAGAAGTCACGAGACTTGCCCAGTATTACACAGCAAATTAGCTCATTGCTTTAATAAACATTTATTTGGAAATCATCGTGAGCCTGACACTGAAGCACAGGCTGGGAAATCAGCGACGAATGAGATATTTCCCCTAAGTATTATTTGGAGGTTATCAAGCTATGGGATTTCTTCCTACAACACTTTCTCCTCCCTCCATGGCCTTCCAGTTGTCCTTTACAATATCCGTTGGTTAATTCTGAGCTCACAGTCTCAGGTGAGATGTTTGGCAGGGAGGAATCAGAAGTAGCTCATATGTCTTTTTGGTTCTGAAATCCAAAAGCCTAAAATTACTTGGAAAACTCTTAGACATTACAGGAAAATATAGTGTGCCTTGAAAAAACATAAAGGAAAAATTCATCCTAGACTAGACCAAGATTGATCTTGTGCTTGGAGAAACGGAGACAAGGAAGAAAGAAGTGCAGGGATCCTGGGAGAGGAGATGACGCACATCTCCTTTCCGATAGCACCACAAGGGAAGTTATCAGCTTCCCAGGTGATGCTATTGGTAAAGAACTCGCCTGCCAATGCAGGAGACACAGGAAATAAAGGTTTGATCCCTGGGTCGGGAAGATCCTCTGGTGGATGAAATGGCAACCCACCCCAGTACTCTTGCAAGGATAATTCCATGGACAGAGGAGCCTGGCAGGCTACAGTCCATGGGGTAACAAAGAGTCGGACACAACTGGAGCAGCTGAGCACACACTCCAGAGGGGAGAGAGAGGTTCATCTGTCCAGCTAAGAACTAGAGAGTCTCTCACCTGTGTGGCTGGGAGCAGCAGAAAGCCAAGTGACCCGATGAGACCGCATACACAGCAGCAAAAGACAGCTGCACGGCGAGCTGTTTGGACCAATGTCTGTCCTGTGTCATACGATCCTGGAATTGAGCAGCAAACCGGGAAGAAGGAGAGCAAAGCCCTGAAAGGGCTGAAACCAGGAATCCCAAACAGAAATAAAACTACAGAACTCAAGTTCTTCTATACCCAGGCTCTGGATGGAGATTCAGACCTACTACCCAGGTAATGGCGAGCAGTGGGCAATGGAGTCCTACTTCTGGTAAGGTGATGGAATTTTCCCAGTAGACTGACTCTCTTGAAAACAATTAATATAAATTCTGGGCACACTACTAAAATGCTGCCTGAATCCTCTGTAGGGTGAACAAAGACTGGCAGTAGCTGAAATTTGGAAGAAGGCGACTGACACCAGCTAAGTTTCCCATCTTTATGGCTTTGGTCCTAGACTGAGCTGTGGTCACAGCAGCAGGAAGTTGCTTCTGAAAGAAACGTGTTACCTCTCTGTCCAAAGGGAAAAAGAGCCCAGGACTGCCACAGCCACTGGCTGGTGAGGAGGGGGCACTCCAGAAAGAGGAGAACCGAAGAAGGGGAGCCCATTCTCTGGCTGACTCCTGAATCGCTAATGATAGACAGGCTGTAAACATCCCAGGTTTTAAAAAAAAAAAAAAAAAGGTGGAGGAGGGGAGGGGTGGAAAATTGAACTGAAATCTGGACTTCAGGCCAGCTATTATTACTATGATCAATGAAGTAAAGGAAAATACCCTCACAATGAAAGAAATCTTAGCTGAACAGAAAACATAAAAACGTCTAATGGAAACTTTAGAAATGAAGAATGTAACATCTGAAAATTACAAATTTAATGGGTGGTCTTAATATCAGGATGGATATCACAAAGGAGTCAGTGACCTTGAAGATGAAAGGAAGGAAGGGAGAAAGAAAGGAATCTAATTTGATGAAGAGAGACATAAATGATGGACAAAAAAATTAAAGGAGCCCAGGGACTTTTGGGAAAATCCAAATAGCATAATATACCTCAAGAAAGAAGGAATAGAGAGAATGGAGCAGGAAAAAAATACGTATGAAATAATGGTCGACCTCCAGTCTGGCATTCCCACCATTCTTTTGCCCCACCTCCACACAGAGACAGACCTGGGACTCAGGCTTGCTTTGAAGCTTAGCTAGTAGCGCTCACAAATTTGGTGAAAGATGGAAATTTACAGGTTCAAAAAGTTCAGCAATGCCTAATGGGACAAATACAAAGAAAACTATGCTTAAGCACGTTATATAAAACTGCTGAAAACCAAAGATTAAAAGTAAAAATCTTGAAAGCAGCTAAAGGAAATCAACATATCGACTTCAAAGAGATAAATAACTCAAACGACTGCAAATTTCTCATCAAAAACAATGGAAGACAGAAGACTGTCAACCCAGAGTTCTATATCCAACAAAAACACCTCTCAAGAATGAAAGCAACAGGAAGACATGTATAAATAACATAAAACTAAGAGAATCTGACACAAAAACACCCCTACACTGTAAGAAATGCAAAAAAAAAGTTACTGAGGCTTATGAGAAATGATACCAGGATAAATTTAGACCTTTGGAGAAGAATAAAGAGAATCTAAATAGTAAACATCTAAGAAATGTAAAAGGCTACTATTTTCCTCATAATTTCTGTTAAGCAGATACGACACCGCCTTGTACGGTTTACAGAACAGGTGGAACCCACGCGTGTGGCAACAAGAGGATAAAGACAGGATGCTGGGAATGGACGTCCACGGTTACAGGGTTTCTACAGTCCACAGTAAATGGCACAACAGTACCTCTGAGCAGCTAAGGATATTTTATCTTCAGGATCCAGTCAGGAGACAGAACCCATACCAGGGATTTGAAAAGAGCAAATGTAATAGAAAAAAAGTTTGATTAGCAAAATGTGGTTAACGATTTAAAGGTGCAAAAGTGCACTTTAAGAAATAGCGAATGCGGGAACAGCTACTACCTCTAGAGCTGAGAGAATTTACAGGAGGGAGGAGCTACAGGTTTGGAAGGGCCCTACCTGCTCTCAAGGCTGAGATTAAGATCTGGTTGAAGAGGTTACGGCCACCACAGGAACATGCAGCCTTCCAGAGGCAAAGAAATTTGCCAGCATGTATGAGACACAGCTGGTCTTTGGAACAACCTGTTAAATAGCTTCACAAAAGGTGAAAGCAGGCTGACTATTCATAAGAGTCATGACATGGGAGCAACCTAAATGTCCATCAACAGATGAATGGATAAAGAAGATGTGAGACAGACAGATACAAGCAGTAGAATATTAGTGGGTTTTCAAACAACAAAATACTGCCATTTGCAGCAACATGGAGGTGATCATCTAAGCAAAGTGAGGCAGAGAAAAACAAACATATGATATCACTTATATGAAGAATCTTTAAAAAATTATGCAAATCAACTTATTTGTAAAATAGAAATAGACTCACAGATATAGAAGACAAACTTTTGGTTACTAAAATGGAAAGGCGAGGGGTAGGGATAAATTTGGGGTTTGGGATTAACATACACACACTACTATATGTAAAATAACAAGAATTTACTGCACAACACAGGAAACTACATTCCATATCTCATAACAACTTATAATGGAAAAAGAAGCTGCACATCTGAAACAAAAAATACTGTGAATAAATCAACTATAGGGTTAAAAAAAGAAAACAAGCAGGACTTAGTGTATAGGACATGGCCTGCTAGGATGCTGGTGGGCCTGATCTTGTCAGCACAAGAGGCCTCCTGGGTGGCAGAAGCTCTCTGGAGAGTGAACGCCCCCTGGACCTTCTTAGTGTTAATATGCTAGCAACCAAAACCAGGAAAAGCAACCCTCACCTTGGCCACAGACTTGCAGCCCTCCACTGCCCTCTGTTGGCAAAGCCTAACATTGCACCAGCTATCAAAGGAAAAATACCTGCAAGTTCCAGCTCCAGTTCCATAAAGCATGAAGAAAAAAAAAAAAAAAAAGGCGAGGAATGGATTTGGAAATGAGCTGCAATAAACCGACAACTTGGCCAAACATATAGTCCAATCCCTAAAGATGCCATTAAAAAATAATGTAAACAGATATAGCTTAAAAGCTAGTAAATGAATTCAAATTCCAAAAAACATTTAAATAACCCAAAGACAAGAGGGAAGGAGGAACAAAGGAACAAGAAATAGAAGAGATATACAAAAAATAAAATTAATGGTAGACTTAAATAATCTCAAAATCATTCTCAGTGGAAAAGCCAGACACAAAAGAATGCCAACAGGATGACTGTATTTATATAAATTTCTAGAAAATGCCACCTAATATATAATAACAAAAAAAGATCAGAGCGGGACTTGCCTAGTGGTCCAGCGGCTAAGATTCCAGGATCCTAGTGCGGGGTCTGATCCCTGCTCAGGGAACTAGATTTCGCATGCCGCAACTAAAACTTCACAAGCCACAACTAAAGATCCCGAGTGGCTCAACCAAGATTCCCCAAGTTCTGCAACTAAGGTCCAGTGCAGACAAATAAACAAGCAAATATTTTTTTAAAAAGATCAGAGATTTTCTGGGACTAAAAGTAGAAGAAGGTTGTTGCTTCTGCTACTGCTGCTAAGTTGCTTCAGCCGTCTCCAACTCTGTGCGACCCCATAGACGGCAGCCCACTAGGCTCCGCCATCCCTAGGATTCTCCATGTAAGAACACCGGAGTGGGTTGCCATTTCCTCCTCCAATGCATGAAAGTGAAAAGTGAAAGTGATGTCGCTCAGTCGTGTCTGACTCTTTGCAACCCCATGGACTGCAGCCCACCAGGTTCCTCTGTCCATGGGATTTTCCAAGCAAGAGTACTGGAGTCGGGGGGCCATTGTTAACTGCAAAGCATTCATGCAGCAAATTTGGGGGACGATGAAAAGGTTCTGCATGTCGACTGCAGTGGTCATTTCACAGGTACACACATTTGTCAAAGATCACTGAATTGTACACTTTAAATGGATGCATTAATGTTACATGCTTTTTCTACCTCAATAAAGTTTTTTAAAGGCAGTAGATTAAATGTTCCAATAGGGAGAAAGAGTCTGGGAAACCAGAAATTTGGGAAAGAGCTGAACGGCCATCCAGCGGACCCAGACCTATGCTGTGCTGTGCAGCCTCCTACACCATCAATGGGGCCCGACGTCTTATGAGGCCTAATTCCACCTGGAGTGAGGCCCAGCCTCAAATATTCAACCTCCCAGATTTAAGCACAGCGGAGCTAAGAGTCAGTAGTAGTATTTCACTGTCCAAGGTGCCTGCTGGATTGACACAACCACCTGTGGGAGAATGAGAGCCTCGCCATTAGTAGGGCCTGGATAGAGACATCTCCTGGACGCGCCTGAGCTCAGACTCGGCCTCTGGGAACTGACTTTCGCTTTGATGGACAGATAACTCCAGGAGCCCACAGCCTCCTTTGGAGGATTGCCGAAACGTGAAGGTACAGTAAGCAGAGACAGGACTTTAAAGTCAGAAACCACATTTAGAGTCAGCTGTAATAAATAACAAACATTCCCTTCCCTTTCCCCTTTGGATGTCTCTCAAAATCAGAGCAAATAAATTTGTCCTTTTGTGACTCACCAGTATGGCAAAGCCTTACCCATGCCCGCCAGCTTCTGAGAGCTAGAAATTGGCTGATTTGGGAACAGAATGAGAAAGGTTTTCTCAGCCTAATAAAATAGACTGAGAATTTCTTTAGAGGAAACAAAAAAGGAAGACACTTTCTAAAAATACTCAGTTAAAAATAAAATATTAATATATTTTATTTTGTACCTATAAAGCCCTGAACTAATTGCTAAGAGGTAATGGAAGCCTTTTGAAAGGACGGACCTTTCAAATCACAGTGATCTGCTTACAGTAATATAAATAGAAGTATGTAAATGAAGCCGCACAAAAAATGTTTTTCTTTTAGTAGATAAAATCTTAAAAGATCCAAATGAGTCCCATTCCCTTCAAAGTCACCATGTTGAGGAACTGTGCATTTATTCCCAAATTTAGAAATTCTGTTTTGGAAGTGAATTATCCAATCATCATCCTGACTCTTAATATTCACAAGGCCTCTCTATGCTGCCTGCAAGCTGAACACTAGTCCAGAACAAACAGAGTGCCTACGTATAATGTCATGGTCGGTATATTGGAAACTGTCTGAGTTTTAAACCACAAGTCCTGCCTCTTGTTATCTCTGTGACATTCACCAGCTTCTCAATTTCTCTCAACCTCAATATCTGCTTCTGTAAAAACAGGAATAGAAATATCCATATAATAAAGATGTGGAGAAAGTTTTTCTTAAGTCACTCAAGTATTGATAATCAAAAAATGTTGGAATCTTCTATCTTTCCTCAGTAGTGATAAACTTTCTTTTCTGTTTTCAGAAGACTTCATTTGGGCAATAGACAGAAATGACTTGGAATCAAAACCACGCACTTGTGAACTCTTTTTTTTTTTTTTTTTTTTAACTCCACTGTGTTCCAGGTACTAGCGTAGGTTCTGGGCAGGCCAGAATGGCTTAATGCTATAAAGTGAGTTTCAGAATCTTCCCTGGCAATGTGACCTTGAGCAAGGGTGAACAATTAACTTTCTCTCCATAAGGAGTAATAATAGTAATGACCTCAAAACAGTCCCCTAGAATGCTGTGTATTTATTCCAGAATGATAGGGTATTTGGGTCTGAAATATGGTTGTTCCCCCCACCCCCAAATTCATTCACCCTTAGGTACTGGAGTCCTAACCCCCAGTTCCTGTGAATGTGACTGTATTCACATTCAGGCCTTGTGAATGTGACTGTATTCAGAGAAGGGGACTTTAAAGAGGTACTTAGGACAAAATGGGTCATCTGGGCCCTGACCTGATATTCTGGGGTCCCCATGAGAAGAGGAGATTAGGACACAGACACGCACAGGCCAAGGGCCGAACATGTAACTACTCAGCAAGAAGACAGCCATCTATGAGCCAAGGAGGGAGAAAACTCAAAACAAAACCACCCTGGTGCTATTTAATCTTGGACTCTGAGCCCCCAGAACCATGAGAAAATAAATGGCCCCATTGAAGCTACCCAGTCTATGGCATTTTCTTACGGAGGCCCTAGAAAACTAACAGAAAAGGAGAAAATATTTATTCTGACTCTACCTTCTCCAGGCAAGGCCACTCCTCCCCAGCTTCCCCACTACCACTGGCAAGAGAGAAGAGGAAATCCCAGCACATACACAACAGTCCCAGACAGATCCCACCACCTCTCCCTTCCTCCCCGACCCTCCAGCCCTCGATGCTGCACCAGTCTGCCTTGATTCCAGCAAAGCTGATGCCTTTTGCCATTTTTCTAGTCACTGTAGAATGTCCAAGATGCGCAGACTCCTCACTGCCCAGATTCTCCCCATAACTGTTTAATCGTAATTCTACCCCTTTTCCTCTATGAGCTATACAATCGCATTGCATCATCTGCAGAATCCCCGTTGCAATCACCTTTTCTCTAAGTGTTCCCTTTATTTTCCTGCGTTACTAGACATGGTTCTCCCCGAGGACCCGGCTTCCCCTGCAAGCCTCTCAAGTGCCTGTCATTTTCTCAACTCCGCGCTGCATACCACAGAGCCTGACGATGGGGTAGGACTCTTGTTTCTTCTTCGTTACAGATTCTAAACCGATTTCCCTTTCTCTTTCCTAAAAACCCAGCCTTGAGGCTCACACCATTAAACAACATGGCATTCTTTCCTGTTACCATCATCAGATTTTGTCACCCTTGAATTTTCTCTCCTTTTGTCACTCTCTCCAACACTATTCACTATAATTTCCAGTGATTCCAAAGTTCTGGGGAGTAAGTCTCTCTGATCTCTCAGGTGCTTGATCACTTCTTTTCCACTGATTTGTCCTTTACCGCCTACCATATATTCTCAAGCCCTACCCTAGACTTTGTCTAACAGTCTCCATAACATAAGTGGGAAACAATAAAAAAAATTTTTTTTAACTAGAGAAAGACTACGAATAATTCTGATAATTATCAGGCACAGATTCTAAAGCAAGTATGCTTCCTGGTTTAAAGAAATAAATGGGAAGCTTAAAAATATTAACAGAGAATAGGAATCTTTAAAACGCCTTACACTCTGTTCATCATCGACTGTATTTCATTCTCTCATTCAACAGATTACTATGTACCGGGGTCTGTTCAAGATGTGGGTGATGGAGAACTGATGAAGATAAGCAAAACTCTCTGGCCTCGTGAAACTTACATGAGGTTGACAGAAGATGGTAAACAAAACATACTATATTAGTCTGTGATAAACGCTATAAGGAAAAATAAAGCAGGAAAAGGGATTAGGGAGTACTGGAGAAGTTAAGGTTGTCAAGAAGTGGCCAAGGTTAGCCACGTACACACACACATATAAAGATATTCTGAGCAAAGATTGGGCTTCCCTGGTGGCTCAGACAGGAAAGAATCTGCCTACCATCCAGGAGTTGCAGGTTCAATCCCTGGTACAGGAAGATTCCTTGGAGAAGACAATGGCAACCCACTCCAGTATTCTTACCTGGAGTATTCCATGGACAGAGGAGCCTGGCGGGCTACAGTCCATGGAGCTGCCAAGAGTCTGACATGACTGAGCAACTTGCATACACACTGAGCAAAGACCTGAGTGTTGTGGCACTGAGCTAAGCAGATATCTAGAAGAAGAGCATTCTTCAAAGAGGCAACAGCAAAAGCAAAGGACCCAAGATGGGAGTTCATCTGGGGTGTTCAAGGACCAGTGAGTAGACCAGTGTTGTTTGAAGAGGATTGATGGGGAGCGCAGTTTAAAAAAAAAAAAAAAGGCTGTGTGTGCTGTGCTTAGAACCTGAGTCTTTGCAACTCCATGGACCCCATTGGGGTCCAGGCTCCTCTGTCCATGGGGACTCTCCAGGCACGAATACTGGAGTGGGTTGCTGTGCCCTCCTCCAGGGGATCTTCCCAACCCAGGGATCTAACCCAGGTCTCCCGCAAGGCAAGTGGATTCTTTACCATCTGAGCTACCAGGGAAACCCTCCCCACCCCACCCCCAAAAAAGGCTAGAGATGTCAAAAGAGGGTGGGGAAGCACATCTTGAAGGGCACCCTGATAGGCCATGGGAAGGACTTCTACCATTAGGATGCATCCTCACTGGGGATTTTGAACAGAGACGGGATGTGATCTTAAAGTGTATTTTGTAGTCCTTCAAATCCCAGAATCTTTTAACCCCACTGCTACACTGATCCCTCTCCACTGTCACTGTCCCTCACACCTTTATGTCCTTGCTTTCTCCCTTTCCAAGCTTGGATTCACTGGCCCATCCTATCATCACTCACTTGCAAATTCCCTCAACTCCTTCACCTCTCTCACTCTTTATTATTCACGTGACAAAAATAACCTCTAGCTGGGTCCAGCTCTGTGCCTACCCTGAACCTGCACCCACACAGTCAACCACGGTTAGAGACCAACCACAAGCCATCCAATTGTACTCTATCACAGCTATCATCTAAAGCCAGTCCTGAGCGTGCCCCAGCAATCATACTACACTTCTATACTTTACTATCCTCTAGGATCATTCTACACCTTCTCCTCCCCTGACAACCATTCACCACTTCCTCTCCCTCCTCCCAGTGGATGGCCTTGCTTCCATTCCCTGAAAAACAGAAGCAAACAGAAGACCTTCCCCAGCAGCCCACTGCCATGTTAAACAATCCTCTCCATCTGTGCCTGGCTATCTGCCTTCCCCGTCACTATGGATATGCATGCTTCTGCTTAGCCAATAAATCCTATACCCTTTTACCCATTCAAGGACATCTCTCGAGTAATCGTCCCTCCTGACCCTGAACCACCAATTCTTCCCTTTTCTACTGGGTTACTGAAACCTACATACATACAAGCTCCTCATTATCCCATCTTTATACATAGATATATATCTCCTTCTAGTAAACTCCATTTCTTTTTCCCATTTAGGGTTTGCCTCTACTTGCTGTTACAGGCTGATTTGTGTTCCCCCAAAACTCACAGGTTGACATCTTAACCCTCACTAATTGGAATGAGTCTTTTATGGAAATAGGGTCTTTGCAGATGCGATTAACTCCTGGAGAAGTGCAGGCATGCTCAGTCGCTACGTCATGTCTGATGCTTTGAGACCCCAAGGAATACAGCCCTCCAGGCTCCTACGGAATTCTCCAGGCAAGAACACTGGAGTGAGTTGCCATTTTCTTCTCCAGGGATCTTCCCAACCCAGGGACTGAACGCACACGTCCTGCATTAGCAGACAGATTCTTTGGCCACTGCACCACCCAGGAAGCTGCCATGTTGGAGTAGATGGGCCCCTGATCCAATATGACTGGTGTCCGTATAAAAAGGGGACATTCAGACACAGAAGCACACACATAGGGAGAATGCCATTTAAAGAGGAAGGCAGAGAGCAGGGTAACACCAGAGACTGCCAGCAAAGCCCCGATGCTAGGAGAGAGGCGAGAAACAGATTCTCTCTCGTGGACTCCGGAAGAAACCAGCCACACGCGGCTTCTCTCTAGTGGTGGCACCTGGGCTCAGTAGCCCCTCAGTATGTGGGATCTTAGTTCCCTGACCAGGGATCAAACCTATGTCCCCAACCCATGTGCCCTGTGTCAAACCTATGTCTCCCCACCAGGGCTTCCTTTTTATCTTTTAATTGGAGGAAAATGTCTTTACAATGTTGTGTTGGTTTCTGCCATACAATGGGAATCAGTCATAATTATAAACATACATACATACATGTGTGTGTATATTTATATCCACATATATATATATATCCCCTCCCTCTTGAGTCTCCCTCCTCTCCCCGCATCTTACCCCTCTGGGTCATCAGAGAGTGACAGGCTGGGCTCCCTGTGTTATAGAGCAGCTTTCCACCAGCTATCTAATTTACACATGATAGCTGCTTTCTCAATACGGCCCACCCTCTCCTTCCCCAGAAAGCAGATTCTTAACCACTGGACCACCGGGGAAGTGCCTTGCTGACATCTTGATCTCAGACTTCCAGCCCTCCAGAACCGTGAGACAATACATTTCCATTGTTTCAATCACTGTTTGTGGTACTTTGCTTGGCAGCCCTGGCAAACTAACGGCTGTCTCTGATTTTTCTCCTCCTCTCTCTTCTCAACCCACTCAAATCGGGTTTTGCCCCTACTTCTCTAAAAGCAGTCATGTCTAAGTTTTCACTGTCACCTACACTGTTGAACCCAGATGTCAGCGCTCGGTCTTTGCATTAAATGACTTATCAACAGCAGGTGACACGGTTCTTGGTTCATCTTCCTTGACATGTTTTCTGTACTTACCTTCCAAGACACCACGTCTTTAGGTTTTCCTCCTATCACATCATTCACATGTTCTCAATTCTAATGCAGGTTGCTCATCTGTTTTTTCATTCATTTAATATTTGTATAGTGATATGTAATATGCATGCAGAAAAGTAAGCAAAGCCTATGTGCTTGGTTCAGTAAATAGTTGGAAAGTCTATGACTATATGACCACCACCTACACCAAATTATAGAATGTTCTAGAACTCTGGAAGCTCTTCACCTAATGAAAACCTCTTTCTCCTAATGAAAACCTCTCTCTCTCCCCCAAATGTACCAGCAGTCTTAAATTAATGACAACTTCTTCCTTAAGAAACACATTTAAATCTCTACCATGATTGTGTATTTTTCTATTCTGCTTGAAGGTCCATCAACTTTTGCTTTACGTATCGTGACACTAAATCATTAGAACCAAAAGAAATTTAAATTTCCATATCATGTTGGTGAACTAAACCTACATTATTTTGCAGTCACTCATTATTTCTAGTAATACTTTTAGCACTGAAGTCCATTTTACCTGATAATAATTTAGTTATAACAACTTTCTTTTAATTAGTATCTCCATCTTTTTTACTTTCAAATTTTCTAAATCTTTTCCTTTTAGATATATCTCTTATAAGCATCACATGATGTTACAGGCAATTTTAAGATCCAGTGTGATCATCTTTGTATTTTAACTTGAATGATCAGTACATTTACTCTAAGCCTAGGAAGTTTGGACCTACCATTTTTCACATTGTATTTGTTCCACCAGTTTTATGCTTCCTTTTCTCTCCATTCTTGCATTCATATGGATTGACAATATTTTCACTTCATTCCTTTACCCCTTCCGTGAGTGAAGAGATCTGTTTCTTTAGGGTCTGTCTCCGTTTTCTCAGGCTGCTGAAGCTGGGAAGTCTAAGATCTAGGTGCTGGCCAGATTGTTGTCTAGGGAGAGCTCTCTCCTGGGGTTGTAGATGGCTCCTTCTCACTATGTCCTCAGATGGCTTTTCCTGCGTGCATGTACACGTGTGTGTGGAATAAGTGACTTCTTCTTCTTTCTAAAGGTGACTGATCCCATCATGAGGGCCCCACCCTCCTGACCTAATCTAACTCTACTTCCTACAGGCTCATCTTCAATTACGATCACACTGGGAGGTTAGGGCTTCAACATGTAAACTTAGTAGGGGAGGGACACAAACATTCAGTTCATCACAGTGATTACTCTAGAAATTACAGCATGCACATTCAAATTCTGTTTTTGCCTTCTTCCTATGTTACATTATGGTTAGTTTCTTCTGATATATATACGGTAATTCACTAATTGTCTGGTGAGTCTAGTCTGGCCAAAGATATCCACTGAATTTTTAATGTTAATTATTAAACTTTTTATTTTTGGAAGTTCCATGTAGCTCTCTTGCAGATCTTCTCTGTCATTTTTATAGATTCCTATTCTCTGTTAATATGTTTAGGCTTGTCATTTAGTTCTTTAAACTAGGAAGCATACTTGCTTTAGAATCTGTGCTTGATAATTATCTGAATTATTTGTAGTCTATTTCTACACTTGATTTTTAATTAGTTTTTAGCTGGGTTATCATTTACGTTGCCTTACTTCTTTGTGAGATTCTTTGTGTGCTGGACACTGCCTTTGAGAAATTTTTTATATAAAATGAGTGAGGTTTCAAATGAATGTGCTCTTCTCCAGAGACCCATTTAGTTTGCTTCTTACGGATCCTTGGGGAAGAGGGCCACTTTCAGCCAGCCTCACAGTTGGAGGTGGACTGGCCCACCTAGGATGTGTGTGTATTCGTGATGCATATCTCCGTAAAGATCAATCTGCTGTCACAATTCTTCAGGAAAGAGAGGAGGCTTTTCTGTCTTTACTCGTTTCCTACTCTCTTTAGTAGAAAAAAAAAACTTCTCCATAGACCCTTGTCAGTGAATAACAGGGAGGCAGTTTGGTTATACATTATCCTTACCGTGGGCTTCCCAGGTGGTACTAGTGGTAAAGAACCAACCTGCCAAAGCAGAAGATGTAAGATACGCAGGTTCAATCCCTGAGTCAAGAAGATCCCCTGGAGGAAGGCATGGCAACCCACTTCAGTATTCTTGCCTCGAGAATCTCATGGACAGAGGAGCCTGGTGGGCTACATTCCAAAGGGTGGCAAAGAGTCAGACACGACTGAAGCGACTTAGCACGCACACTATCCATACCTTAGGTTTAACCTTTGGGAGTCTCGGCATAATGTGGGAAAAGACTCCTTAAAGACATCTCACCTGCAGTGGACTCCGGACATCTGTTTCCTCTGATCTTTAGGTCACCTAACCAAAGTCTGTAGTAACAGAAAAGTCCTGCAGGTTTTGGCATTCCAATAATGCATTTATCTTGCTAACTTCAGACTTTCTCACAAATTTTAGACTATCTTTGCAGGTCTTTAATGCTCTTAAATTGGGGAAGGTGATTTTTTTTTCATAATTTATGCAGCATTCTGTATTGTTTTCAGAAGGGTTATTCAGAACAACCAAGTTCACTTACTAGAAATACGAATCTCTGTCTCCTTTACCTCTTGGTCTTTAAACGCCCCAGGCCCCCATCTCTAGATCACTCCTTATCTCTGTCTACACTCAGTCCCTCTGTGATCTTTTCCAGATTTATGGTTTTAAACTTTGATGTAATAACTGTATGTATATCTCCATATGGATATACAGATACTGCTATACACACACACACACAAGTGTATGTGTATATGTAAGTTTACTCTACATGTTCACTCGGGTGTTACAGATCCCCAAACTGAACATAATTCCCTTCCCACCACTCCTCTTACACCCCATAATCTCGAGGCATGCAGATGATTTGCTGGTCTCCAAGCTGGTCATTCACTTACCTCCAGACTTTAGCACACTTCCTCTTCCCTCCTGTCCACATAACTCCTATGGCTTTCTTCAAAGTTCATTTCAGGAGCCATTTGCTCCAGGAATCTTTCCTTGACCATGTATCAGCCTGGATTGGGTGTCCTTCCTATTTTTTTCCCCACAGCACACTATGCAAATGTCTACCACTGCGTTTGTCAAACACACAATGAAATCTCCTTCTTTACTGCCTATACGGACAAAGGTTTGTGACATTGTACAGGGGACAGGGATCAAGACCATCCCCAAAAAAAGAAATGCAAAAAGGCAAAATGGCTGTCTGAGGAGGCCTTACAAATAGCTGTGAAAAGAAGAGAAGCAAAACGCAAAGGGGAAAAGGAAAGATATACCCATTTGAATCCAGAGTTCCAAGGAATAGCAAGGAGAAATAAAAAAGCCTTCCTCAGCCATCAATGCAAAGAAATAGAAGAAAACAACAGAATGAGAAAAACTAGAGATCTCTTCAAGAAAATGAGATACCAAGGGAACATTTCATGCAAAGATGGGCTCAATAAAGGACAGAAATGGTATGGACCTAACAGAAGCAGAAGATATTAAGAAGAGATGGCAAGAATACACAGAAGAACTGTACAAAAAAGATCTTCA